>CM029597.1:44868295-45367916 GCA_017311375.1 Mytilus coruscus
ACCACTTAATTTCAAAAATTATTGGAGCTAGCTAAGATACAAGTGTAAATTAGAAAATGATCAGCTTGACAAGATGTACAAATTTATCCACCAAGGAAAAAAACGATTACTTTATTTTTATATATTGCCCCTGAAATACCTATTTTTCTAACTTTTAGGAGTTTTTATGGCCCATTTATGGGCATTATGTTTTTCGGTCTGTGTGTCCATTCCTTCGTCCGTTCCTATGTCTGTCTGTCCCGCTTCAGGTTAAAGTTTTTGGTCAAGGTAGTTTTTGATGAAGTTGAAGTCCAATCAACTTGAAACTTAGTACACATGTTCCCTATGATATGATCTTTCTAATTTTAATGCCAAATTAGAGTTTTGACCCCCCAATTTCACGGTCCACTGAACATAGAAAATGATAGTGCAAGTGGGGCATCCATGTATGGACACATTCTTGTTTGCTGTCATTTGAAAACTGTAGCCTGTAGGAGATAGAACTGTTAAAAGTGTTGTCTGCAAAAATGATCAGCATGACAAGATCTATGTAATGTATGTTCTTTTATGATATTTTTAACATTGATTTCTGATTTTGGAGTTATTGCCCTGAAACGTTGATATTTACTGTGTTTTTACAGTTAGGCTTGATATCTATAAACTTACATATATACATGTAGGTTAGGTTAAACCTGTTGAATGCAAAAGTGATCAGCAACACAAACAGTACCTATATATATACAGCTGTATAGTATGTGCATTTAAAAGTCTTAGTAAACTGGTGTTTTGTTCACCAGGTGAGTGATATAAAGCCTCTTGTTTCAAAACA
The DNA here is from genome assembly GCA_017311375.1 of Mytilus coruscus. NCBI lineage: Eukaryota > Metazoa > Mollusca > Bivalvia > Mytilida > Mytilidae > Mytilus > Mytilus coruscus. Next base: position 44,869,104 of record CM029597.1, read on the forward strand.
AATTTTGCCATAATTCTGTTTTTTAGACGTTTCTAGTTGTAACTTATTTTCAAAGAAATTGATCCAATATCCACCCATTTAGGTGTGAGTCATATATCTCTGGCCTTACATCATGTACATTAATGCAATGTTTCGGGTTATTTCGGAAAACCTTCAATAGAGACCATCCCTTTTGTCTTTTTGTTTTTATGCCCCCGCCGTAGTGGAGGAGGCATTAAGTTTTACCCTTGTCCATCCGTACTTACATCCGTCCGTCCGTACGTTCAAAAGTTGGTTTCCGTTCTCTAACTTTAGTTTGCCTCAACCAAATGTTATGAAAAAATACAGATCAAGTTTGAATTTTGGTGGTGTCACTTTAACCATTTTAGAGTTATGCCCATTTACAAATGGAAAAATTGCTGAATTTTTCGTTTCCATTCTCTTACTTAAGTTAGCCTCAACCAAATGTTATGAAACTATACACAATACTTATTACTACAAAATACAGATCAAGTTTGAATTTTGGTGGTGTCACTCTTACCATTTTAGAGTTATGCCCATTTACAAATGGAAAAATTGCTGATTTTTTGGTTTCCGTTCTCTAACTTAAGTTAGCCTCAACCAAATGTTATGAAACTTATACACAATACTTATTACTACAAAATACAGATCAAATTTAAATTTTGGTGTTGTCACTTTAACCGTTTTAGAGTTATGCCCCTTTACAAATGGAAAAATTGCTGAATTTTTCGTTTTCGTTCTTTTACTTTCAACCAAATATTATGAAACTTATACACAATGCTTATTACCACAAAATAAAGATCAAGTTTGAATTTTGGTGGTTTCACTTTTACTGTTCTAGAGTTATGCCCCTTTACAAATGGAAAAATTGCTGAATTTTCATTTCCGTTCTCTTACTAAAGTTTGCCTCAACCAAATATTATGAAACTTATACACAATGCTTATTACCACAAAATACAGATCAAGTTTGATTTTTGGTGGTGTCACTCTTACTGTTCTAGAGTTATGCCTATTTACAAAAGGAAAAATTGCTGAATTTTTTTCGTTTCGGTTTTCTAACTTAAGTTTGCCTCTACCAAATGTTATGAAACTTATACACAATACTTATTACTGACAAAACACAGATCAATAACAAATTTGGGTAGCGTCATTTTAACCGTTCTTCAGTTATGTCCCTTTATAACTTTAAATGATATGCAAGCGGGGGCATCATCTGTGCCCCATGGACACATTCCCCATTTTTTCATTTCTTTTTATACGACCGTAAAAATTTTGCGGTCGTATATTGGTATGACGTTGGCGTCGTTGTAGTCGTCGTCATCCGAAGACACATTGGTTTTCGCACTCTAACTTTAGTTTAAGTGAATGGATCTCTATGAAATTTTACCAAAAGGTTCAATACCACAAAAGGAAGGTTGGAATTGATTTTGGGGGTTATGGTACCAACAGTTAAGGAATTAGGGGCCAAAAAGGGGCCAAAAAATAAGCATTTTTGTAACTTCCAGACATAACTTGTGTGTTAGTGTATGGATCTCTCTGACATTGTACCACAAGGTTCCATATCACAAAGGGAATGCTGGGATTGATTTTGGGGTAATTGCTTCAAAATATTAGGAATTAGGGGCCAAATGAGGGGCAAAAAACAAGCATTTTTCTAGTTTCATGACAATAACTTGTGTGTAAGTGTATGGATCTTTCTGAAATTGTACTACAAGGTTCTATATCACAAACGGAAAGCTGGAATTGAGTTTGGGGGTAATTGCCCAAAATGTTTAGGAATAAGGGGCCAAAAATAAGCATTTTTCTAGTTTCCAGACAATAACTTGTGTTCAAGTGTATGGATCTCTCTGAAATTGTACTGCAAGGTACCTTACCACAAAGGGAAGGCTTGGATTGATTTTGTGGGTAATTGCTTCAAAATTTTAGGAATTAGGGGCCAAAAAAGGGGCAAAAAACAATTTTTTCTGGTTTCAGGACAATTAACTTGGGTGTAATTGTATGGATCTTTATGAAATTTTACTACAAGGTTCCATATCACAAAGGGAAAGCTGGGTTTGAGTTTGGGGGTAATTGCCCTAAACGTTTAGGAATTTGGGGCCAAAAAGGGGAAAAAAAACAAGCATTTTTCTAGTTTCCAGACAATAACTTGTGTTCAAGTGTATGGATCTCTCTGAAATTGTACTGCAGGTACCATACCACAAAGGGAAGGCTGGGATTGAGTTTGGGGTGATGAATCATAAGGGGGATCAAAAATGGGAGGGGATTTTTTTCTTTAAAATTTTCCATTTTAAATTGGTTATTTCTGATTTATATATAAAAGCAAATAATAATGATATGGTTTGAAAAGGTAAATTAAAAATTCTTAAGTTCTTAGACCACATTCATTCTGTGTCAGAAACCTGTGCTGTGTCAAATATTTAATCACAATCCAAATTCAGTGCTGTATCAAGCTTGAATGTTGTGTCCATACTTGCCCCAACTGTTCAGGGTTCGACCTCTGCGGTCGTATCAAGCTGTGCCCAGGGGAGCATTTTATTTATTACTGTTTTACTTTTATTTCTATTCATTTATTTTTGGGAAGTTTGCTATAGCAATACTTTCCTTAGGCGTCGGCCTCAAATTTCCGGTGACAGACTATCGCAAATGTTCTGCTCCAAGATAATGTAGTACTAGTGTTTGAATTCTGATTGTAAGAAGATTCTTTTGAAATTTTGAGTCTTTTTGAAAAGATTACAGCTTGAATAAAAAATCAATGAATGTTCACCGACAGTTCAGATGAATTTAACTTCATTTTGAAAATAACTATCACAAACACTACTTCGCGGATCTGCCATGCGCTGAAGAGAAAATCAAAGAAATCTACGCGAGACAGCGTTTAATTCATTCATGAATATTTCATGAATGAACATTTTCCCGCGCTTTTTTTTTTACTATGTACGATATTTACAAATGTTTATTATTAAATAAGTAAAAGTCCGAGTGTATCGAAAGAATCCCGTATGGCTGACATTACTGATATGTTTTGACCAAGCCTTCGGATAATTGACAAGTGATAAAAGTTTGATTGAACAATTATACACAGGTGACAGAAATACTCGATAATCATATGGCTTATGTCACACGCCATCGATGAGTAAAGGTAAATACCGGCTATGATAGAAAGGTGCATGTTTTGTTAAAACATCGATCAGAATGTTTTGATGCCAAAACATTTGAAAACTTTAAATTCCGCTATTTAAATACTAGCTATTTCACATTCCAATGTGGATTTAAGGACCTTCACTCGTCCAGCATGCTCAGTCACGTGGGTCAAACTGACAGCTGAAAAACATTGACTGAAAGACAGTTCGTACATATCGCAGCCTCCTCAGCGTTACGATTAACAATTACATTTGTACACAAATCGTTACAAGGATATAAGGCAGACAAGTCAGCTTCTACTTAGAATAACTCAGTGCATCAAGACAAGTGCTGTAGCAATTATTTACATGATTAAATAAAATCTGTCCATGTAATAGGAAAATGACTTTCTTTTTCTTAGTGCTAGTCCAAATAATTATGGCAAACCAAAAATCTCAAATGTTATTGTCTCAATGCTAAATTTCACAGCATCAACTATAATATGTGTTACAGCCGGGGTTATTAGCACCTCTATGAATCTAGTGTATATAAACTTTTTATTCATGTCGTCATACTGCTATTGTTATGTCTCCACCGTATTAAGTTTTACCCTTTTTCTTCTGTAAGAATTTATACGTCCCTTACTTGTATGTACGTCTGTACATCCCATCTGTTCTCTAACTTTAGTTTTCCTAAACCAAATTGTATGAAACTTATACGCAATGCTTATTTCCACAAAACACAGGTCAAGTTGAATTTTGGTGGCGTTGATTTTACAATTCTAGAGTTATGCTCCTTAACAAATGAAAAGTTGCTTGAATTTTTGTTTACGATCTCTAATTTTAGTTTGTCTCAACCAAATGTTATGAAACTTATATACAATGCTCATTATCACAAAACACTGATTAAATTTGAGTTTTAGTGGCGTCAGTTTTACTGTTCTAGAGTTATGCCCTTTACAGTTATGCCTTTACAAATTTAAAACTGATTGTTGTCGAGCCTTTGACTTTTGTCGAAAAAGCGAGACATAGCGATCCTACATTTCAGCGGCGGCGGCGGAGGCATCCACAAATATTCACTCTGTGGTTAAAGTTTTGAAATTTTAATAACTCTCTTAAACTATCCTGGATTTCTACCAAACTTGGACAGAACCTTGTTTATGATCATACAATAGTCATGATAGTACCCAGAAGTAAATTTTGTTAAAAAAATCCATTTTTTCAGTATATTACTTATAAATGGACTTGGTTTTCTGCCAGGAAACATTACATTCACTCTGTGGCTAAAGTTTTAAAATTTTAATAACTTTCTTAAACTATCCTGGATTTGTATCAAACTTGGACAGAAGCTTGTTTATGATCAAAAGCTAGTATCTAGAAGGAAATTTAGTTAAAATTTTGTTCTTGTTTTTCCGTATTTTACTTAATGGACTTAGCTTTTCTTCCAGTTAACATTACATACAGTCTGCAGTTATTTTTAAAACATTTATTAGATTCATAAACTATCCTGGATTTTACCAAACTTGGACAGAAGCTTCTTACAATCAAAAGATAGTATAGAGAGGAATATTTTATTAATTTTCCTCATTTTGTTGAGCCTGCGATTAACAGCAAAAGTAGGCGAAACACCGGGTTCCGCGGAACACTTACGATTTTTTCAATTCCGTGCTCTAACTTTAGTGTGCCTCAACCAATTGTTACGAAACTTATACAAAATACTTTTAACCACAACACCAAGATCAAGTTTGAATTTTGGTGCCGTCATTTTACTGTTGTTGTTAGGGTTATGCCCAGTTACGAATGGAAAAAATACTATAAAATCACAGGCCCTAGATATGGCATGGGCACATAAAGAAATTAACAGAGCTTATTGTATATTTGATTATTTTAGAACAACAGTTCAAGGTTGCAATAGAAAATATCAAAATTTTATATGAAAAACTTTTATGAAAAAAGAAAATGGTTTAGTTAAAAATATCAAAGCTGTGATTGAATACATATTTAAAATAATACACATCTATAATCTATTTGAAAAAATACACATCTACAGTTGCAAACTTCCCAGAGGTGCTATACAGCACTTTGATTTTTTAATCTATTACAGTTTTAATTTTAATTTTTAAATAGTTTTTGAATTGTTTTTTTTTTTTTATTTGTTAATTTAAGAATTTGCATTTTAATTTTTTGTTTTTCAAACAATTTAAACCAATGTTGAATTAAGTGTTTCATAGTAAGGAAAGTGTGGTCTTAAAAATATCAGTTTACATGTGTTGTTTACATGATGGTCATTAATTAGTTCTGCACAGTTAATTTTTAGTAGGATCTGTGAGGTTTATATAAATTATTTTATAGCTCGTTTCACTTATTCACCAATGTTTCTATTTCTTTTGAATCCTATTGATAGGTTTTATGGAATTTGGCACCTATTGTAGAATTTGTTTTAATAATTAAGATGCAAGTATTTCCTGAATACTTTTTGAAGTTTTCTGCTTGAGAATGATAATTTGTAATGAACGATACATTATATCTATTTTCAATTTCGTTCCTTTTTCTTGACATAATTTCATAGAAATTGATCCAATATCCACCTATTTAGGTGAGATTATCGTATCTCTGGCTTAATTTCATAGACAAAATTTCATAGAAGTTGATTCAATGTCCACCCATTTAGGTGCAAATCACCATTTTAAATTGCGCTTTCAAGTAGTTCATATGTAAAAAAAAAAAGCTATGGATGATAAACATTTTCAGCATGAGGTTAAGGCCATTCTGTTTCTTATTTCAGATTGACATATATACATGTACATAGGACATGCAGTTAGCCTAGACAAATATGAAGAGAAAGGTCTCTGATTCAATTCTCTGTGAAGTTCAAGGACTTTCTTAGTCAAAATATGGGAAGATGTGAAAGGTAAGGTTGAAAGTTTGTAAGTGTGCAAAAATATGTTATGTCTAACAAAATGTGCTAATTTCACAAATGAAATACTATCAAAACAACTTTTGATTGCGAAACATTAAACTTATGAATTGTCCATGAATCATCAGTGGCAGATCCAGAACTTTTGTAAGTGGGGGGGCACTGACTGACCTAAGGGGCTCGCTCCAGTCATGCTTCAGTGATTCCGCCTATGATCATCTTCACGATTATCCCACATTATTTGCTCACCTGACTGGTTTGGTCAAGTAAGCTATTTTCATCACGTGGCATCAGTCATATATTATTTTTTACAAAAATCATCTCCTTTAACCACTGCAGGGCTGAACAATAATGCGTGTCGATTGTCCGGTACCAGAGGAAAAAAAGGTCGGACAGGTAAAAGCCATATGAAGCTTGTCCGACGGCACAAGTTAAATTATTCTGTAGAAAAAAAATTAAATCCATCTTTGACTATAAAAGTAATTACAAAAAAACAATAAAAGAAGATAAAAGCAATTATTAATTTGACATGTTTACTTGCAACCAATAATTTAAAACTGGTTCTTTGTCAGATACTTTTTAACAGATAAAACGCATACTATCGCATACTATCTCCGAATCTGGTCTTATTGCTTTGTAGATAAGGTAACAAGACAGTTTGGCACCAGTACGGAAACGAATCGGCTCCATGTGAAATCGACAGTTTGGCACTGTAGGAGATATTTTGGGACCAAGACAACCCAGTACCTCATTCCCTTTCCTTATTCTGTTGCTTTATAATAAATATGATAAATTTTATTTATCAAAAATATTTTTAAAATAAAAATGAATAAATTATTGAGTATTAAATTTAGAAAATTATATTTGATCTTATGTAGACAAAACAATATTTGATTGCATTTGAATAAACATTTTAATATATTAAAACAGCTGATTGTAGTAGGGCATCAATCATAATAATCAATATTTTTAACATAAAAGACCAGGATACAAACCAAATGAGTGTAGACTAGCAGGCCTTCCAGACTGTGCCTCATGTGCTGAGTCGGATGAGACTTTGACTTTGATGAATACTAGATTTAGTTGTTCTCGACTCATATTTTGGAAAAGGATTATGATATCAAGAGATAATAATCAAATTCTGTTCCATTGTTTTAACTCATTTTGTTCATTGAAACAGCTTAAAATGCAAAAAAGGTTAATATTAAGATTTTTTTGGACAAGTTACAATTCCATTCGGACAAGTACAATGAAGTAAGGTGTTCAAGTCCTTATCCATATACTTAAGCAGTAGGTCATATATTTGGTGTATTGAGTGATTGTAAGGTATACATGTGCAACTGACAGGTATCATCTGACCTTGACCTCAATTTCCTGGTTCATTGGACAATGTTTAGTTAATGTGGTTGGGTCTATCTCTCAGATACTAGTAGCAATAAGGCCACTATATTGGTGTATGAAATGATTGTAAGCTGTATTTGCTTGACTGGTTAAACTGACCGTGACTTCATTTTCATGGATCATTTATGGATCAAGTTTATGTGATAATTGTAGTAAAAGCGTCATATTTTCAATCATAAGTAAAGCAGGCATGACATTTGTGAATGTATTGCACTCTTGTTGAAATATTTTCTATGCCAAAAAAATATTATGTGTGTTTCCAGTTGCATGTAAAAAAAAATATAGGGTCAGTAGGTCAGGATATTTTCTTACTAATTTCATAGTGAAGTTCTTTGAACTGTTGTTCAAATGTTTTGAAGTGTGAAACTGTCATGAATGTTTGTATATCATGTATATATATTAGATTTATGGTTGCATTTATATAATTGAGTGTACTGCAAGTACACATTAGCTGGCCAATTGTTTATTAGCATTCATGTTCACAAATATTGCAAATTAGGGACATGATAAGGAAAAATGTTTTGTTGAACATTGATTTTTGATTTTTTTGGAAAAAATTTAGTGTCAGAGCCGATAAATTAGGGTTGGACAGCAAATCGAAACACATCTTTTTTGTTGTTAGCCCTATTAAAAACTATAGTAAAGAGAGGGAAACAGTTTGAATAGTAAAAATAGTAAAAATGATCAACACCATAAGATCTACAAATAAGTCACATGGCCAAAATCTTCAGTTGAGTTATTGCCTGTCAGTGATGTTTTCATTCTTTAATTTTATGATAGAAAAATAGAAACTTTGAAAAAAGCAAAAATGATGATCATGAGCTTTAGATTTTTTTCAAAATCCACGTTGATTTGAAATTTTTAAAGGTGACTGTCGGAATTTGGTTCAAACTGAAAATTGTAGCTTTTATACCTATTAATTAAATCCTTAAGTTTGACAGCAATAAACCAAACTATAAAATAACCTTATCAATACATAATTGATATAGATGGGCTGATTTAAGACCAGTCGAGACTAAATTTAAAGGTCAAGACGGGTGGAGACTGGGTCAAGACTGGTCGAGACTGAGTTGAGATTGGTCAAGACTAAGCATGCTAAGTAGAGACTGGTCGAGACTGGTTGAGCATTTGGCAAGACCTTACCAAGATTATCAAGTTCTCTATTAGACTCATTAGGTTAAATTGTAGACCAAAGTCAAGTACAGTTAAGTACAGTCTAGGTAATGTTGAGTCTTTTCAAGTAAAATCTGTGCTCACTGTTAAAGTCAACTTTACATTGACAGCAGCAATCACAGGCGAGACACTGGGTTCTAAGGAACTCCTTACAAATTTTTCTTAAAACCATTTAAATTTGCCTTGTTTGTTTTAAGACAATTATTGGTAAAGTAACATAATTAAATTAATAGAATTAGAACTTTGCCTCTCTTTTAGAGAAGAAGATATCTGTAGTATGATTGCTAATCCTAATGCTAACTCTAAAAGTAAAAAAAAACTGTTTTATTTTTTATAACTTTTCCAGTTTGCCCCATTTGTTTGCAGGTAATAATTGGTAAAGTAACATATATATATCAAAAAATGAGAACACCAGATTAGAAAAAAAAGATGCAGTATGATTGCTAAGGAGACAACTGCATTAATAAGAACAAAATTTAAACATCATCAATGTGATATGGGGTCAAATATTGAACAAAACAAATGACATACAGTAAGCTATGAAAGGTCCTGTGATAACAAAATCATCTATTATAAGAAAGAACAAAATATGCCGACAAAAACAATCATGAATAATATGCCTGAAGGACTTTAAAATATTGAACTTGAAGTGACATTTCTTTGTAGGATACATAGAAATCTTGGAGGACAAATTGACGAGAGTCTTAAAAGACACAGATATGAAGATAAAAAAGAGGAAAAGAATGCCAAACATAGTTTAAAGGACTGCAGACTTCCTGATATCTTTCAAACTGTTGTGTTTTTTGGTATAAATGTAATAATGTATTATCATCATATTTGTATAGGCATACATCCTACAAATCTTGTTGGTACCTTTTTAATAGCTCCATTAATGCAACCGCTATTTATAAAACATATTGTCGTGATTGTAGTTCTATATGTGAGTTTATTAGTTAACTGCTGCGTAGTAATTGCATATATGAATTATTTTATTCCATATCTATCAATCTTTGTCTTTTTGATTAAGAAATAATTTTTGAAACCTTGCTCTTTCAATCCTAGTACATTTATTTTAATTATTTTGCATAGTTTATAAGTTTAAATAATGCCATTTTATTTCCACATTTGAATTTTACAACAACAACAAAAAAAGATCAGATTTATATCTGTGTACCCGTACGAAAAACATGACACATACTCCAGCCGGACAGTAGCCGTACTGAGAACCGTACTTATAATAACCATTTGGACTTTTCTTTGAATTGCTTATAATGGATACCCCGGCTGGACTTTCAGCGAAATTAGCCGTAAACCGGCTCGAAATATTTAAATTAGCAGGAGTCCGGTTCAGAATGTCCAGCTGGACTTTCATAAAAGTACGTCTGAAAAAAATCCAGCCGGCATTTCTGGCAAAAATATGGCCTCTATAAAGTTCAACTAAACTTTAAGAAGTCCAGCTGAACTCTAAAAAGTCCAGCTGGATTTCAAAAAGTCCGGTTTGACTTTTAAAAATGATCCACAAAAAATGGAGGGGGGGGGTTCCAACCCCCAGAACCCTCCCTCTGGAGCCACCACTTCACAGTTTTTCTTCAGATGGTTAATTCTTCTGATTTAATTTGCATCATGCATCTCTTGTTATAATCTGAAAATACAAAAAAAATAGATGGCATTATGCATAAATATACTGCTTATTTCTTTTTCTTTTTTCAACTGTCTTACTGGCAGAACCCAGAAGTGTGGAATTGAGAAGCTAAATGTTTACTCCTAAAAATGTGTGGTTATAATTATATATTCAGCCTAAATAACTGTAAAGTGCATAAAAATAAAATAAAGTTAGCTTGGAAAATCATTTACACTGTAGAAATAAAAAAAATTCAAACCAACTCAAAATAATAACCATTCCTTAATAATTTTTTTGGAATAACAATTCAAAATAGGAAGTGACTGTGACAAAACCTCAGGACAAAACAGACAAGATGAAAATGTTTGCCGATGAATAAATATTTATTGTAGGTTTTTTATTCTTTTTACTCTTCAAAAATTAAAATTAAGATATTTATAATACTGTAATTATTTTATTAATATGTTGAATAAAAAGAGCATATCAGATAATATCACCAAAATGGTGGAATTCAATTTATTGTACTTACCAGAATATGCAATCCAAAATACATGCAAACAGCAATCTTCCTAAATTGTCATGGATGCCAGTCAGAAGGATCCATCTTCTCTGTTTAATGTAAAAAGCACTACTTCCAAACATTTGCTTTACATCCAATGTAAAATTCTCATTTTTTTCAAGAAAGAAGACACATCTTCCTGTTTATTCCAAATTCAAATTGTGTTGTATTGCAATCTATGAGGTTGTTTGAGGAGTTGTTTAAAATGTTCTTCTTATGACTTCTTGCATATGTCTTAATTTTTGAATATGTGATATATTAAAAAAAGAAAATCAATTATTAATTTGTTTAATTATGAAATGTTTAATAAAAGTGATAGTAATTGCAGATATATGTATTTAAAAATGTGTTCTCCTGCATATGGCCTCAATCTCTGTGGAGATAGTACTTCCTGTGACCTCTCCAGACTGAGGTTAATTGAAAACAGATGGCACATTTCTACAGTACTACTGCTATTAAATCACTGTTATGGCTCAAGTTTCTAATTAATGTTAAAGAATGAATGATAATTATTAGTTTTATGAATTCATCTAATTAAATATAATATACTAGAAATAGTATAAATTTAACCTGTAACAGATGAATATGCTAGTATTTTTTAATGAAAAAGTAAAATGTTAAATAATTGTTGAAAACATATTAACTTGGATATAATTCAAACAAAAGTCACCTAAATTAAATTTGAACTTTCCATCAATAGTCTATGTTAAATATTTTATAATGGAATTGAAAATCTAGGGAAAAGATCACAATATCTTATAAGTTTGAACTAAAAGTATATTGTAAAAAATTTGATATCATTATTATTACTTTCATTTATAACTGTTTTCTATTTTGAAAGAAATTGTTCCTTTCAAAGAACAGAATCCTAGTGGCAAACTTTATATTTCTGTAAGGGCAGATTTGGCTGATGAAAATTTTCTAAGTCTAAATTCCTCCTCATAAATTAATGACTGTAAAATTTTCTAAGACAAAATTCCTGCTGATCATTCTACAGAAAGGATAATTTTCCTCAAAAGTCCAGCCGTGTTTTATTTTCTTGTCAGAATTACAAAAAGTGCGGTTGGACTTTTAAGAAAATACCGGCTGGCAAATACCCCAAGTATAAGAAAAAGTACGTGTACGGCTCATGTCAGACTGGACTTTTCAATGTCAGACTGGAATACGTCTCAAGTCCAGCTGAAGTCCAGTTGAACTCCTGTTGAAATTTTCGTACGGGTTAACAGTTTATTTAATGGAATATTATATTTATGTTTAATTTGTAATATGCACTTTGTCTCATATTAATTTCAGTTTGACACATTTTCTTTAATTAATCATCAAATGTCAACAAATGTTGGAAACAAACTTAAATAAAAACTTTTCAAATGTATCAAAATTCTGTGTTGTAAAATCTTATAGATTTTGTTTTTCGGGATTTTTCCCAATATGTTTAAGAAATCTGTAGCATAATTTTTGCTTGTAGATTTTATTTCAGGATTTTTCCCGAAATGGGTAAAAAAATCTATGCAGCAAGATTTATATTTTCGGGATTTTTCCCGAAATGTGAAAAGAAATTATTAGTCAGGAGTTCTAGCATATACGTTGGGTTTTCGGGATAAATCACGAAATATTTAAAATCTTGCATATAGATTTTATTTTTTTCTGGATTTTTCCTGATATGTTTGAAGAAATCTGTAACATAAATTTTTGTAAATTTGGTTTCAGGATTTTACCCGAAATGGTTTAGTTGTTTGGACTTTTCCCGAATTTGAAAAGAAATCATTAGTCATGAGTTCTAGCAAATTTATATATTGGGTATTCAGGATAATTCCCGAAATGTTTGAAGACATATATGCTTTATACATTTTACATTTAGATTATTTTTTCGAGACTTTTCCCGAAATGTGTTTAAGATCTGTTTGTCACATAGCTATGCTACCAAAAGTTTTAATTAATGTTGAAAGTGATTTCGGGGAAATTCCCGAATAAAAAGTTATCACATACATTTTTACCACAAATATTTACAACTTTCATATATTTTGGGAAATTCCCCGAACATTAAATGTAAGTTTAATTATAAGAATAAAAGCATGGAAGATTGTAAAAATTGTGTTTCTTTATGAAATCTGCATTCATTTATGGTAAACATTGAAAAAGCTTATAAATAGGAATAAAATGGATTTTACTCTTTTAAAATAGAGTCAGTTGGACTCACTAACTTAACACTTTCTATATATACATAACACGGTGCTCTTCTTGAGATGAATTAGTAAGGATATATATATATATATATATATATATATATATACAGAATAAATAGCACATACTATTAACATTGTTAAAACAATATTCTGAATTAAAATATTATTTAAATACAGTAATGATTTCCTTACAAAATGCAGCACCTTTTACGGAAAAATACAGGTGTTTTTTTTTTTTATCACTTATGTCATTCACTGAAAATATTGATCAAGCTATGTGTGACCATGCAACTTATGTAGTGTTGATAGTAGTCATTCTTCCTATAAACTCTGCCAAGACATTTATTATCAGTTCAATTTCAATTGTCAACGTAAAGGGCAACATTCGTTGATTCAGATGGATGCACGTGTGACAGAAAACTTCAGCGATATTTGCAAATACTAATCAATTAAAAAAAAGAAAAAAAAAGAGCAAAACATATTTTCATAAATAGGTTTAATTAATCAATGTTTGTTCTGATTCTAGAATGGGTACTTTAAATATTCCAAATGCAAACATTTATACGATCCAAGTGGATAGTTGATTAATAGTTTTTTCATTGATCATGAATTTAATTTCCAAATTGTAAGTGTTTTAGTAATTAAAACTTGAAGAATCCACATACAATTTGAGATTCCATGAATTTGCAAAACCTTTTACCCTTGTTAAAGTGGATACATAGTTGAAACAAAACATGAAACGGATTACATTCATTTTTTGAAAAATTTCTTTTTCGCTATACAAATTAACGCTTTGAAAAGAGTAAACGAAATAGCATTTGAACTTATTGTTTGTTTTAAGATTGCCATAAAATGAAATTTGCTGTAATCTAATTTTGCAATAGATAAATAATTATCTTGATGATTAAATGAAACAGTACTTACGCAAATGCTCAGAATGGAGCCAATATCTAATGCATTTAGATGGAGAATGGAAAATTTCATGTCTGGTTTATCATTTTACATATAGTTTTTTTTGTTAACAAATTGCTGTGTTTTGGTAAGTTTTCCTATACAATAATTATAGATAAATCAAAATAATTTATAGAATTATGTACATGTACAACTGTACAACTATATTATTACGTGTCTATAATGAAATAAGACCCATTGGTGGTCTTGGGCTGTTTTCTGTTCTTTGGTCGGGTTGTTGTTTCTTTAACACATTCCCCGTTTCCATTCTCTATTCTATGTAGTGTATGTTAGATGTAGTGTTGTGGGAAAAACCATTAGGGAACATGAATTCATTTGTAGAATAACATGATGGTGCCAATTTTGAAATACATCATGTGTTGAGTACTATGACAGAAGCTTATGAAACCTCAATGGTTTGTATGCTTTGATCCAAAAAATTTAAATTCTTGAAAAAATCCCAATGTGTTATTATCCCAATATGTTTTATAAGGATATTTTTCCAGGTAAATAATACCGTTACACTATCAATTAATTGTAATACTAAACATGTTTTTTCGTACATGTCTTTGACACCATTTTCTGACTACAGCTGTCTGTGATACATGTATGTGTGAAAAGCTAAACAGGTAAGTCATATACTCATCACAACTGTTCCTATTGTCTTCAGAAAGGTTGCTTGGACAACAATAATAGCATGCTTCTTTCCTGATTTTTAATTGTTGAACTGCTTTCCAGCAGAAAATTACATGTTGTATTAATAAAATATTCAATTTGTAAACATTCTTTTGCATTTAATATTAACATTTAATCCTTTGATGTACGAATGTCTGAAGTTGTTGATGACTGCATCAATTTTTATACGACCGCAAAAAAATTTTTGCGGTCGTATATTGGTATGACGTTGGCGTCGTCGTCGTCGTCCGAAGACACATTGGTTTTCGCACTCTAACTTTAGTTTAAGTGAATGGATCTCTAGGAAATTTTACCATCAGGTTCAATACCACAAAAAGAAGGTTGGGATTGATTTTGGGGGTTATGGTACCAACAGTTAAGGAATTAGGGGCCAAAAATAAGCATTTTTGTAACTTCCAGACAATAACTTGTGTGTAAGTGTATGGATCTCTGACATTGTGCCACAAGGTTCCATATTACAAAGGGAATGCTGGGATTGATTTTGGGGGTAATTGCCTCAAAATTTTAGGAATTAGGGGCTAAAAAAGGGGAAAAAATAAGCATTTTTCTAGTTTCAGGACAATAAAGTGTATGGATCTTTCTGAAATTGTACTACAAGGTTCCATATCACAAAGGGAAAGCTGGAATTGAGTTTGGGGTAATTGCCTAAACGTTTAGGAATTAGGGGCCAAGGGGCCAAAAATAAGCATTTTGTAACTTCCAGACAATAACTTGTGTGTAAGTGTATGGATCTCTCTGACATTGTGCCACAAGGTTCCATATTACAAAGGGAATGCTGGGATTGATTTTGGGGTAATTGCCTCAAAATTTTAGGAATTAGGGGCTAAAAAGGGAAAAATAAGCATTTTCTAGTTTCAGGACAATAAAGTGTATGGATCTTTCTGAAATTGTACTACAAGGTTCCATATCACAAAGGAAAGCTGGAATTGAGTTTGGGGTAATTGCCCTAAACGTTTAGGAATTAGGGGCCAAAAGGGCAAAAATAAGCATTTTTCTAGTTTCCAGACATTAACTTGTGTTCAAGTGTATGGATCTCTCTCAAAATTGTACTGCAAGGTACCATACCTTAAAGGGAAGGCTGGGATTGAGTTTGGGGGTGATGAATCATAAGGGGGTTCAAAAAATTTAGGGGGGAGATTTTTTTTTTCATTTTTTTTCCTTTTTTTCCTTTTTTTTTTTTTTTCTTTAAAATTTTCCATTTTAAGTTGGTTATTTCTGATTTATATTTAAAAGCAAATAATCCTGATATGGCAGGAGATACACACCAAACAGGATGTGTAAATTATTATATAATACGTATTGTGCAATTTAGCAAGAAATTTACAATTGCACAGTATTGCGCAATAGCAAGAAATCTTCAATTGCACAGTATTGTGCAATAGCAAGAAATATCCAATAGCACAATATTGCACAATAGCAAGAAATTGTCAATTGTACAGTATTGCGCAATAGCAAGAAATATTCAATTGCACAGTATTGCGCAATTGCAAGAAATATTCATTTGCACAGTACTGTGCAAAAGAAGATACTTTGTATAAATTGCTTATTTCTTGACCAATTTCAATGGAGTTTATCCTAGAATTCTTGGGGTTCTTTAATATGCTGAATCTAACCGTGTATTAAGTTTTTGGCCCTTTTTAAATTTTGGGTCCCTTTTTAAATTGGTCCACATTGAGGTCCAAAGGGTCCAAAATTAAACTTTGTTTGATTTCATCAAAATTGAATTCCAAAATTAATCTTAGGGTTCTTTGATATGCTGAATCTAAACATGTATTTAGATTTTTGATTATGGGCCCAGTTTTCAAGTTGGTCCAAATCAGGATCCAAAATTAAACTTTGTTTGATTTCAACAAAATTGAATATATGGGGTTCTTTGATATGCTGAATCTAACCATGTATTTAGATTCTTAATTTTTGGTCCCGTTTTCAAATTGGTCTACATTAAGGTCAAAAGGGTCCAAAATTAAACTTTGTTTGATTTCATCAAAAATTGAATTCTTGGGGTTCTTTGATATGCTGAATCTTACCATGTATTTAGATTTTGGATATTGGACCATAATAGGTGAATGTCCAATTTAAAATTTTTAAGTTCTTAGACCACATTCATTCTGTGTCAGAAACCTATGCTGTGTCAAATATTTAATCACAATCCAAATTCAGAGCTGTATCAAGCTTGAATGTTGTGTCCATACTTGCCCCAACTGTTCAGGGTTCGACCTCTGCGGTCGTATCAAGCTGCGCCCTGCGGAGCATTTTATTATACATCATTTTCTTTTTAGTAGGTGTTGTTTGTAAAAGTCATGTTGATTTGATACTTAAAACGAATGCTTCTTTTGATTAACACTTTATATATAGATATGCCACATTAGGGTTTTGACCTATATTTCTCGGTTTAGAAAATTTGGAAATAAGGTTGTAGGAGCAAGGTATGTCGTCGTATAAATAAAAAAAAATTGTATTCGTCAGTATTTGCTTATGTAAGTTGAAACACATTTTTGGACTAATTTCTTTAGTTTGTTTGAACTACATGCCCAGTCTTTTTATGGATCATATGTGTTCTAGTATTCATCCGCAACCTGCACTCATGTTTTTTCGCCACTGTCAACTGTTTGTCAAGCTTCTTATTCGACTTAATAATGTCATATTTTTATATCGTCATAAAATATCTATAGCTAGTATTACGTGTATAGATTGTTGTGTTTTTTATGTTATTTTGTTATTTATGTATATAAATAAACTCTTCATAGGTTCCAGAATTAAAATTGTTTACTCAAGACGCACGTTTCGTCTACAAAAGAGTCATCAATGACGCTCGAATAAAAAAAGCCATAAAAGGTCAAGCAAAATACGAAGTTGAAGACCATTATTTTAGTGTTTATTTTCATCGTATTTACCTTAAATCTGAACTTAAACAATAGCATTTTTATTTCTTTCAATCATCCTATAACTCTACTATACTATACTATACTATACTATATTGTATAAATTGAACATTAATGAAGATCATTTTAAAATGGTGGCTAAAGACATGTTGATTGTGAATTTGACGGTTATTTTTAACCAATGAAGATTGCATAAGAATAGTCATTTTACTCACTCTTTATGAAGAAGCTAACATGCCCAAATCAAGTTACACGTGTTTCTCTTTTGATAATATAGAAATGATTCATTTAAATTTCATTTAAAATTAGGGCTCGAATTGTGCACTATATACTATGATTTCGTGTGTATAAATGAATCACGAACTTAAATGTTTAACTAAGTATTCATTTTGTATATGCTTGTATGCAAAACTTTGACAAAACAATGAAATCAAGTATCGAAAAAAAAAAAAGAACCGATATGTCGAAAAAAATCACGATTATAATGTACCCTTAGTAGATAAAAGCTGTTATTCACTCTTATTTTTGGTGGAAGAAGACTTCAAGTCTTCTGAAGGCCTATGGTGCCGACTTTAAAATCACTGAACCACCTCCGTATGCCGCATGCGTTTCTGTGTATTACAATTTCATAACAACTTCCGATTCTTGACACCGATTTTTACACATGATTAAGCATCTGAATCATTTAATTTGTAAATTAGGATTGAAAACAATCACTATCGTTAATATTTACCCTTTTATTTATGTAATTTATTAGATTTCATCTCATCTACATGAACGTTATTTGTTTACTTGTAACCGGATGTTTTTAATGTAGATATTTGTAGTACCCATGCGTAAATTTGGTATCGGGACAACTCGCCCTGTTTACATGTTCGCCCTTGGTCTGTTCGTCATGAGTTCTTTCGCCCGTATAGTACGTTCACCCTGTGTTCATTCTCTTCACTCTTATCTTACACAACGTTTTATAATACGTCCTTGCATTTATTAAAAATATTGATATTAAGGGTATCGTTAAAAAGCTCTAAAACACGATTTAGTGAAAATCATCTGTTCCTTATTTTGTTCCCAAGGTAAGACAATAGTGTTCAGCCAATCAAATTCTGTGTTTCTCATGATCAAATTAATAAGCCAATCAAAACGTTTTCTCTGAAGATTATCCTAACATGCTAGATTTTGAACTTGTGTTGTTTTCATCTAGTACTTTAAAAAATACTTTTAAATAATACAAGTGAAAACAACTCCGTTTCTACTTGGTGTTCCTAATTGGAAGGAAATACGAAGAAGAAGAAGAAGAAGTTGTAAAATCGTGAACATGACATGTGAATTTTCATCTGCAAGGAGGTTCTTACACAGCTTAAGGATAAAAGCATGACTGATTGACCAAATTCAATGATGCAGTACTACCATAAAGATAATAAATAGTATATTTTCACTAATTTATTGACATTATACTTTTGTAACATATGTTATTTTGTATTCAATTAAATCATTTAAAGCACAATGTACTATTCTTTTTCACAAAGACAAACAAACAGGTTGGGACCCCCACCCCACCCCACCCATTATGAGTGGTGTCCCTTAAATGAGGACTGTCCCTAAAAAGGGTCATTTTACTGTTGAAAAAAAAAGAAAGAAAATTTTAAGATTTTTAACTCAAAAGTGGGAAAATTCATTATATTTGGAACAACTTTTCTAAATGAGGGGTCAAATTAATAAAGAAGATATAAGTTTAGAAACATCACAAAATTCTTTTGACATGTTTTGACACTTTAATACTTGATAGATGCATAGTTCTTGGGAAAAGTTTCATCAAATAATATGAATATAGAGGTGCTCATTTTTACAGTGGGTTGTAATGTTCTTCTAATGAGGGTGACACATCTTTGCATAATTCAAAATTGGAAATTTCAACAAGCATCTAATATTCTTACACAAGAAAATAAACCCTGGTCTGCTAGCTATATGTTCATCTTTTCTACTGATTTAAAACTTAAATCATGCAAACAGACTTAAGAAAAAGGCATGTAAGCTCATCATAAAAATATGACACTTTTCAAGACAATCCAGATCGTGCAAAATACTTCGCTAAAAATTGTAACCTTTAAAATTGTTGTCGCACACTAAAACCCCATGGAAATTTCAAAAGTTGGCAGGTATGTAACAAGTCTTACTATTTTTATGCCCCATTTATGGGCATTATGTTTACTGGTCTGTCCGTCCGTCCTGCTTCAGGTTAAAGTTTATGGTCGTGGTAGTTTTAATGAAGTTGAAATCCAATCAATTTGAAACTTAGTACACATGTGTTCCTTATGATATGATCTTTCTAATTTTACTGCCAAATTAAAGATTTTACCTAATTTTCACGGTCCACTGAACATAGAAAATGATTGCATAGATTGGAAATCCATGTACTTATGACACATTCTTGTTTGAAGAAAAAAAATACATCATAGCGATAATGGAACAAAGCAGGCTGGGTTAGTGGGGCTGCTTTTATGGTAATTCAAGTTACCTTTTAATTTATTCACCTTCTTCCACCTCAGAGCTATCAGCTCTTTGATTGTTATTTTAAGGTACACTTTTTTTGTGAAAATGCTTGGGAGCTTCAAGAAGGTAAATGTTATCGGCGTATTAAAAGCTCACCACAAACTAAAGAAGTACAGTTGTGCAGTGATGTAAATGGATTAGTTATCATGCCTAAGACTGCCGACGAAAATGCAATTGCTACGGAGCTATTACAGCTGTGAGGATTGACTAGGGAATATGATATTATTTAACATTGGTCATCACAATTAGAATAAGGTAGACCTGGAGTCATGAAGAATACTCTATTTATCAGTATTGTGTTCATTTTCATCTTTGGTTTATAAGTGTTCATGTAAAGCATAATTAAAATATTCTGTGTTATTGATGGATTGGTTGATGTTTAACGCCACTTTCAGCTCTGTTGGCTATTTCATGGCGGTCAGATTTTATAAGTGGAGGAAGCTGCAGTGCCCGCAGAAAACATCAGACCTTCGGCAGGATAACTATCAATCCTAGTCTATTAAGATCAGAGTCGAGCATACCTGCAATGTGCGGGTTTCTAACTCAGTCAGTATTGACAGACTAGTGATATAGTAGTTCGACTACTTAGGCCCTTCGGCCGCCGAGGCTCCCCTGTGTGTTATAAAGAAGCTTTTAAATATACATTTATGAAAATGTTTGAGACAAACTTTCCCTGGAGTTTTAAGTGTTCTGTTCTTTTACCTATGTCTGCCTTCTAACTTGTTCGAATAAAGACACAGTTCAGGACAGTACTTAATTGGAAACCATGGATTAAAGTTGGATTGATTGATTGTTGATTGTTGGTTGCTTAATGTCCAATGACAAATATCATGCATGTCCAGGACGAGAATAAAATAACAATAATTACAATAGGTACGTTCTATAATAGAAGCTGTCCGGGATGAAAGTCTGGGAAATTTAGATTGCCATTGAAAATGAGGATAAATTGGATAGGAACAGAAATTCTGCCTTGCAACAGGCCACCTACGGACCCCTCAAATAGTTTTTACAAGGGTTCTTAACGTGCAGAAACCGTGGTACTCTCTCTACACTAGGCATTGAATTTAACTTCCCCATTCTGACCCGACGTGGCTGTGTCGTGCACATCCCACATATCCAAACGGACGCCCCACTTTCTGCCAGTCGGAAGAAGACCTGTATTGACCATATTTCTTTTCCCCACTTACTTTTGGGGGAGATTAAAGTTAGATGCATATAAAACAACATGAACCATAACATGTAATTAGTAAATAAATATAGCAAACGCTACAGCCGTTAAACCAGTTTAAAAGATCCGCGTTGCTTTTACAAAGTGTTTATAATAATTTTAACAAAGTGTTTATAATATTTGTTGTATCTATAGCTTTCTTAAACGCCAAAATGTTATAGTGTGTTGTTGTTTAATTTAGCCTTAGTCGAATGTGGATTGGATTTGCAAATAATAATGGGAACAATGAAACATATGGGAGGATGGCACAAAGCTTATCGATACTGGTTATACAAATTGGAGAACAGGTTAGATTATTTATAACATAAGATGCAACTATTGCAATGATGAAGATATCTTTCAGATAAAATCATCAGTTGGATTAGACTTGACAAATTTTCTATGGCTCATTAGAAATTCATATCCAATTTTGTGGAATGGTAGTATTTATCAATGCCATGGTCATAGTTATGTTCTTTTTTAAAAAGAATTTTCATTTTTGTTTTTTATTGATACAAAACCTTTACCACAAATCGCACACAGGGTTACAACGGAAGTGATTTGAATATTAAATTTAGAATTTTATGTGAATACGCATGAACATTGTAGTCCTTTTCAGAAGGTTTAAATCCAAAGCAACTGCTTTTGAAAGCATTTTTACACGCATTGAATGGGCAATTAACAAACAAATAAAAAAAATCATTAACAACTGTACATGCTGTATGTTAAATTATTCTATATTTTATACACCTCATTCATCATTGCATTTGGAAAGGTGTGTTCAAGAGATGCTGACTGTTTGTCCAATAACAGTTTTTTTTTTGTATATCTATATATATATATATAATATATATATGGATAGAGTATGCAACATGGTTTCCTTAAGGATGTAATCGGGTGAAATTAAAAAAATCTGGAATTTAAAATAGATACTATAAATCAGAAGAGCATTATTAAGGAACACAATAACCTAAAAATATTGATAGGTTATGGAACTCCTTTTCGAGATTTAAAATTTTTTTAAAGTGGCGGGAAAAGGCTGACTCGGACTTTTACCTTATATTTTGAATCGGCATTATTTGGGTCTCAAATCGTAAGAAAAGAAATCTAGAATCTGCTTTAATTTTGGTAAATGACCTTTTATGAACTATTGAAGTCTTATATGAAAAGAAAAGTGGGTGATATAGAGCAAAATATTTTACCCTGTATCGTAGGAAAAAAAACCAAGGAGTACGAACATCTGACATCAATTCCTGAACCTGACATGACTACATCCTTAAAGTAAATACTAGAGTTAAACCAGTATTTACAATAATCGTTTTGTGCTCACGTTAATTTTAAGTTATATTCATGTAAAAAAATCCTTGATAATTATATATATATATATAGTCTGTTTAAAGGGCATACATGTAGTAACAGTAGAACCATAATACAAATTGATACTTATTTATTAAAGAAAAGAAAAGAAAAGAACATCATAGATACCAGGCTTATAATTTGTTACAAGTTACAATAACAATATTTTTTTATAGAAAACATTAGTTCTTCGTCGTCTTGTCAGGTTTTATTCCTAAACATACTGTTGTCCATAGTTTGTGTCATCTTGATTTTTACAAAAGGTTGTTGGAGCAAAGAAACTATTAAACCAATGATTTCCATTTACAAAATTGAAGTCATCCATTTGACAATTTGCAGACGTCAATATGATATAGTTGATCGTCAGGAAATATATAAAAAAAGAAAATTTAAGTTCCAATTAAAAGCTACACTATCGGCTTCTTTTCCACGATTATAACATAAAAAATGCAACTTATCACCGAATGTTACTTCGAAGATCAACACGACGGTTCCCACTAGTTTCGAATGTCCCGATTACTGTTCCTGAATACCTAAGGAATTGTCCAATTGATTGACAAAAATTCTGTTCGCAGTGAAAGGGTGTCTTTAGAAATACTGTGAAACTATTTACTCCCGTAGTAGTATTAACCATATGTGGTTTCTAAAAATCTCATGAAAATCAAAGAAGCCAGATCATTTAATTTCACATTCAGATGTATTGATGATGTTCTTTTCATTAACTATCCAAACTTTTCTGATTGGGTTCCATTAATATATCATCTAGAACTAGAAATTAAAGAAACAACAGACACAGCTTCCTCCACCTCATTTTTAGACTTGTACCTCGAATTTGACATAAGCAGTTATCTCAGTACCAGAATCTATGACAAACGAAACGATTTTAATTTTGAAATTATCAATTCCCCCACAAAAGCAGCAATATACCAATTTCACCTGCATATGGGATATACATTTTCCAACTCATTCGGTATTCAAGAGCTTGAAGCTGCTACGCAGACTTTATAAAACGTTACCAGTGTCTGAGCAGAAAGTTGATGAGACAGAACTAAACAATTTCATCAGAAGATACAAAGACCTTGTTGATAAATATTCCGTATCAACTTCACAAATAAAACATGATGGTCTTGAAGTATAGATTCTAGGTACTGACGTTGTTTATCATCTTAATTACGTGTTTTAGTGTTCTTTTTATTTGTCTTTGTATATTTCTAACCTTTACTGTTTAGTCAATTTTTGGTAATGTACTTTTGGCGCGGCTCGGTATTTATACATCCTGCCAATGTGTCATTGTGCTATGGACTTTTTTGTATTCTTGTTTTTCATTTTTGCTTATGTACTTTGTCTATAGAGTGTCTATATGCCATTTTATTTTTTCTTTGCTGAAATAGTTAGTTTTTATAGTGATTATAACACAATGTTGACTGCTGTACCCCAATTTTTGACATTTTTACCTATTATGTCTGTTGGTTTTGCTCACACATTGTTGTCAATATAATGGAATTATATGCGACTGCCATACAAGTGAGAGGTTTAGCTAGCTATAAAACCAGGTTTAATCCACCATTTTCTACATACGGAAATGACTGTACCAATTTAGGAATATGACAGTTGTTTTCCATTCGGTTGATGTGTTTGAGCTTTTGATTTTGCCATTTGATAAAGACCTTTCCGTTTTGAATTTTCCTTGGAGTTCGGTGTTTTTGATATTTTACCTAATTTCGCTATAACCTTTTTTAAAATACTTGCATATCAAATACTACATACTATAATAATAATCATCAGAATACAAATGCTCATTCACTATGAGTTAGTAAACGTGTCTCTTCTTGAGACTATAGCAAGAGTCGATGGTCAGAAAATGACACACGGGGTTTTAGTGCATGCAAGTGGTAAGATGTCATGCATATTCACGAACAGACAACGAACTAAATTGTATTTCATGTGTTTGGATGATGTAGGATTAGCCTTTGCTTTGTACATGTATGATGCTCTGAATGCAATAACTTAAAAAGATCATTTTCACAAGTCTGCCTCATATCTTGACTTACATCTAGAAATTGACAATGAGAGTCGGTTGAAAACAAAACTTTACGACAAAAGAGATGATTTCAGCTTCCCAATTGTGAACTTTCCATTTCTATGTAGCAACATTCCAGCAGCGCCTGCATACGGAGTATATATCTCCCAATTGATACGATATTCCCGGGCTTGTATTTCCTATTATGATTTCCTTGATAGAGGATTGCTGCTCACAAGGAAGCTATTAAACCAAGAGTTCCAAATGGTGAAGTTGAAATCATCCCTTCGTAAATTTTACGGACACCATCACGAGTTGGTTGACCGTTATGGAATAACCGTTTCACAGATGATATCGGATATGTTCTTTGTATCGTAACTACAATACCCTTCCCTTTTCACGAATGTGACCTACCGAATTAGACTATTTACCGGATTTGTAATAACATAAGCAACACGACGGGTGCCACATGTGGAGCAGGATCTGCTTACCCTTACGGAGCACCTGAGATCACTTAGTAGCTTAGTCTTTAGTTTTCTATGTTATGTCTTCTGTACTATTATTTATCTGTTTGTCTTTTTATTTTTAGCCATGGCGTTGTCAGTTTATTTTCAATCTATGAGTTTGACTGTCCCTCTGGTATCTTTCGTCCCTCTTTTTTAAGCCTTTAAGTAATTTTTATAGTTTGTTCTTATGATGTGCTGTTACACCACTGTCCCAAGTTAGGGTTGAACGCTCACAAACATGTTTAACCACGCCAGATATCTTTATCTGCCTGTCCCAAGTCAGGAGCCTGTATTTCAGTGGTTGTGGAAGTTTCATGTCTGTCATATTTGTTTTTCGTAAATTGTTTTGTTATAAGTTAGGCCGTTTGTTTTCTCAATTGAAATATTTCATATTTTTCATGTCGGGGCCTTTTATACCCGACTAAACAGTAAGGGTTTTTCTCTTTGTTGGATGCCCGTACAGTTGCCTATAATTGCTAACATCCACTTCATTTGAACATTGGTGGATAGATGTCTCATTGGCAATCATACCACATCTCCTTATTTTCTATACTGAGATGATCTGAGATGTGACTCAATTACTTAGTATACATAATATTTAAATATGCCTTTCTTGAAGGCCGAAACTTCGCATATATAAACTAAAGTGTGAATAAATAACTCAAGTTAGGCAATTCAAATACAGAACCCATTTAAGGGGTTGTCATCCTTTTAAGAAAATAATCTAATTATTTATTGCAAAACGTTCAAGGCTAAAATTACCTCAGTGCAATTTAGATAATTATTGCATGACTTCCTTCAAAGACATTTCATTTCTAATATGGATTAGTCTAAGTGATGAAAGGAACTCCGAATTTATACTTCTTTTAAATTTAGGCATTATATGACACCGTACGATGATATGAAGGAATTGCACGCGTTTCCAAATTGTTAAAATTGATGTATTCTATTACATTGTAAAACTTCCATTTTAAGGCGACCTGTAGTTGTTCATTTTCTATGGTGGATAGTTGTCTGATTGGCAATCATACTACATCTCTTAATGATTATTTTACCTTTTTGAAGACTTTCTTATTTATCATATACAATGTTTGAGTTTTGAGAAGGTATACAAAAATGGAAAAGACAACGGAAACTCATGACCAATTGCTATTAATGTTAATGAGGAAAAACTACAAAAAAAGAAAATCTAAAAAAGAAAGAAGAATAAATTAAAATTATTTGGATTAAATTCATCTTATTTATTATGTGTATGAATCATTACTGTGACGTGATTTTAGATGTTGATGAATGTGCTTCAAATCCATGTGAATATGGAGGAACCTGCATATATGATGTCAATAAATACAGATGTTCATGTGCTCCTGGGTATGAAGGGACTCACTGAGAGAAAAGTAAGATTTGAAGTGACTAGAGTGTGGACGCGAGTTGGTTCCATTGAAATACGTAGACTCTTTAAACTAACATGTAGTACTCAAACAATTAGTCAATGAAAACTAATTACTTAATGCTGCCATAAATTTCAAGGTACACTCTGTCATCTTTAACTATAGAAAACATATTTTAAAGATAATTGTATGATCTTGATGATGTTAATTACAAAAATGAAGATGGTTGTGATCTACAAACATCTAGTTTAACCCCACCACATTCCTTGTGCTTCTCCCAAGAGAAGAACTTAGTCAGCAATTGTATTTTGTCGTATCTAAATGTTTCCCTTACTAAGAGGACTGGTGTTAATGGCCGATATTTTGATTATGTTTGTTTCATTCAGTATTTTTGTGATTTTACTTTTTTATTGATTAACAACATTCATAAAGTGGCGATATAGAGCGTGACATACTATAATGACATATGTCTACTGTTTCAGACTTTATGTTAATCTCTAAATATATTTTGTTTTTGTTATAAGGTTGCTGTCTTATTGACGTTTATCCAACATCGCTTTTTAATCATGTCTAAAATGATAGAAAATATTGTATTAGTAACATTTATGAGCGTCTGAAATTCTATCTGGAAATATATAATGACTTCAATTTTATTTTTAAAAAAATGCGCTATAATCGTATATTAGCAAGACAATTCCTAATTTTGTTTTTCCAGTAACTCCAATTCATCTTTCCATATGTCAAGTAATGCTAAGTACTTATAATAAAGCTGCATCTGAGTTAACCAAATGGAATGACGATGATAAATTACACAAGTAATGTTGACAATGTGGGTCTGTATAAAAGTAATTTCGTATTATATATGTATGAAAGATAACTATGGAATATTTTCAGATATTGATGATTGTGTTTCACGTCCATGTCAAAATGGGGGCACCTGCATGGATCGAATCGATGGATTTAACTGTTCTTGTGTATTTGAATATGATGGAATTTATTGTGAGAAAGGTGAGATTAAAAGTAACGATAGTTTATATGAAAGGTTGTGTACACTTTGTGGTGTATAATTTATTCACAGAATCTGTTTTAATGCATTTTGTCTTTCACGGCCGAACTAATAAAAGCTCTTCATTAAAAGAAATGATGGGTACGTTTTTCTATTTATTTCATCAGAAGGTATTGGCAATTTTAGACTATTTAGACCAAAAAAGTAAAAACAAACGTGTGCACCTGGGAAAATTTTAATACATGACAGAACAAAGATGTAGGAAAAAGAATGTTTTAACAAAATTACCGAACTCAAAGGTAAATTCAAAAAGGGGGAGGTTCATAAAACATTATAAATTTAACGCCACACCAACGGAACGACTTGACAACTACTGTCATATTCTAGACTCGTTACAGCCATTCTCAGAGGAAGATAATGTGTTAAACCTGGTTTTCAAGCTAGAGAAACCCCCCACTTAAAAAGAGTTACATGCATTGTGTGTTTTAGGAATAAGTTTTTAGGTATTAAGATTCATTTTTGTTCAAGACTGCAGTAGGTTATAAAATAAACAAACGTTTACGATTTATCAGACATGGTCCACTCAGTTTACAGTTGATATAACCGATATCAATTGTCTCTATTGTACATGTAGATCAATACAATTCAAATCTATTTTTACAGGAGGGAAATATTTCAATCACTTCAACAAGCAGAGCTTATTTTGGCACTTTTTGTAGTAAAGATAAAATCCCGCAAAACTTGTATTGTTCTACAACAAAGAATGTATTCATTTTGGTCCTGCAAAAATTGTAAAATTTGGACAACTGTAGTTTATTGGTTTTAAAATCTCCTAAATCCATTTTCAAAAGATACAAATCAATGTAAAAATGCAAAAACGTAGGGAATTGCATAAAATCCAAAAGCGTGTGCACCGAATGCGTTGAAATGGTAAGCGTCTATCTATTTCAAACGAAAAAAAAGTATTGTTTTGAGAAATATTATAAAAAGAACAAGGTTAGGAAAATTAAAGTGCAAATGTTATATTTCTATGATAAGGTTAAATTTTTATCGATTCAATAAGTATAATTTATAACTTTATTATACCACAAATACATCAATCATTAATAAATAAATGGAAAAGTTCAAGTCTCTAAACTTGAATTTAAGAGACGGGAATGGAAAGCTGTAAATCAGGAATACAACTGAACACCTGGTCAATTTCTCGTATTTCTACACTCAAAATATTGTCAAAATACAACAGTATCCAGTGAAATGTGAATAAGTTCTTTTTCATCACCGTGAAAAGGAAACAAAATATTGAAAAAGTAAAAAAGTGACCCATTTGAAAACATTAAAATAAACTATACTTTTGTCTAGCATTATTTTTTGAATTATTACAGAGGTTCATTTAAGAGAAACAGAGGTCCAAGTCAATTAAAACGAAAGTGGTTTGTTGATTTGGGTCGCATATCATATGGACACGACATCAACATTGTTCTGGAAAGATCAGTTGACAATACCTGTGTTGTAGTGTCTGAATATGTAGAAGGAGGTGATCGTAAGTCACCGAATCTATTTTTTGCTAACATCAAATGGTCAGATGAAGGAATTTATAGATGCCATGTTTAAACGGTTGATGGAATGATTGAAACCAATTAGGTTCGAGTATTGTTAAACACATGTATGTTGTTAATAATATTAATATTGGTTCGAATAAAGTTATAGTAGATACAAAGACACAAAATATTCAACACACAAACTTATACTATCGATAAATATTGTAATAGAAAAAAAAACAACAACAAACATCAAACTTACGAACTTACAAGAATGGTAACTTTGAACACCTTTTAAAGCATAGACATCAAGAGAAAACGTTTACTTCGGATTTTTTTTAATTTTTGTTAATTCTGCAAAAAGGCTAAACCGTTTTCTTGATGATGGTTTTTCGTTAAAAAATCAAGAATTCTCTAAACATACTGCCGATATTTACTCAAATGAACTTAGTTAATAATAACTGTCATTTTTAGCTTAAGAAAAATTTACAGAACATTTTCGACAAAAGGAATGATTGTTCGTCCATTTTCCTTCATTTTCTACATAAGGAAATGCCTGTACCAAAGCAGGAATATGACAGTTGTTTACCATTCGTTTGATGTGTTTGAACTTTTGATTTTGCCATTTGATAAAATACTTTCCGTTTTGAATTTCTTGAAGTTATTTTACTTTTTGTTACTTTTCCTTTTTTCGACGGTGGTGTTGCATTGGCCACATCATACAGTGTTCTATCCCAACTCGTTCGCTAAGCCAATGTATGTAAAGGCATTTTGGATTCCAATGAATGTAATCTATGTTTTACTGGTAAATTATTAAGTCATGGGTTTTGTTACCACAAAATATATTAAACCTTTACTAAATCATTCATTGATACACAGATAAAGTTTCTAAAGTTTGCTATAAAATACTCATTAGACATTTTCGATAAGTCATCTCCACGGACACTGTGATACCGACACCGATACCTATACTGACTAAAAAAAAATAGAGGGACCGTATCATAATGTCAAAATACTGTAAATTCAGAAATTATTGTGTGCATTTATTATTGCGATTTTTGAAGAATGGAAAAAATGCAAGATTAATTATTGCGATATCAGGTAAATCTGCATACAGATATATGTATCAGATATCAGAATGCGAGTTCTTATTATTTCGATACCCAATCAGTCGCAATATTCGCATTAATAAAAACCTCGCAATAATATCTGAATTTACAGTATACTAACTGAATTTAATTTAACATTTATAACTAAATTTATGAGGTAAATTATTCTTAAAAATAAACCCATACATTTTTAATGTGGTAATCCTGCAAAAAGGGTGGATCCCATAGAAGAAGAAGAATAACCTTGGTTTGACAGAGCAGAGGTAGAAAAAAAATATAAATTCATTATTCGTTAGTTGGTTTTCTATAATTTTTAATTCGGAATCTGAGCTAGAAACACCAAGTGTTCTCATTAGTTTTGGAATTCTTTTAGTGATAATTTGTGATATTCCAACTGTTTTCTTCTAATTGTTGAATTATACTGATTGATTTTTTTCAAGCAGTAAATTACATTTCATGTAGTTTTTGGGGTAAAATAACCAAAATGGGTATTCATCTTATCAAAAAAGAAAATCGGGTACACCTTTTTACGTCAAGTGTGTTTGAGTTGACTGTTTTGTCCTGAAAACGTATAAAGCAAAAATATTTGATACATCAGTTTCGCTTCAGAATCATTATTTTTATATATTTAGGCTACATTTTGGTATAATAACATTACATATTCACAGTACCAAAACAGGAAATATAAGGGTCAATTGAAATACCTTGATAACAAAAGAGTAGGTGTGTTTGAATAAGCTTCATGCTATTTCAAATGTTTAAACTGGAAGTGTATTTCTTACTTGTATTTTGTTTTACTTTCGTTCAATCATGTTTTAGTAAAAACATTAGGCATATTAATTATTTTATTCATGAAATGTATTAAAAAGTGGGACACATGTTGTTTACTAACTCCTACTTGGATTTTTACAAAAAGTCCATGACTTTATAAGTGGATCTTAAAAAATGCTTAACTTTAAAAAAAAAAAACATTTGTGTGTGTAATCTAGGGTAATTATTCTTCAACCTCTGCAAATGTTTAGTCTGCCATTCCACATAATACATTAATAGAATTTTTTAAATGTTTTTTTTAACTTTCAAAAATTCTCCCTGACAACCAATCAGACAATAGTTTTTAGTTGACAAAAGGCCTAAAAGTACATGAGATGCTTTATAGCTAGTAGATGCATTTGTCTTTTAAAACACAACTGTCATGTAAGGATCGTAATTATGCCAAGTGGATAAGTTTGTCGGTTTTCAAGAGCTAAATTGACAGCTCGGGTCATTCCTACAATGGCTTCCATTTTCACGATTGAAAAAAATTAATCGGTGTAATTGAGAAATAAATTTGACGTAGCAGAATCCTGAATTTCTGTTAAAAGTTCTACTAATTTACAAAAAGCCTCCACCCTTTTTTATCAATTAAAATATGAAGATCGGTCAATTCTCAGCTTCTAAGCAGAGCCAAATAATCAACAAATCATTGAAAATATTTTTTTTATACAGTATTTAAAATGTAAATGCCTGTGCTTATTGTACACCTTGCGATGACCCCACCTCAAAAAAAGGTTACCTGTCGTCCTAGGCATAGATCTAAGCGTCAGTGTCGATAAGTTTTCGAACATGTCTATTACAAACGGGATACCACATCATTATGTGTACGATCCGGCTAAACTTATCGATCCTTTAAATAAACTTATTCTAAAAGGTTACCAATTTAAAACTGTAATTGGATCTTTTAATGTTTTTTTTTTTTTTTATATCGCAATAAATATTGTTATCAATGAATTAAACCAAACTAAATAGTATTGCTGTCCCTATTAACATTCACGTTCCTACATTCTTTTGATACCTATATTTTGGCATTGCGCAATGAATTGCGTCTTTTACATTAAATCCATTGGATTTTGGATATGTACTGATTGATAGATCAAAATTATATGATTTTTGTATTAGTTATAATCGGCTTTGAACTAGCTGTCAATAACTGCCAGTTCTCTCAGATCTGTACTGTGTGTCTAAAGTCATGTAAGTGTTATTGTTGTTTATTTTTTTCTTTGTTCTGATGAGTTAACTCCTTTTCAACTGATTTTTATTGGTAAGTCTTATGTTGTGCTGTTACAACGCCGTCCCAATTTAGAGGAAAACCGAGGGGAGGGGGTGGAAGACCGCAAACAAATTTAACCCCGCCACATTCTGTATGTGATTGTCCCAAGTTAAAGGCCTGTTTTCGTGTCTTGTATTTCATATTTGATTGGTTGCTTGTATTGTTTAATATTTGTATTTTCTTGGCTTTTTATAGATTTCAATGCGGTATGGGATTCTTCTTCCACCGATATATATGCATTCAAGAGTCATGCCCTTTATTGAAACGATGCACTAGTTATTGTATGACGCAAGGGATAATAAACAGATAGACGAGTGGACGGACAACGGTTAACCATAACACGTGTCGTCTATATAGGCGATAAAAACTGAAATTGGCATATGATGCATAAGAAATTATATTTTGGTTTACCAACAAAACATTAAAACAACAATTATAAATTGCATGTCTCCGAAGCGGTTTTCTTGATTTACCTTCATCAGGAACGCTCAAGGCCGTATATTTGAAATCCAAATAAAGTGTATATATCTCTTGTTTTATGTCTATTATGGACACGATTGCATCTAATGTTTGACGTTTATAAAACGTTAGAACTGTGGACATTTTGTTTTACTGTTTCTATCATTCGTTGTGAATCCGTCATCTATAAAAGTATAGGAGTAACGCGTCATCAACACTTAATATTATTGCATTAATTGATTAGTCTAGATATATTTGGTTTGCTTAAAAAAAACAACCTTACAATTATCTTAGTTTGAGGATACTTTTAGCCAGGAATATATAACATGCATACAAGTTATTTATATTGTACTAAATAATGTATTTATTGAATAAAGAAATTTCCTTGTATTTAGAGTTAAAATTTGTGATGACGTGAATCATAGAAGCCCATTGTATGCACCATATTATGATAATTATATACATATATATGTTTGAAATGAAAATGACAATTTATAATTTTATGGTGCTTCAGATGGCCTAATGGTTAATATCATAATGTCGCAATAGTTACCGATATTAGTTCAATGTTTCGAGACTTTTCAAACTAGTATGTTACACGTGCAAAAATTGGTTTTAAACTGTTGGTCAGTTTTTGTATAACTTTGTTACCATGGTAACAGCAATTTTAGTGGATGTTACGTGATAAAACAATTGCTAAAAAGATTTATAAATAACATGTGGAATCAGAAACGACTAGATATTATCACTGTACTGTCAAGTTAAAATTCCTTTAGAACACAATTTTTATGATAAAATAATGATTTACTTTCATCAACTGCGATGTGTCCATACAGGTGTGCATACAGGAGAAAGTTAGAATATTGGGCCTCAAAAATAGATCCAAATAGAACACTACATGAGCTGTTACAAGAATTACAACCTGTTATTCGGAAAATCAAAGTAGAACTGTCGGTTAAGAAGAGCAAGTTATCGTTGGAAATCATCAAACATATATCAACTGTAGACAATCGTAAATCCTCTCAGATAATTGGGGTGGTTGGTGCCGCTCTTATCATTATAGTTTTAGGAGTAATTCTTTTACTTGATTTTTCGACTTTATTGTACCACTTTAGAACAGGATTTTCCCCGAGAATATAATTATATTAACTGATAAAATGAATGTTAAACAAGATTACATCGCACGATGTAGAATTACTCGTTACATTAATATTGACTAGCTTAAGGACATGACGTATTAAACAAGTACACTATAGAGTAAACAATATTAAATTATCAATAGTCGTAGGCCTACGCTTCTGTTATTGAGTTCGTTTTGTGTGTCGATCCTATTTCTTGTTTAATTAAAAATAGTAAATTATACATGTTTTATGATTTGTTCTACGTACTTAGTCTACATTCCCAAAAGAAAGGCTGTATCGGTTACCAAATCATTTTGTTTTGATAGCAGTTTTCTATAATGTTGTAGTGTAAAAAATAAAAGAATAAAATTATCTTATTGGAACTTTGGTAAATTTACATTATTATTGCAAAACACTGAAATCTAAACATAATAGTAGACAGTTGTTCTCTTTATAAATTAAAACCTTTAGTATTCGATTAAAAGAATGGTTTGTATACTTTCCATCTATTATTTAAGTAAATAATTCATAATATGAACAATAATTAATCTTTTGTTGTTAAGACAGCTGTATTTATCGGTCAAACAATGAAATATACTGTAAAGAAAATATCATAAATTAAACTAAAAGGTGGTGATCAATTACTATTGTCAATATCTAATAAGTAATCTCTATGTGTTTAGTATACTGTATTTATCAATGAAATATACTTTAGCAGAACATATCATAAAACTAAATGGTGATGAACAATTAGTATTCAATTTGTAGAACCATTCAACCTGACAACTGAACTGTATGTACATGTAAAACAATTTGAGCATTTTGAGCGTTACTTCGAGATCGAAATATCAAAAATTAAAATCAATTAAAAAATTATAAAAAAAAAGGTATTGATCATATCATTTCGCCTTTGAACAAAACACAAATTAAATATCTTATAGGAAACATGTTCTTTTAAAAATGGCTGCAGTAACTTTCCAAATTTGCGCGTTACTTTTAACTGCTAGCTCTAAATATTAGAAGATAAAAACAAATTTAAAAGTAATTAAAAGTATTGATCATATCGTTTCGTCTTTGAACCAAGACACTTTTTAATATGTTTAAAGTGAAAAATGTTTTTAATGTTGCTTTTCAAATTGTTTTACCTAGAATATTTAGAACCGCCATTCCGTTATGTATATTTTTTATTTTAAAGTATTGAGTGCTGTTATTTCTTATTTCAAACCTATCATTGCAATATGTTGTATTCATAAATGAAATGAGACAATTGCACTCTTTATTAGGACAAGGATTAGGATAAGATATTAAATGTATCAAATATGTTTGCGTTCAAAGAATATTTGTACGAGATATTTTAGAAGTGTGGAATACAGATAAACAAAACAGAAAGTACAAATCTTCATTTTAAATCCAAAATTATACGAACATAAAAACTCAAACTTTGATACGAGGCCTATAAAAAATGAAAACAACACGTTAAATAATTTCATGCGTCCGAAGCGCTTTTCTGGATTTACCTTCAGGAGGAACACTCAAAGCCGAATATTTGAAAGCCGAGGATGTGTAAGAACCGAAACAGTTGAAGAGCTATATGACAAAAAAATACCTAAATAATAGCCTAATCCATCTACGGTCAACTTTATGGCGTACGGAAAGGGTCAAAAGTAAATTATTTCGCATATGCTACAGTTAATACAGCATATGCTATATAAACTACAGCTTAAGCTATAATTTATGTACCCTATGCTGTAATTAATGTCGCTTAGGCTATAATACATAGCATATGCTGTAATTTATACAGCATATGCTACATGTATAATTAATACAGCATATGCTATATTAAATGCAGCCTATGCTGTAATAAATAGCATATGCAGCTTATGCGTCCAGTTGACGTACCATAAGGTTCAAAAGAAAATACAGATTACGCTATAATTGTTGAAACATGTACATTATTTACATTTAAGTTATAACAGTCCCGAAAGGGTCAAAAGTAAATGTAGCATAAGCTGTATTGTGCCATATGGTTATAAGGTGGGGTTACTGTCAATCACAAATGATTCTATTATATATTTACTGTCAATCACTCTTCAACTTTGAAGGCTATTCACAAATTAGGATAACGCCAATCAGAACCACATTTTGTTTAGGATGGGTGAAAATTAAAGAGCATTATGATTTAAGTAATTGATAGTCGAGTTCAGAGAGTTAATGAAATATTCGGAATATTTACATGAAATTATCATACTTATCTTAGAATTATGTTTAAGGCAGCACAATACAAAAGCAACTAAATTTTATCAAAATTTAATTTTCATCTGTTTTGTTACTTCTTTTAACAATTAATGTTGCTGATATTTATACTAGAATTTCTTGAGGATAATGTAATAAATATGAATTCTTATTAAAAGAATTAAATATTTCATTTTCAAACTGCAAAAATAAAAAATATACTTGGAGTAAAACACCATATTGTCATTGTATACAATTATATTTCTAGAAATCCCCCATAAAGATCATCTAAACTTACCAACTGATCATTTTGTGTACACATGCATAACTTACTTTTTGTAAAAAAAATGCATGCAAAAATATATTATTTTATGTACTAAGAGGAATAAAATCAATATTGAAAATGCAATGTGTAATTAAACTTCTGATATTATTTATTGTAACTGTTTATCATAATTAATAAGCGGAGTTTTGACCATATCAGTAGCAACCGTGACTTACAGCAAGGTCAGTGATAATATAACATCTCCCGCCAGATGTATATTGATGCGTATATAGGTGTGTGCATTTTCTTTGTATATTTAGAATTGCTGAAATGAAATGCTTTCTTACTGGCCAAAACCTAACTGATTTATGATGAAAGGCCAATCCTGAAGTATCCAAATGGTACATGTGTGAATTATATTGAAGTAAATGGGGCACAAGTAGGAAAATTCTTATTTATTCAATTTTGACACATTCATTTTTGACATTAAAATGTAGTTTTAAATGAAATTAGCTACAGTACTAGAAGTGTGCCCCTATATGCCTGATTTTCACACATGTTGTTCCTTGAACAGTTATCTTCAACATATAGTCTCAGATCCAAAAAGCATCAATAGAACAAATGTTATACCCAATTAAATTTTGTGATCTCTTATAACTGAGGTTGACATCTTCATTGAAGGTTTATGAGAGAATGAAATGCAAAAGGGAAAAACTGAGACATGGTTTCGGAGTTCAAACTGTGTTGTACAAGAATCTTTAAAATATTTTGGGATGGAATGAAAAACAAAGAAGCTTATTTCATTCAAGTGTGGACATCACAATATAGCAACTAATTATGTAATAATTATGTCATAATGAAATTCTCATCATTTTGAATACACAGAATTTTGAAATCGGGTTTTTTGCAATCGATTCCTAAATTTATTTGAAAGAAGTAAAACCATAAATAAATAGTTCGACATTTAGACTGATATGGCACTTTAATCTTTCTTCTTTCTTTTGGTACCCTATAACATTTAAAGCTAGATGAAAGAGATTACATCCGTTTAAAGTTGTCTGATTTGGGGTAAAATAATCTTTGTATTGTGCTACCGAGAGAAAGAATAGTGTAGACAATGATACCAAATCCCTCAACATTTCAGGCAAACAACCAAGATAAAGGTACAGGTACGAAAAACAATGCCTTTGAACGTCTTAAAGTCGCTGTGAGACTTTACAAAATTAGTAAAAATCACACCATACAGCAAGCACTAGTTATAAATTGTCTATTGTATGATGAAAAATACAAGAATGAGATTGATGTACTTTTCATTTTATGCTGAATTCAATCATCAGAATTTGTATGTTTACATGTCTGTTTTGTAGCACAGATTAGCGAAATGTGTGTTCGTTATAAGTTTTACTATAGTACGCACTTAGTCTATTCGACTACATGTATATATATAAGTTATATATAAGAATTTTCAAGAAACGATGAAATATTAAACTGTTCGAAGTCATGTATTAATTACTAAATATAAATAAAAGTAATTGAAACAAAAAGAAAAACAAGTTTTATGAACACATCCACTTTGTATCCTTACAATCTAAATACAAATAATAGAAGGAACACGAAGCAATTTCCGTAAAGTGACCTACGTGTTTTCTTATTTCGCTAAAATGGGATGTATATTGTCCATTTTTTCGCAAAATTAGGTTACCGATTTGCTAATATGTCCCAAAAGTTTAGCCAGTCTTTATTTCACAGTCAATATATATACAGCCCTGCCGGGAGGAAATAATAATCAAATCCAACTCTAACATTGGTTGATATTCTAGGCACTTTTAAATTTTTCTAAAGCCTGGATTTCTTAATCATAAGAAATCTGATGGACAAGGTATTATTTACAGTTCTCACTTTATGGGCAGACAACAAGTTTGCATAATAGTTTTGCCACTTCAATATTATGCAAATACCCAGCTAGATTGAATGTCAAATTGTATCGAAAAATATGGCATTACAATGAACAATACGTTTTATAAAAATATATACAAATTTGGTATTTGTAATAGTATGTAACGTAAAGGAGACATATATTTTTGTAATTGCCAAAGAATTCGTGATCGATATTCAAAGTTTGTATTTGTCAGCATTTTCGAAGGATTTATGGTGATCAGATTCACCTGTAAAGAATAAACATTATCTTCCGATGTTCAGACTTTTAAATCGATACAAATTGACCATGATAATTGGTAAACTGATTTTCAACATTCCTCAGTTCTCTCTTGACTGCTGTAAAGGAGGAAAGAAATGTGAAATAAACAACAAGATGGTAGCACAGTGGTAACATCGATTCATCCAACTGGATGCAGCTGTATATTGTCACTGCCATAAAAATGTTATGCCATAGTAAGACATGCTTACGGTGACCTATAGTTAGTTGTTAATTTCTGTGTCATTTTGGTCTCTTTTGGAGAGTTGTCTCATTGGCAATCATACCACATCTTCTTTTTTTATAATTATAATGTCAAATTGATTATCAACAGAAAAGGTATACATGCATCAGGGCCAAGCAGGCAGAAAAAATGCAGATTACCGACATCGGACTACTCTATTAGATGTATGTCCCCACTTTTCCGTTTGTCTATTATACCTGCTTTTCCCTTTATTTTCGTCTCATGACCCTGTTACTAAGGCAACTGGTAATCTAAGAAATGGTATGAGTGCCGATGAGATAACTCTCCATTCAAGTCACAATTTGTATATTTAAACCATTATATGTCAAAGTACGGCCTTCAACACTAATAATGACTAGCGTAAACTCATTCAAACAGGAAAACCAACGGTCTAATCCATATAAAAAAGAAACTAGAAACACTTATGAACCTCATCAACAAGCGACAACCACTGAACATTAGGTTCCTGACTGTGCCATTATTTTTGGTGTAATTTAAACACTAGTTGGTTACAATATTGACATCTTCAAAAAACTTTGAATAAAAATTCAGACAATGAAAGAAAGTTGGAAGTTGTAAGCATTTTGAAACTTAAGGCGATTATGACCATTTTGATTCATGATGAAATTGTTTACACTATTCTCAACGATATGCCTAAACACTTAGAAGTAACTCTTTCTTCTGGTGCAAAAAGGAACGAACATGTTGAAAATATATACAAATATATATCGAAACACTTCGCCAGATTTATTGTGAAAGTTAAAGTTTAAAATGAATATACAAAATCTTGAAATAGTAACTGATAATCTTGATTAGGTGACTCAAGGAAGTACCGCCGGACCTTAGTTATGAAGAAAACTGCAACATTTAAAAAATGTCTATAATTATATTTATCAAAGGGTCTAAAAGATACCTTATTGTCTAACTTTGAACATTACTATACTATGCTGTATACATCATCGTACTCCATGACGGTATCCATATACGTCACTCACGTTTTTTCGTCTATTTTTGTAGCTTTTTCTTCATCCTGTGTGCTTATTTTTCTAGTTATGTTTTAAATCTATCTCCTCGTAATTATCTTTTGTACAACATTAGTGCATATATATTTTACATGTAAACTAAATTGAAGTATTGTTTCAAGGAGAATACTTCCTAAGTTCGAAAAACGTGCGTCTTAACCGTTTGACTCTTTGAGCAAATAAAATAATTATAAACTATAAATTCCAACAAATGTACATGGAAGATACTTGATTTCATAATTGACAGCATATTGTTGATTTTGGGGTCTGTGTTTGAACAAACATTGGTACAATTTGTACACCGCTTTCAGTCGATTCGTTCTTGCATTCGTGTGAAGCACACTTCAGCCAAGCCTGGAAGGGTTTGGTTATTCCAATAGTGAAATAATTCGGGGACTATTACAGAAAATGATAAGAAAATTTTATAGTTTCAGCTTTCGTTACATAGATATTGTATTGTACATGTGAACTTTCAACATACCAAAGATGTCAATTTACAAAAAAAAATATATTGACATTTCTACAAATATAGTACAGAGCCATATTTTGACACTTCCTGTGCTTGCATCATCAACCGGCGAACACACATCACCGTTTTTTTTCACATAAAAAGTTTGAAGTTCATGCATTTTAATTTGGTTCTGTCCGTCCTTTTATACCGTCTAATCGCTATATACTGACGTCATCAATTTTGTCAGCTATGAGGTTTCAAATCTGAATGTCTCATATTATACCAGAGACATATATACACACATATATATATATATGTATATATGTCTCTGATTATACTAGTATTTTATAATACTGAAGGAATTTTAGAACTTTTTTGTTTTTTTTGTGAAAATACATAAAGACCATTTTCCCTGGTATTCAGAATATAAATTGATTTAAATGACAATTTCAAAAGTCCCTTAAATGACAGATTCCTCAACATGAAGAATTTTTACAACCATAAAGAAGTATAATTGTTTAAATCTTAAAGTTCCTGAAAATAGTATGTCATTTATGATTAATCCAAGTATCAGCATTTTGGTTTTATCTTTTATTTAAAAAGCACTGTTTAATGATTAAAAAAAAAGAAAAAAAAAACTCATTACATGTTTGATTGATTTGAGATTGTCTATCTCAATTATCGAACTACACCAGTACGTATATGAACAAAAGGCGGGAAAATTGGCCCAAGTCCTTTTCTTTGAAGGTTCAAATAGTTTTAAACATTTAATTGCAGAAGTTCAAAAAAAAATGTACACTTTATGTTTGGTTTTGCACATTGACACGTGCGTATTGTTACAATATGTTACGTTAAATCATACTCGGGGTAAACTGAGAAGAGAAATTGCTTAGACAAGTTAAGATGGGTTGAAAGGCCTGAATAAACACTCTAAGTGTGATAGCGGGACAAAAATAAGAATATTTAAGCCCTTGACTTGTATAATTATGTGTCACCCTGTCGGATTATCGAACTGTCGGAATATTTAACTGTCGGACTATCGAACCGTCGGACTATTGAACAGTCGGACTAAAGGGGCGTCGGACTGTCGGGCGTACCCCCTCACACACATGTTGAATTTCGCCAAATTCTTTATGTGCCGGTGTCCTATTGCTATTCTTCCCCCATACTTTTTTCCGGGCGGTAGAACTGGATCGATCTAGTTCCCCCCGGAAAAATTGGCATGATCCTACTTTTCCCCCTCATCGTGATCCAATTTTCCCCCCTAATAGCACGAGAAGCTAATTTTTCCGCCTTGTAAATTATTAACATCGGCGATGTCAGTTAGAAATCCAAAAAAATAATAGTAACTTCTTTTGATTAGTTTAGCGGTACCGAACCTTTGGCGTATTAATATACATTTGATATCAGAATACTTATATATATATATATATATATATATATATATATATATATATACATGAAGCACATTCTTATGTGGTGATCACATCCATTTTCATTCGTGAACCCAAAGAACCTAATCTATCTCTATCCAATTATGTCACATCGGTACATGTACTAGCTGTACAAGGAAGTACAACTGCCGACTGGTCTTTAACCAGGAGGAATGGACAGTACACTCTACCAGTTAGATGGCCGCCATTAGGAAAGATAACAACTAAAAGAGAGATGACAAAGAAAAAGAACACATCGAAAGCTGGACAGAAAAAAATATTCGCCGCCTGAAAGCTTTCTTTCAGAAGAAGTCCGATACGGATGAAACATCATCAAACCCATGCAGTGGTTATCGGTATACCCGCTCCAACCAGCATGAGAGACGTGGAGGTACAGGAATTACCAGAAACTACATCAATCGAATGCAGATATCTACCCCATCAGTTGTAGCTGTACAAGATCTACAAAAAGATCCCGCATGCCCTAAACGTGCACAGGGTCGACTCTATCCAGCATAAATGAGACAAATATCCAACGTATTAAACTGACGTGGCAATAAGTAACTAGAGGCCACCGTACGGCTTTCAACAATGAGAAAAGCCCATACCATATAGTCGGCTATAAAATGCCCCGGCAATAAAAATGTGAAACAATTCAAACGAGAAAACTAATGGCCTAATTATTAAAACAAAATAGTTTACGAAAACAAAACGAACCAACAACAACCACTGTACTACAAGCACCTAACTTGGGAATGGCGAATACAGAATGTGGCGGGATTAAACATATTCGTGGGCGCTCGACACCCCATCCCCCCAAAAAAAATCACTAAAAAGGCTCCAACCTAGGACAGCACACAATAGGAAAAAACTGTAAAATATCAATTACAATTTGCTTCACTAAAACTGTAGAGGTACGGGTTACAATATTGTTCATTTTCATTGCGTTACTGTATTATATGTATATCATGTGTAATGTTTGTAAGCCATAGGTCCATATTATGGGAGTATAAGTGCTTTTTTAATAAACAATTAACTTACAAAAAAAGCACCGAAATAGGAGCACACTCATTTACCGAAAGCTATGTCAAAGCCAATTTCAACTAATATGATTATATTCTTCCAGACGGGCTGTTCTTTAATAACGAAATAACTACAGTACTAACGAGATATATATCTATGAAACAATGCTACATTTCATATAAAAAGTACACCAATCATGCAGAGACAGACATTAACTGCGAAAACATGTATATTTATTATGGTTGTGAAACAACAGTTTGTCAACCGGATATAAGTAGGTTTTTAATTTTGATGCTTTAATTGCATCATTGAAATACAAGTTTACTAGTTATACTAGCCTGTTGTCAGAAAAACTAAAATTGCAACGTGAATTGTTTTGGCGATACATATTAAAATTTTCCTTGGCTTATAATGAACCCCAACGAAAACTGTTTGGCATTTGAACGCAAACAAGAATTGCCAGTAAGGAATAGTTAAATAAAAAATAAAAAAAACAACGACGAGAAACCCGTGCAGAGACAGAAAACCTACGTAATTAGAAGTTGGGATATTGTTTTTTGTTTGTATTTATATATAGTTATGCCTTTTTCCATCTTGAAAACAACAAAATTGAGAACGGTAATGGGGAATGTGTCAAAGAGACAACCATCCAACAAAGAGCAGAAAACAGCCCAAGGTCACCAATGAGTCTTCAACACAAGGAGAAAATCCCGCACCCGGAGGCGGGCTGTAGC
Source organism: Mytilus coruscus (assembly GCA_017311375.1). Classification (NCBI taxonomy): domain Eukaryota; kingdom Metazoa; phylum Mollusca; class Bivalvia; order Mytilida; family Mytilidae; genus Mytilus; species Mytilus coruscus. The sequence goes on from CM029597.1 coordinate 44,912,550, forward strand.
TGGCCCCTAAAAAAATGTTTGCAATTTTCAGACCTGTGTTGCACAATACAAAGTTAAAGATCGGATGCACAAACATAAATGAGCACGAAGACTGACTTTGTCATTTACGGACACCTACGATGTGAAAAAATTATATCAAGACGATAAAAAAAATTGAGACCAAATAAGTTGTGCATCTTGCATTACCTGAAAAAAAAAATACTCACCAAGAAAAGCTTTGCATACATTTCATTGTGAAAAATCATGTTAATTAAATGAAAGTAAAAGACGCCTTTTCCCTGGGGTTTAGAGTTCGGTGTAAACAAATGGTGGTGTGGTGAAGGTATTGGTATGGAGAATACACCCAGTGAATTTTCAGGTCAAAAGAATGCATGTAGCTGTTAGCAAATTGATGATTTGGACGATCAGACAAAACAACACAACAAAAATGCAATTACAAACGGTTAAACATGTAGACAGACTTGTGAACATGTTACAGACTGATGGACATGTAGACACAGCTTGGTTGACATGTTGACAGACTGCTGTGTTACATATTTGTTTTCGATCGTTTTGTACATTAATTAGGCCATTAGTTTTCTCGTTTGAATTGTTTTACATTTGTGACTTTGGGACCTTTATAGCTGATTATGCGGTATGGGATTTGCTCATTGTTGAAGGCCGTACGGTGACCTATGGCTATTAATTTCTGTGTCGATCATTTGATCTCTTCTGGAGAGTTTCTCATTAGCAGTCATACCAAATCTTCTTTTCTATACATACACAGACTGGTGGACATGTAGCAGACTGATGCACATGTAGACACAGCTTGGTAGACATATAGACCGACTGATAGCCATGTCGACAGACTGTTGGACATGTAGACACAGCTAGGTAGACATATAGACCGACTGATAGTCATGTCGACAGACTGTTGGACATGTAGACACAGCTTGGTAGACATATAGACCGACTGATAGTCATGCCGACAGACTGTTGGACATGTAGACACAGCTTGGTAGACATATAGACCGACTGATAGTCATGTTGACAGACTGTTGGACATGTAGACACAGATTGGTAGACATATAGACCGACTGATAGCCATGTCGACAGACTGTTGGACATGTAGACATAGCTTGGTAGACATATAGACCGACTGATAGCCACGTCGACAGACTGTTGGACATGTAGACACAGCTTGGTAGACATATAGACCGACTGATAGCCGTGTCGACAGACTGTTGGACATGTAGACACAGATTGTTAGACATATAGACCGACTGATAGCCATGTCGACAGACTGTTGGACATGTAGACACAGCTTGGTAGACATATAGACCGATTGATATCCATGTCGACAGACTGTTGGACATGAAGGCAGACTGGTGGACACATACACAGAATGGTAAACATGTTAATACTTAATAGACTATAGTGAACACAGAGACAGACTGTTGGACATGTAGACAGAATAGAAGACACAAAGAAGGACTGGTTAATATGTAGTCACACTTTTGAACATGTAGACACAGACTAGTCGAGTGGACACATAGACAGAATCAGTGGCGGATCCAGAAATTTTCATAAGTGGGGGCCCACTGACTGCCTAAGAGGGGGCCCGCTCCGGTTACGCTCCAGTGATTCCCTATATAATCAACCAAATTTTTCCCAGAAAAGGGGGGGGGGGCGGGCCCCTGGGCCCCCTCTAAATCCGCCTCTGAGAATGCTGAAAATGTAGACGGACTAGTGGACATAGTCAGACTTGTAAATATGTAGATAGACAGGTGAACATGAAGACAGACTTGTTGACACATAGACGGACCGATGAGAATGTAGACAGACTTGTGTAAATGTAAATGGGCAAAAAATTTGTCAACATGAAAATCTATGTCTAACACTGATTTTAATTTTTAGACATACAGTCAAACCTGCTTAAGAGACCACCTGTATTAAGCAAAAAACTGTGTTAAAAGACCACCGATTTTAGATTCCTCTGTATAGTACATTTCATAAATATCGAACCTTTATTAAAAGACCACCTGTCTTAAGAGACCACTTTTTTGCTATCCCATAAGTGGTCTCTTAAAACAGGTTTGACTGTATATAGTGAAATCTATACTGTGGGGGAAAGATTTGCATGGGGGAAAAGTGACTATATGTATACTTATCGCACCGCGGTAAATTATCACGTTTTGATTGGTTTAAAGCCGTCACGTGGTGACCCCTATGGATCCGTAGGGGTTAGTAAATTTCATAGGGGGTTCATGACGTCACGTCTACTGTTAAACTGTTAATGGTGACGTCATCTATTAATGTTGTTGTGTTTCATTGTTTATTTTTCAACAAAACGCAGCAGAAAAAGTCCAGTGTGCGATAAATTCGTTATACGGTTAACTACTGACCCCCTACGGACCATAGAGGGTGAATAAAATCCATAGGAGATTCGGACCCGGCCTCACCCCTATGGATTTTACTAACCTCTATGGATCCGTATAGGGGTCAGTAGCGAAACATATAACTTATAGTATTGCAAATTATTCGCTGGGGAAGAATGGCAATGATACAACATTTCCCAGGGGTAAATTAGATCATGCTAGTTTTCTCCGGGGAGGGGAACTGGCATGGGGGAAGAATGTCTATATAACACCGGTAGTTCAGTGGTTGTCGTTGGTTTATGCCTGTCATATTTGTTTTTCTGAATTGTTTTGTTATAAATAAGACCGTTTGTTTGCTAGTTTGAATTGTTTACATTTTACATGTCGTTTCCTTTCATAGCCGACTATACAGAATGGGTTTTTCTTATTGTTGAAGGCCGTACGGTTGTCTATAATTGCTTACATCCACTTCATTTGTACTCTATTGCATAATTGTCCCATTGGCAATCATACCAAATCTCCTTAGTTTTATATAATCTGTTAAATTTAAAATTGATATCACAACCTGTATAAACATCGGTCATTTGATAAAGTTATGACGTCATTGCAGCAAATCAATAAACACTGCTTCTCCGGTAAAGCGCCCAAGTACCGGCTCAAAAATGATAGAAAATAAATTGCATCAAAATGTCTAAACAAATCACATAGAGCATCATTATAGTGTATACTATTCACCTTAAAAATTTTAGCATGTAATGTTCTACCATTATGTAGTATTGATCGTTGAAGTTGAAGTTGAGATAAATAAAAATGTTGTAAAAAAATGACGTCTTTAATTTTTCCGTTGACGTCGTTATCTGATAGTATGATTTATAAATAAAAAAAAAATAATGCTTAAACCTTTGAAACCATTTCTTTTTAGGTATTTTATTATTTCAAACTTTATAAATTCACATAAACCTGCGTGTTTCTCGTGTGATAAAATGAAGATTTATTTACTAATGTCTGCATACTTATTGTCTTACACCAATCTTTTGACTTTCTTCACCACAAACTTTGCATTTTTTTCTGTCAAACTTGTTTCAGAACAATTTTTTTCATAAAAAGATGATGTAAAACACTTTTTAAGTATGGAAGATGGACTAAGAAGGTGGCGTTAAACACCAACGAACAAACAAACGAAATGCGCAATATCGTTACGTCCTATGATGAGTTTATGTATAATATATTATAAATTTATAATACTGATGTACATATATATTTAAACATGTATAAAAAAAAATCTATTTTGTTGGTTCTTTTATCCTAGAGCGGGTTACAAAATAAAATTTCGCTTTTATCTCTATGTTGATACTGGCGATGAAAAATTGCTATATTATGCCTTTTATAACTGATTATGTGGTATGGGCTTTGCTCATTATTGAAGGCCGTACGGTGACCTATAGTTGTTAATTTCTGTGTCATTTGGTCTCTTGTGGAGAGTTGTCTCATTGGCAATCATACCACATCTTTTTTTATATATGTTTTCCCTTTATACATGTAATATATGTCAAGTTTAATGTGTTTTTGTTTGTGTATGTTATTTTCATGTGTTTATACATTCAATTTATGACAATGACCACCAGATAACATGCAAGTAACTGACAAAAGGATAGCAGAAGTCAAGTCGTAGCTTGCTATGGGGTATATGTTTTGCTCATTGTTGAATGCCGTAAGGTGGTCTATAATTCCTGACATCTATAACATATGGTATCTGTAATATAATAGGCAGTTATTCCACATTGTTTCATATTGGAACCTTTAATATTAGAATACGATAAAATTAGATATCGTATGTTTAAGTTTCTCAACAATTAAAATACAGCTAACGGAAGAGAAATATAATTTTAATTTTGATCCTATGAATAATATTGTTTCTTTGATAAATAAGTAAACATCAATTCATTTATAACAGCATCTGTTTATTTTAGTTCCATTGTAAATACTAAAAAATCAGATTCATAAATAACATGCACATTTTTCTGACCAGCATATTCTTGATTATACATTTTTCCAACCAGCACAGAACTCATAAGATAAACAACTCATACAGTAACACGATGTGTTTCTGATGCAGATGGAGCTGCCGTTCCTCCGAACGGAGTGCAGCTTTAAGGTTCCTTTGACAGGTTTGCAGTTTTTGGCAATGTTTTCATTTAAAATGATGGAATATCGGCTTATATCCTCTTTTGATATATATTTAAAGGCTACAGAGATATTGCTACTTGATGCCCACGTGTAGAAGTCATCCGCACTCTGTATAGTACATTTTCTTTGTTTAATAGCCAGGTCAGCGCACCGTTTTACAGTTCCACCTAATCCATCACATGGACCTTTCCCGTGACCCGCCTCAAAGTAATCCCATGTGCAATCAACTCCGAAATGATCTTTGTGCTTTTTAATAATAGAGAAGATATGTTTATTTCTGTACTGAGATGTTGGGCTATCTGTCCAATAATGAATACATTGTAAATCTAAATTAATAGTTTCGAGAATTGGAACTAGCCTTTTGATTACAGAAAAAACGAAAGTTGCGTTATGGCTTAAGTCATTGGAAATAAATGTAAAACTTTTATGATGCAATGTGTCATTAACTTTGTAATAAACTACCACAGGGTGCAAGCTAACATAGCATTTGTTGAAATAAGACGACTGCACCTCATCAGCTGTCTTGCAATTGAAGTTTTCGGCAAAATCCATCTGCACAATCATATGATTCCGAGGAAGATTAGCCTTAAGATCTTGTAATGCATGATACTGGTTTCTGACTCTGTTGACATGTTCTTTAAACTCAAAAAGTTGTGGTTTAAAAAGTTTTATGAAACTGGCTCTATCACTTGATTTTGAAACAATGTTCATTCTTTGTCCAGCGTCGGTATTTACTCGCGACCATTCGTCATACTGAAATGGACCACTGTCAGCAGGAAATAAAGCGTCTACGTCAAAGTGGTCTGTAACATCTTTTACAAAAGCATCCGGACTGTCGCAATTAATTATACCGATTTTATGAAGACAGCGTAATTTTAAAGCCATGTTTTGGTGCTTGATACATAAGCATGTGTTACGGGTAGCATATGAAACTAATGAGAAATTTATCGGACGATATTTACTAAATCTGGAATAAGAAAGTTTGATAGTTAAATTTTCTGACCTAAACTTGAGATACAGATTGTTCATGTGATCTGATAAAATGTGCTTTTGTTTTTGCTGACCGCTAACAGTTTTATAATCTGCTTTCCCTGGCATTACAGACGAATTGTCCCTCGGTTTAAAAACGTTAAAACTGCTGTTTTATTTCTTCTTGTATTTCTGGAAGTCTCTTACGCAAAACTTTTTCATTTTCTTTGACGTGGACATGAGATCTCCTACGGATTCCGAAAACCTGACTTGTAATAGATTTCATTTTGTGTTTTTGTTACCTTCCATTTACTATGTTTTTGGTAAAGCAGAGATCAACAGCCTTAATTTCTTCCACAAGCACATTGTGAAATTGTAATTTACGTCTTATTGTTTTATATTTGGACGGCTCAAGACCGACATATCTCATTTCGGCATCCGCGGAATTCAAAGGTGTGATGTTTTCCTTATTTTGTAGATTTTTGTATGATTTTGATTCATTTTTTACTATTTTTAATCTACTGATTCTCTTTTTAAGTTTCCATACTTTTCTGTTGGAAGTTTGCAATTCTTTTTCTAATTTGTGTATTTTTCTATTAGCTCTAGAAATAGCTCTACTTATTCTTTTTCTGGACGACGTGCGTTTATTTGAAACATCATTTTGTTTAACTTGCTTTTCTTGTTTTTTTCTTTGTCGATATAGCTTCACATTTTCTCTGTTGATTCTACGTTTTCGTTCTAAATCTCTTTTGACAACTCGGTACTTTTACATATGACTTCATCTTTCGCTCATTCTCTTTTGTAGGTATTCTTCTACATTTTGTAACCTTTTTCTTTCGCGATATTCCTTCTGATATTCAGCTTTCGTTTTTTTCTTTGTTTCTGAAATTTACAAATTGGAGATGTTGCTGAAGCTGACATAAAGACAAAAAGAAACTTTTATGAATTATTTAATAATGTTAAAGTCATTGTACATGTAGTACTACATGTAGCTGTTATTTTAGATGGACACTTGACTGTTGATCGTCCAGTGGAAACAGTCAAGTATCCTCCAAAGTTTTAAAACAATCAGGTTGGAACCAATAAATGTCAACCGTATGGCCTTAAACAATGAGAAAATCCCATGACGTATATTCAGCTATAAAAGCGGACCCAGACTTGAAAAATATGAAATAACTCAATTGCAAGACCTAATGGTCTAATTTGTACTGATCGACACGCTGGACCGGATTTTAACGATCTTTTGACTAGAACGAAAGGTTAGAACCCGAACCCTTCAACGCTCGAAGCTACCATTATCGAGACCACCGAGGTGGTTCTGTTATTTTAAAATAGTAACGATTGGTGGATAATTGTTTGCTTTATGTCTAGTGGCAAATATTTCATGCCCATTAAAAATTAAGTGCACCATTACAGAGAATGTTTTTCAAATAAATATTTGTTGAAATAAAGAAAGAGATGTCAAAAATTGAAAAAGAGACAAAAGGTGACAGAAAGACAAGCAAGTCAGGATCCTATAATTCAGTGATTGTCGTTTGTTGGTGTATATCATATTTATTTTCGTTTATTGTTTTGTACATCAAACAAGCCTTTTATTTTTCTCGTTTGAATCATTTTACATTTGTCACCACACGGCCTTTTATAGCTTGCTATATATATATATATATGTGTGTGTATCTGTGTATAGTTTTTTTCCTCATGGTTGAAGTCCGTACGGTGACAAATATCAGTTGTCTACTTATACGTAACTTGGTTTTGATAGAGAGTTGTCTACACGGTTTTTTTAATATTATTAATTTATGAAGTATTGTCTGTTAAGAAACATTCCTTTATGTGTTAGAATAGGATTCTGTGTCAGAACAAACTAATACCAGTGTATGGAATTTATTGCTGCTACTTAAAAAGCATTTCAAGCCGTCATAATTGTTAGAAAAGCTATTACTACAAATTACCATTCATTATTTCACAAATTTAATGATTGCTACTGTTGGAGTTGTCTCTCTTTACTCATCTGTTTCTATATATCTTCACCGGAAACGTCAAAATACCATGGAAACGCGTGAAAATTCCCGACGTTTTTAAGTGTCAACGGATATTACGTTCCACGGAGATTACATTTCTATGATTTTGCCATTTTTAAGAAAATAAGCGTTTTGTAGGAAAAGTTGTAAGAAATATTAATATGGACACCGATTTATACCTTTTGGGTATGCAATTTATATTCAATATTGCCGTATATTTATAAAACACCATTCCACGGAGATTACATGCTTAACAAATCTCTACAGGTTTGAAGTTTGTTCTGTTTTCTAGACTTATATGAATCGAACTAAATGACCATTGATATATGCACAAATATTTGTACTGACCTTTAAAACAAATTTAACTCATTTAATGCCATTTATACTGCTGAATATTTTGTCATGAGTGAGTCTTTTATTTGTTAACGGAAATTACACGTTTTCGAGGAAACATTATCACGGCTGTATGACCACTATCGCTGTTAAATATGTAATAATCTTTATAAAATAAAAAATATAGATGGAAAACAAATATAAAAACCTCATCTAGGAGTATAAAAAGGCATAACTAAATAACACGAAGTCGTTAGTTTCGTCCTGTTACTGTAGGAATGTCCATATCTAGACTTTCAACCATAATTGAGACCTGCACAGGCGCATTTATTGACACAAATATAAGAACATTTTTGATGTAAATATCGAGGGATAGTATACAAAAATAACAAATGCTTATAGTCATTTAAAATCTCGCGTAATAAGAGTTCAAAGATCTGAGACATATCAGTTTCTTCATATGGGCGCTTTACCGGAGAAGCAGTGTAAAGCGTACGTCGATTAGAGAAGCTAAAAAGTGGACGTCGATTTGAGAACAACAAAAAAGACGTCGATTAGTGGGGTATAAAATTGGCCGTCGATTTGGCATGTTATTTTAATGTCGTCGGATTTGGACGTCGATTTGAGGAACGGCCGTCGATTAGAGACCGATGAGTCTTACATATATATGCAAATAGTTTATATGACAATACCATTTGGGTTTTTTTAAGGTTTTTTTTTGCTATTATCAAAAGAGTTATTTTGTGTGATGCTACGTTTCGATATTTGGTGTCATGATATATTATAATAGTGCGACTGCAGTTTTTCTTATATTTGTTAAGAATCTTACGCCGAATACATTGTAACATACATAAACATATAATCCCGTTGGTACTATATATGTATAAAATAACTTGTTTTGGGATTTTGATTGCGCGACCGTAAACGTATTATACGAGCGAACTACATTTGCGCGAAATTCAAAATGACAAGCATTTCGTTTGCGCGAAGAAATTGTATTAATACGCTTGCGCGAATCTACCTGTAATTCACCTGAGTTTTCACCTGAGTTTTTATTGTGAGAATAACCTGAATTTTACGGATTTTTATGATTTTTTTTTTTTTTAGGAAAATGAGATAACATGTGTTTGGTGGTTGTCTATCATATTTGTTAAGAACATAGTTTGCAATCATACCACATTTTCAATTCTTATATTTAAGAAATAATTTCACGGCCGACACTCGGCTAACCGAGAGATTGGTCGGTTAATCTATATTGAGTATGCGGCTATATGGGCGGTTGGTCTGTTAATCGGGTCGGTTATACGTCTGTTAAGAGTAAAACTCACAATTCAATGTTAAACTCTGTTAAATATACAGATTTATGGCATATTATAAGAACCAAATCATAAAAAGAAAAGTGTCTGACAAAATGATATCTATCATAGAACATTTTCCACCTGTAAAAACATTTCATAGTCTGCGCAGTTTTCAGTAAAACTAAAGGTGTCGCGCAAGTATGTGGTATATATTTATGCTTATATGCATAGCAAATTTTTTAATAAAAGGCGAAACAAACAATTTTAGATATCATTTAAAGGACACAAAATAGTACTTTGGTTCTAAAAAATAAATTGACATTAGTAAATATTTCATAATTGTAATATAACGTGAGTAATACCACGTTTTAGTGAATATTAGGGGAATAAAGTCTGTTAATGGGTTGGACAATTAAAATTGTGTCAGTTAAGAGTTATTAGCCACGACAATAGTTTTGCTACCTTTATAATTTCCCATTGAAAAAGTTAAGAATGAGATGTACTTGAGTAAAAAAAATGACAATACGGTGCAACAGTATCCTTCTAGTAAGAGCATTTTTATTTTGACTTTCTTTGCATTTTATTGAAAGGTGTGTCACTTCAATATAGCGTGATATGGATTGGCCGCTGGAATATGCATGAATTTATTATTAACGTTTTCAATCAGCCTTAATTTTGTGTATGTTCAAAGTAACACGTTCTAAAATCCGACTGAAAATGTCTGTATAATACAACACAGGGTACATATAACGTGTTGTCGTTCTCATATGCACATGATATTTGCCACTGGACGTTAAACCCTAATTCGTCAGCATCATCCAATTGATTCTTTTGTTCTATTACTTAATCATATGTTGTTTACAAATCATTCTAAATAGTACGGTGACAAATAAGGTTAATTTGAAAATTTAATGGACCGAAATACCTCACGGCTAATTTTGGTCTTATTTTGTAGATAAATATAATATCATTTCATTAAGGCATGTCGTAGAGTGTCAAAGTGGTGCAGATTTTTGTAAACTGCGGTCAAAGGTCAAAAGGGGATTTTAAAAATCGCAAATTGTAGACATTTTCTCGGTAGTCTCTCATGTTAACTGAATTTTTTTTCTATAGAAGCATGCTCTAGTAATGCTCCACGAATGCAGCTAGTCATATTTGTGTCTGATTGCCAGAGATTAGTGATACATACCCTCGCTTGCAACATGCAAGAAAATGAAAAAAATATCTTTATCTACGGAAATAATCGACAAAAATTATTCATAGTTAAGATTTAGCTATGCAATAATATATAGCCACATATAAAAATATTTTTGGGAAAGTTTTGTTAAAATGCCATAAAGAACAGAGGAGAAATAAGAACTGTACAGTTAACACCCGGTCCATGATGTAATGAAAAAAAAATGATGAAAGTCTTGGCTGATTATTAAAATTTAAAAGGATGTTAGAACTATAAAAAATAGTCTTCATGTTCATGACACTATAGTATATGAAGTCTGCTTTTATGTTAATAAATAAATCAGTACTAGAACAATAGCACATTGAGAAGATGTGTCCCCCTTTTTTATAAAACAACGACAGACATGGTTGTCGTATGTTGATGTGGTTCATCTCGTTTCTCGTTTTTCATATAGATTAGACCGTTGCAATGGTTTTCCCGTTTGAATGGTTTTACACTAGTCATTTTTGGGGCCATTTATAACTTACTGTTCTGTGTGAGCCAAGGCTCCGTGTTGAAGACCGTACTTTGACCTATAATGGTTAACTTTTACAAATTATGACCTGGGTTGAGAGTTGTCTCATTGGAACTCATACCACATCTTCTTATATCTATACACAATGGAATATATAGCAGACTTGAAAGCCCGATATACATGTGAACTACAAACAAACACGATTCACAGAGATATTACGCTTCAAAAGAAGCTGTCTAGGTATAATTATAATACACTAACACAAGACATCAATATGCACATCAATTTGAAAAGGTAACGGAATACTAGAAAAAATGTGGATGTCATTGTATGCGCCGACAATACGCATGACTGTATTCAGATCACCATATACTGATTGACCATTGCTTCTGGGGTCATTTTCACTGCAACAGATGTGTCAATATAAGAACCAGCTAGAATGACAAATTTTGATACATGCATGTTTTTTTCCGACCCCTTGTAATTGTCTTCTTTTGCCAATTTCGATTAGAGAAGACGTGTCGATCCTGTAAGAGCGCGAGCTGCTGTTGGTGTGCCAGACGTCAGGGGTCCAATAACTTTAAAAAGTTACAAATGTCGTGAATAGGTAAAAACTGTCTTGTGGCTTTGGTTGAAGAAACGCCTCCAGTCTGAAATCACAATTCATCATGTTTGACATCTGAGGAAAAGACCTTATTAGAAATGAAACATAACTGTCTTGATTTTAATATGATGCAACCCCTGGAATAACTTTTCAATATCTGTTCATTGGGAAACAGATGCGGCAGAATAATTCTTATATCTGCCTCTTCAGTCACTTACAGATCCTGCACAAAATTGCTTCACAGTCTATAGATTTTGAAAAGATCCCGCTAGAAATATTTCGTCATGTTCTTGCAAATCAAAATCATTGTAGTGCGATAGTGCATAGTTACTTACAAATCTTATCAACCCATGTTTATTTTCAGGTGCACAAAGAATTTTCTTACAATCTCTAATTGATCTGCATTCAATGACTTGATAACAAGTTAGATCTACCACCATTTGAAATAAACCTTATTGTCCCTTTGACGCCTTTTATAGCTGACTATGCGGTATGGGATTTGCTCATTGTTGAAGGTCGTACGGTAATCTATAGTTGTTAATTTCTGTTCCATTTGGTCTGTTGTGAAGAGTTGTCCCATTGGCAATAATACCACTTCTTCTTTTTATATATACCACTGTCCCATGGTAGGGGAGGGTTGGGCGCCCGCTGACATGTTTAACCTCGCCAAATTCTATATGTGGCTGTCCCAAGGCAGGAGCCTGTTATTCAGTGGTTGTCATTTGTTGCTGTGTTACATTTTTGTTGTTCGTTTATTATTTTTTACATTAATTAGGCCGTTGTTTTTCTTGTTTGAATTATTTTACATTTGTCAATTTGGGCCCTTTTATAGCTGACTATGCGGTAAGGGCTTTGCTTATTGTTGAAGGCCGTACGGTGACCTATAGTTGTAAATGTATGTGTAATTTTTGGTCTCTTGTGGAGATTTGTCTTATTGGCAATCATACCACATATTTATTGGATTATGGTTTTAAATTAAGCAGTCATTGACCAAATCTCAATAACTGTTGTACCTTTTTACATAAAGACGTTGGACAATACTAATACCATTTATCTGATCAGGGGTGTACTGGTTTTTCATAAAGGGATATCACACACTCAGCTTAAGGTAAACATTTCCGTACAGTATCACATGAGAGTGCATTGTAATCATTATCCATATGAAATAATTGTCATCTACTAACCAGGCAAAATATTTATCAGAGAGGTTGGAAAACATTGTAAAGATAGAAATAATTTGAAATTTCTAACGATCGTAAACAGCTTTTCACAATTTTTTTCGCAACATGAAAGATCTGTAAACAAATGTAACTGGCAAACTATACGACAACGAAAATGTTTTTTTTCTTTCTTTCGCAAACAAATCATCATGTAGACTTTCTATTAGTTTATGAAAAACAACATCATGCCCCGACTAATTTGAAACATCAGAAGCAAATTATTTTTGATTTCATCAAGTAGTTATCAATGCATGCTGAATGTTGAAGCGGCTGGTCCTTGAAGTTATCTATGAAGAGTAAACTCACCACTGGATGGCCTGTCTGATAATTTGCGTCATTTAAAACAATATCGGCACGCTCAAATGACTCGACATTCCTTAATTGCTTAGCTTGTTGTATGACTTTTGTCTCTAGAATAGACATGTTTACCAGTCATGGTAATGCCATGGAGCGTGTTTTAACGAAAGTTGATTCATCATTACACGCATGGTTTTTCCCTAATTCAAATGCATCAAAATGTTTTCTTCTTGTACATGTAAAGGCTTAATAACACAACCTAAGCTACTTTTCTCGTTCTTATTATATGGAATTAGCACTGACAATAATTTTCCGGAATTTTTCGGATGTGTTCCAATGTGGTTTAAAATTAGTCTTTTCGAAAAACAATAAAGCACCTCAAAGTTATTAAACCTTAGCATCTGTACTTATTCGAGCACATAAACACAACTATTGATACAAATCTATATTCTTATTTATAAAACTTAAGAAAATGCATATTAAATTCATTTTGAAAAACCCAGCATTTCATATGACAAGGGAAAATAGAAAAAGGGAGCGTTACATGACTTATTGAGGTGAAAATTGAGTAGTAATACTGCTATGTGATGAGTATTATAAAAAGGCTTGTAAAAATTGATTTGTATGTTCTATCAAACTTTTATATATCAAAACTTCTTACGTATTGGTTGTTCAGCTATTTTTTGTGAAAATTTACTATTGGTGATATATATAAGAAATGTAATATACTTTGACAGACGGTAGGACTGAAAAAAATGTTACATACATTTGAAAATCGTCCAATTCACTCAATATTTATATGTTCATATGATATTAAAGTTTGATGTCAAATAAAAGTTGATACATCCCTCTTTCATCTGATACCAATTATTTGATGATATCGTCATTTAGGAATTTATTATAAGCGTTCCCGTGTTTGAAAATGAAAAAGAAAAAAATCCGAAAATCACACTTTAACGCAATTTTACAAAAAACTGCACCGTGGGAAAACTCTACGACAGGGCTAAAATGAAAGTTTAATGTTTACTCTATCTTCATGTGAGTTTTCAGCCGTGAGGTATTTCGGTCCATTAAACTCTTTAAATAAGCGACTTTTCCCGATTTGTCACTCCACTAAAAGAAGTAAATGGAAAGGAGCGAATGCAGCTACATTTGGTTATCTTAATTTTAATTCATTTTATTCCGTTTATTTCTTTTCTACATAAGTGCAGAGGAGAACTGCAGTTGTGCGCTTGTAAAATTCTAGCATTTGTCACCAATTTGAGTACATGACAATCCGTTACTGTTCCCCAATATTTTGTTTTGTTTGCACTATATTACAATATTTACTGAGCTATCAGATTCAGCGGTTGACAGGAGGCCAATGTTTTAACAATCATCTTCGAGGGTCTAAATAGTGAAAAGGGGTGTTTCATGTCTGTATTCTTAAACAATTATTATTTTTTTCTCTCTTTTTTTAGCAATGCATCACTCTCTACTGTCCTTATCTATTATTCTATATTCTGCGTCTCCATCCAGATTCTCGTGTAAACCATGAGGGTCCGGATTGGGGGTGTTGTTTATTTCTGTATTCTTTAAATTGTTATGTCACTTTTCTCTACATTTTATTTATTTTTCTCATTATTCTTTCTCAAGTCTTTATATTTTAGCATCCCAATATATTTTACTTACTGATGTTCAGTTACATTACGACGTTTATCTCTGATTTATATACTGGTTACCAATGTAGATGACAAATTGGTGTCATTCATAACAACGAAACAGAATCCACATGATATATGCGACCATTCTTGGATGAAATTAATATTACTTTAATATTACACTTTTTGAAACTATTTTTATCAATTTTTAATTTCCATTGTCTAAATTTATGTTTCATTGTTCATGTGTTGTTTCCGTATTTTTTAGCCACTCGTCTTGAACCTACCCATTTGATCCGATAACTCCCCATGTAGCAATCAAATTATACTTTTATTGCCATTCATAACTCTTAACAGTCCAAATTAACAGACCGGGTTTTACACATCCGACCCATTAACAGACCAGGTTTTTAATAAAAAATGATTAATGTCACCAAAGTACAGATTTTCGTGTAGATTTTTCACACAATGATATTAATATGCTTAACAAACATAATGCCTGTCTTTTTTCGATGTTCAAAATATTGCATGCAAGTAAATTCAACCAAGTTGTCATTTTGTGTACATTTTGTGTGTGTAAAATGTGTATAAATTTATTGATGAGTAACCCGCCTTTTCATTTTATAGATCGTTTATCGAAGCTAGAAAAAATAATTACACCACTGGATTCAGTACATTGAATTGTTTTGTCAGACATGAATAATTTTATGATATAAATATATTTAAAAAGTTATACAATGAAACATACTGAACTTGCAATGATTTTCTCGATAACACCTGATTAAAAGACTTTAGCCAACCCGATTAACAGACCAACCGCCGATATAGCCGCATACTCAATATAGATTAACCGACCAATCTCTCGGTTAGCCGAGTGACGGCCGTGAATTTGTGGCAGCCGTATAGATTTGTTTTCATTTTACAATGGGTTGGGCATTTATATTGGATTATTTCCGATAGCGATGGGTATAATACATGTGGTAATAGCTGTAAAAAGACTCTGGACCATTGTTGGTACGATTTGTTACTTCATTAGACACAGTCGTCCACACTGTAATTTCAGCTCACTAGTTACGTAAATTTCTTTTATGTAGTCGGCAAATTTATTTCATTTTTTATTATCAGAAACATCTGACATTATATCGTCAGCAAAACTGTCCTCAACTTCCTCCACTGGAAGAAGTGGCAATCAGAAAATTTGCGTTAACCATTTTTCTATTTCATTTGACCTATCTTTGTCCTCATTAGCTAAACCTAAATTTTGTATTTTGTCCAAGATGAAAACGACAACCTTTGACTGTAGTATTTGGATGAATTTTAACAAAAAGTTCAAATTAATTCTTTTTTTGTGAACCATTCACGACTCATTAATGTCTCCATCAAGACTCCCACCCGATCACTAATTGAAAACATATTCGAATTCCGACCAATTCACAATCTGTAGACGATCTTTACTCAACTAGCTAGACCAAATCAACTATACTCGATCTCAGCCCGATCTTGACCAGACCAGGTCGACCTGGTCGTATAGGGGTCGTAGGGATAGTCGGGAATTTGTCGGGTATGTACAATTTCAGTATAAAAAACGTCTGAATTTGTTAAGCCCCGCCGCAGCGTGGGGAGCATTAAGTGTTAACCTTATCCGTCCGTACGTACGTCTAATCATGCTGTTAGTTTCCCTTCTCTCTAAATTTTGCCCCAACCAAATGTTATGACACGTATACACAATGCTTATTACCATAATACTATACACAGATCATGTGCTAATTTGGATGGCGTCACTTTTATCGATTTTGAGTAATGACCCTTTATAATGCTATATATATGCAAGCGGGGCATTATTTGTGTCCCATGGACACATTCTCTATTTAATTCATTTGGTTAGATTCAGTAGTTTACAGAAGGTCTGAGTAAAATTAAACATTTAAGATATCTACGTCGAAATAAAACAGTTGGATTTGTAGGCAATGTGGTTAGTCCTCCAGAATGTCAGGTTAATAGCTGTGAAGGACCTTGAAAAGGTCGTAGAAGACGAACAAAAAGTCGTAGACAGCAACGTGCGCCAAGGAAATCTAGGTGAGACAGAGGTTGACACGACGACAGCTGTATGGGCAAAATGAAAGACTTGCAGGAGTTCAACAAAGAAGACCCCAAATGTTTATAAAAAAAGTCCTCAAAGTAGAGTAGGAACCTGATATGTTATGGTAGCTTTCGTTGCTCTTTTCTTGAAAATGACATCATCAAATGAGATTTGTCCCCAGATTGGTACTTATGTTATATAACAATATACATAAATTTTACCAGCCCCTTTTCTTTCCTTTCTTACAAATTAAGCCTACTGTTTGTGTCATATATGTGTATATGTATGTAATCAGTATTTTGTATAGATTTGATATCCAGAAGTTGAAAGGTTAAAGCTAGAATGTATTTTTGACGTATCCATGGCACCAACCTACATGTTTTTGCTAAAAGTGGTGTAAAGGTGTCACACATTTCCTCAAAATTTGGTCAACAGTTGAAATTTCAATCCCTTGGAGTGATACCTTTTCTCAAACTGTTTACATATATCCATCAAGAGATCAAATAAAAATCATTTGACTTTCGTCTCATTTTTTTGTAAAGTTGCGTCAAAAAGATCGTGTGAAAAAAAATTGTAAACATTTGGCCCCGCTGCATGTTTGTGCCTCTCCCAAGTCAGGGGCCTCTTCAATGAATTAGTACACATTTTCTTTTAGGGGCCAGATGTAGCCCGCCACCGGGTGCGAAATTTTCTCCCTTTGTTGAAACATATACATTTTGTACCACAAAAATTTCTGGACCTAAGGAAAATACGGACTGTCAAAAAGAAAATAACCCATAAAACGCGTGAAAAATAATCTTGATGTTCATATAAACAAACTTTGAAGGCTTTCTAAAAATGATTGTTTTTGCACAATTACTTTCATATTTGAATATTATATCCTCCGTGGCCAAAATGCAGGATCTAATTTCCTTCCGGTGCATCTGAGTTTTTTTGTTTTCTATGCTGTGATATGTTGGCTGCTGTTTGTCTTCTCGTCGGTTTTCGTTTTTCGCCATGGCTGTGTCGGTTTGTTTTCGACCTTTGAATTTGATTGTTCCTTTGGTATCGTTTGCCTCTCTTTTTAAATATTAACCCTCCTTGTAGAAGTACAGACAAGTACTGTACTTGGAGTAATTTGTGCGTAGTTAATCATTTGTTTAGTGAAAATTAATGAACAATGACAAAATATTTTTGCAGTAGCAAAGTTATGAAAGTTAATCAGATCTGCATATCTAGATTAAATTATAGATTCGTTTCGTCTAGCAAATAATTATAACCTCTTATTAAAGTTCAGATATGAAATCTCAAACGATAAAATGTCGTTCTTAGATGTTGATGTAATCAAAGGTCAAAGATTTACAACACATGGCATGCTTGACCTTGACTACATTTTAAAGAAACCAATTCTTATCTGTTTCTGCACAGATATAGCTGTCACTCACAGCATGTATTCAGAGGATTTATTAAAGGTGAAGCAATACGGCAAATTAGAAACACAAGTGACCATAACAAATTAATAAACAATCTAACTAATTTCAAAGTGAAATTATTATTTATAGGGGTTATGATAACGTGGAAATAGATGATAGTTACTGTATTACTTTATCAAATGACCGTACTGAATTACTACAACAAAACAAATCAAAAGAAAAACAAAATATTCCATTAGGTGTAATAACTAAATATAATCCATATATACGTAAAATAAAGAAACGTATTATGAAACACGAGCATTTATTACAGTTTGACGAAGATTGTGTACAAATATTCAATACAGCACCAATTGTTGCGTATAGCAAACACAAGAGTGTTGTAGATATGCTTAGTAGATCAAAGTTAGAGACTTTAACATAAAATTGGCAGTTGGACCCCTGATGATGGCAGATCTGTCATAAAAACTAGATCTATTGAAGAATTAAAATATAAATATATCAATATATATAGTATTACATGAATAACTTTCATATTTGATTATATTCAAATAATGCATCTTAAAATGACCATCCCAAGCTTAACTGCCGAAACACTACAGTAGTGTCGGGTCCTATCATGCAATATGGGATGCGTGGTTGCATGGGTGTTTTATAATATTATAACAAAACATACACGAACTTTTTCACTTATGAGATATATTAATTTTTCCCCATGTTTCTGGATTCTGTCCGGCTAAAAACTTCCAAATTGTGTAATATAGAATTATGACCTCTTGTTCTCGCTCTAAAGCTGAAATTCTGTTTTATTGCTTGTGCCGATTTTCAAGGAAATAGTTAATTCATTCTGTTCTGGTTTTTTTGTGTTCTTTATTTGTCTATGGATGTTACAGAGAATATTTCCAAAAACTATAGAATTATGTATGATAAAACGTAGATTTTGCTATCATTTCAAAATAGAAAGTAAGTTTCCTGGATGCAATTTTTCTAGAACTAATTTAAGGAATAGCCCTTAAGACTCTTTTCTATATTTCTTGTTCAAATTAAGAACTTGGCGTCGGCAGCTGAAGAGTAGTCCCCAAAATGTTCCTGTAAATGTCTCATTAAGAGCAGTACTATAGCCAGTGAATATTTTTAAAAACTTAAAAAAAATGTTTTATTAAATTATAAACTTAGTCCCACTTTAAAGTTGAAATCAAATTCTCCTGCTGCATGTACGTACTTTTTTGTCACTGGCATATCTGTTCGTGTTTCGGCCTTAGCCAAAAGTTCAAGGATTATTTGGACAATGTCTTGATAATTTTATTATCAGGTTTTGAAAATTTTATTTAAGAATTGAATGCTTCTTTGTGTAAATTCAAAGGATTGACCGAATTACATTTTGTATGAAGCGCGGTCAACGCTAATACATGTACAACCCTATGAAATTACTTAAAGAAGCATTCAATACTATACTTAGACCTATTGATCTGAACATTTACTAAATGATACCGCAGGTACTTAATTGCCACGACAGGGACGTACATGTGAATATTTGTTAGCGAGAAGGCTCTGCTGGGTACATAATTAATACATCACCCGAGACAGAGATGATATAAGAAAATTATTGTTCATGTATGCCGCGTTTCCATTCCACTTGTTTTAAAATTACCCGATGCCAGTGTGATAAAATCCACTAATATACCAGGCAAAACATATGAATATATATAATGTAATAATATTAAAAAATGATTTGTTTTTCAATAAACTCGGACTTCATCATTAAAAAAGTTTTTGTTTTGTTTTCAAATGATCGCATTATACATTTCATTTCTATAAGTACTGATAAAAAAAGGGCGGAGACTTTAGTGATGGCAATTGACTAGATTCGTTAAACACGCCTTCCAACAGAAAGATATACAGTCTAATCAAAATAAATTATACAGCCTATGCTACTTTCGAGTTTTGACCCTTTAATGATGTGTTTGAAATAGTACAGCATATGCTACAATTTGAAAATATAGCATAGTCAATGTTTGTGATATAGCATATGCGATAAAAATGCAGCATAACCAGACAAATATATATTGACCCTTTTGGGACGTCAAATATAGCTTATGCTACAAAGCAGCATAAGCTATATTTTATAGCTTATGCACCTCTTTTGACTTTTGACCCTTTCCGTACGCCATACAACTTTGCCTAAGGGAGTTGAACCTTAGTTTCTTTACAATTTCAAAATTTATAAACGGATAATTTTAGAAATGTTTGTTATAAATCATGTCAGTACCGAAG
Organism: Mytilus coruscus; assembly: GCA_017311375.1. Taxonomy (NCBI): domain Eukaryota; kingdom Metazoa; phylum Mollusca; class Bivalvia; order Mytilida; family Mytilidae; genus Mytilus; species Mytilus coruscus. The sequence goes on from CM029597.1 coordinate 44,932,933, forward strand.
TATTGACTACTTAACTAATGATATCCTCGGGGACTGATAGTCCACCAGCAGAGGTATCGACCCAGGGCTGTAAAAAATGAAAACAACACATTAAATAATTTCATGTGTCCGAAGCGCTTTTCTGGATTTACCTTCATCAGGAACGCTCAAAGCCGAATGTTTGAACGCCGAGGATGTTTAAGAACCCAAACAGTATAAATTGATATTTGCAAGACACAAAAACGAAATTAAAAATATCTGCTGTTTTGTCAAACGACGGCTTGTATCGATTAACTTATCTTTTAATAAATACGTGATATATCTGTCAATAGAAGGCGAACGCGTTAAATATTCCATAGGTAGTTATCATGTATCAATTAGAATTTGCAATGTAAACAAATTGAAGGCAAACTTATAGTAAAATATAGGAGAATGATAGTATAGGCATTTTGTGTTTGGTTTAGTCTTCAGCTTGAAGTGAAACGAATGAGCATTTACCTGTAATTGAAGGTAGGCTTGTAACTACTAGCTGGATGTTTTAGTCAAGGTGGACGTAGCAGTGGGAAATAAAGTGACAAAATATTACCTCCCCTGTAAACACTGAAAACTAGATCTTTTCAATGTTTTTACCATTTTTACAAGGGCGCTATTAATTATGAATTCACGGGAAAACGCTCTGGTAAATAATAAAAATAGAAATAAGTTGAAATAAAAACAAAACTTCCATTTAATGTTATCATTTCCCTCCTTAAATAGAAAACGACGAGTACAGCAGACTAAAGAAGCTTGGTGTAAAATTGGTTTAAAATGTTGCTATGCGAATACATTCCTGTAGTACCAACTTCAATTTAATTTTTTAACCTGCGAGGACAGACTTTTATATTGTTATATTCACAAAAAGACAATATTTCTATATTGAATTTTCATGTGACAAGAGCAGACCGGTGTACTCGAAAACTTAGAATGTGAAAAATAAGTGTATTTTGGGAAATTGTAACATGCTAAGGACTTTGTGGAACACTCTAAAAATTGGTGACCCGAAAGATCTTTAGATTTTGTATGTTCATGATTTTTTTCCAATTTTTTTTTATCAATATGCAGCCAAGATTGGCATTTTTTAGATTTCAGTTTCACAAGCTTCTAATGCAATTATCTCGATAAATACTGAACATAAAACATCGTGTATTTGCATGTATATTTCTAATAACACAGTTTAACAAATAATTTCTTTAAAATGTACAATTATTGTTTAGAAATAACCTTTGGTCAGTGTCGTCATTGTTTTATTATTGATTTTCTCGACTCTATCATAAGAAGATGAAATTTTCTTTTGTTCTTTTTCACTAGATGCCCCACTGGTAGTGACAGGCTAGGTCCAAGGAAGCGAATTGTGCATTTAATTTGACGGAGAATGATAAAGTTCTACCTCTGGTTTATAATTTTCCAGACAGTTTTGTTTTTGAACAAATTTCTGTGTACTGGTAAGTTTATTATGTTAAGGATATAAGCAGATAACAGTCCATTCTGTAAAATATTGGACCTATTCAATATTTTACAGAGTTAACTGTTAGAGGCGTATATCTTACCTAAAACATTGTCTAACTTGTCAAAGAAGATGAAAAAGCAAACAAATACAAACTTTTATTAATATCTATTTTCATTAATTGTGTAAACTGTTTTGGTTAAACTTTATTAATTTTATCCTACATATTGGCCCCTTTAAACAGTAACTCAACTTAAACAATAGGAAAAACATAAAGTACAGTTGGAGGTAAACTACAGGTATATCTACATTTACACGAAGACACAGTGCATCTGTATCATGCTTTTTGTGTGCGCAAGGACTACATTATATATTTTCCGTGAATACCTTCACATGCATTTGGTGTCTCAAAATAGATAAAGATGACGAAAGTATATTATTAATGCACAATTCTTTCCGACAAGAAGATAGCGATGTCGAATATAGTGATTGTGTTGTTTCAGACTTTGAATTAAAATCAAATCTGTGTTCAGATATATCCGATTTCAGTGCAAACAACGAGGAGGATTTAGTTATAGCAGCTAATAATGGCAAGTGTTTTGTATATTTTAAAATGTAGTCCTCCCCTAATACTTCCTTATTCCGTTTGGGGTTTTATTTCTGATAAGGCGAATGAGAAATAAAATGAAAATAAATGAAGCTTGAGGACCAGCTCACGTTGCAGAACAAGTTTAAAGTTCAACCATATCGAGTGCACCGCAGTCGATTTTATTTCAAATACTACACTATAAAATATAATGAATGAGCACAAATGAAGAGAAAACAAGCGTGCAAGCAATTTAAATTCTTTTGTTGTTCATCGGAATTTTCCCCTCTTATTTTATTTCAATGAATATAAAGAGAATTATGATCCAAATATTATATCTTTTATTTGAACTGTTGCAGAACTCACGTATCGAGGACGTATCCGTATATGACGGAACGAATATGAAGTATTTGTGAATATGCTAGAAGGAGTATTACATGTATTCGTTAAATACACGATTTTTCATTCCCTTGTTCTTACATGAAGGAGTAAAGTTATGTAAAAATAAGACGTGCCACTCGATAAGTGTAGTAACTGTTTTAAGTAGTATTTCCTTGAACTTTTCACGATTAAAGCGAAGGTTGAAAAATTCCTAAATAGACAGTTTGATTTCTAAATCTTCTAAAATGAATGATAAAAAATCAGATTTGCTTATTTTGTAGTTTATATTTATCTATATTTTATATGAACTCTGACAATTAATCTCAGAATGTTTGCTTAAGTGTTTAAGTCGTCCGCTATTAGGTCTTGTGTACAAAATTTCTTAACAAGGTAAATACACAGTATTTGAGAAAACGAGTTGACCGTGGCGGCAACTGGTCAGATGTTCTTATTCTTAATTCTAAACAGCATAATTTAAACATGAATGGAGGTTATCTTGTTCAAGGGTATTCCATTTGTATTTTAGTGAATGATACTGCTAAGAACAAACGAATGGCTGTTGTGGTAAGACTGTTAAGTACGAATTCACGACAGAGACCTAATGGATAACTTCATTATTAATAGACAAAATCTTCTGGCAAAAAAAGTCATAGTTCGTATGACAATTAGAAAAATATCGAATATAAAATTCAGCTGTATGTACCATATATGAACATCGGGATTTTTTATTGTTTATTTTGAAAATTTATAGAACTCAACTGGACCATAAAAACTAATTATGAAATTAGAACAGAACAATCCCTGTTATACAAGAGGCGAAAGAAACAAAGGGGACATTCAAAACTCGAAAAGTCGAAGTTTTATGGAATGGTTCTTTGTCTAGTATAGCTCCAGCTTTGTATGACAGTCATTTATGAAATAAATATACTATCATCACAGTTATATATTAAGAGATTTGAGAACTTCGTACAAGTATTGAATGACGATAAAATGGTTTAGTGTCAAAGTAATTTAGCAGAAACTGACAATGAAATATTTTGTAATTTAACAGAATTTGTCTTATAGAGGGGAGGGCGAATTTTTATGTTAAGTACACCCAGGTTGTAATGTTCACTGATGGTATTTCATATATTTATATATATCGTTCTTATGAGAGTTAAACCTAATAGGCTAATTTGACCACTGAAATGAACAGATCATTAATTGAGATTTTTAGTCCATGTTTAATGTACATAAAATAAAATCACATATTTATCATGTGAAATTCTGAGCAAGAAAGAATATATATCACTTCCTAGAGACTTGAAATAAAACATTCCGAAAAGTTTCTGTAAACCACTATATGTACAGATAAACCAAGAAGACGAGTACACTGAAGTCCAGCAAGGTCCGCTTGATCAGCATGACAAATACAATGGAACTTTCCTAAGAAGCTTCTGTACGTATCTAGCAGCCAATGAAATAACAGCATCAAAAAATGGAATGTTCCTCCGACGTATCCCTAAAGTTAATTCAAACACGCCTCGTGTATTATAAAAGGTATGTTCAACTTTCTTAATTTTTCGATCAAGGCGTGTTTGAGTTCAACGTTGTCTAACGGGATCCAACATATAATCGTGTTTAAGATATTTGTTATTTTCACATTTTGATGCTTAATTTCAATTTTATTACATAAAAAATTCAAAACAATTATCAAGTGAAACATAAATCAAGAATGATTGAATATCACTCCATAGAGACTTAAAATAAAATATTCCAGAAAAGTTTCTGTAAACCACTATACGTATAGCTAAACCAATCAGGTGATGAGTACGCTGAAGCCGAGCAAGGTTCGCTTGAATAGCACGACAAGTAAAATGGAACCTTCATGTGCATTTTCTATACGGATCGAACAGCCAATGAAATAACACCATCACAAACGGAATGTTCCTCCAACGTATCCGATGTATCCAAAAAGTATACTGTTTAACTCAACCAATCAAATGTTGTACATAGCACGTGGAGTAAAATGGAATATTCCCACGACGTATATGACGTATAATTCAATCTCTGAAGTGAGTGTAACTAGGAGGCTGTTAAAATCAACATGAACCGCTTTAAAGGAAGGGCAATATTTTAATAAATATAAAAACATAGACAACGGAACATAGGGGTGGTGTGTCAGGTGTGTAACATTCAACACTCTGTATGATAGGGAGAGCAAAACATATTTGCTCCTTTTCAGCACATCTGAAAGTGCAAGCCATGAAATCAACAGCAAATTGTAATTTGTTTTACATTTATTAAAGAACTTTTAAAATTCAGTAAATCCCACTGTGTACAGAGATGCCTACATGATATGATTGAATGGTGTTTGTTTAATGTCTAGTGCCAAATATTTCATGTTCAGGACGACCAAAATTATCAATAAATACAATAGGTATGTATTGAAAGGTATGGGTAAACTGGGATAAAGAAATTGTTTCACTTGTGAATTGTAGAGCGAAAAAATACGACGAAAGATAAAATTGACGTAAATCAGATTTGCTTTGAAAAATATACGCAAAAATCTGTCATCTGAAATGGCTTTTACATTGAAATAGTTACTTTAGTATTTCATCAATGTTCTAACAATATATCAAAAATAAAATATTCCCCTTCCATTCTTTAATTTAAATTATTGTAGCGTCCGCAATTTTTGTATTTTCATATTCCTGTATTTATATAATATATGTATAATGAACTTGCACAAAATTCTTCGGTAAATAAAAAAAAGTTTTATAATTTATAGTATATTGTTATGTGTATATAAAATCGTATTTGCTTTTCTCCATCAAGAAAACAGTAGACAATGTAGAGATGACGCGTTTTCGTCAATTTTATTCACATTGTTTCATTACGGATGTACGTGGAAGTTATATTCGGAAAGATAAATGTTTCTTCATTTAATATATATGTGCATGTCTTTATATAACTTAAAAAGTTATTGTATAATTGTTTGCCACGACGAATTTTGGAAAGTTCAATAAAACACTACTATTCTCAAAAGTTATATGAAACTATTTCGTGAAAGGGTATTTTCCGCAGAAAATGGTAGATTGCCCAAGTAATGCAAAAAAGGGGTGGAGTATCGACTTAAACAAATTAATTTTATGTAAACATGCAATTTAGACTATAATTACTATTTTATTTGTTGGTATGAGTTACACAGATATGTTTTAAAAGAATGAAATCATTTTTTGACATTTTGAATTCTTTAAAACATTTAAATCGTTCTTAGCTCAGCTTAGAAAAACTGTAGCTTTTTATTAAACATTTTAAAAGCTGTTTTAATGAATAATTGTCTCATATACATCTAGCCCCTAAATTCCCCTCCCTAGCTTTCGGTGACAGGCAAAGATGTCAATTATTGCCACATGGAAAGGAAAAATTTCAGAAGTTACGGGCTAATAGTTACTGAAAATATTTATAAAAAAGTGATTTTTTTTTAACTTATGCATTTTAAAATATCCAAAAGTAAAGTTTCGTCAAGTTTTTCGGCATAAAAAGGGAATCCGACTTCAATTTTAAAGATCATTTTCATGCATAAGATAATTAGTATGCAATAATCTTGTTCTAATAATTGGTCAAATGAAATCAGGTGCAAGCACAATGCTATTTTTATATATTCAAACACGTCCACCATGTTATGATGACGCATTACAAAGGTATTTGACCCATATATTTTGTTTTCTAGTAATATGAAATTTAAATGTTGATATATACATATAGCTTTAAAATATAAAAATAATGGAATTTAAAGCGAGATGATATACTCTTTGTTTCTGTATAAAACATTTAAAGGACGAAACAGGTGACCCAAACAAGCTTGAACATAAAAGGTGTACCTGACTTTCTTACTATGATAAGATTTCTTCAAAATACTGTTACCAGGGCAGAGATGCAAGTCAACGCTTTTGCAGAACAATCTCTTACATTTATATGCAAAACTTATTTCAATGTAAATTTATGCATGCATCTTCAAGATCCAAGATGATATAACCTACCAAAATCAGTAGTTTTGTGACAATTTGTATTTATTTAAAACGATTTTAATTTTTTTCTGAATTCTGTCAAAGTAAAGTTACTATTTAGGGAAAAGTACTCAGCAAATCAACATACTCACACATTGTTTAACGAACATAAATATGTACCGTATCGCATTGCACGATATGAAATGATCCAAGCTTGCATGCCTGCATGATAGCCAAATATAAATAAATAATTTAACATTTCGCCAGGATTTGTTTTGTGAAAATGCCTAAATGACCTTGTTCTCCAAAATCCTACTTAATGTATTAATACATAAGGAAAACGGCAGATATTTTATCTGCATAAGTTTTGAGTCATTTTTTTATAGTAGTGAGAGAGCACTCAAAAGTAGTAAGGTACACTCGAATCTCGAAGTTACTTTTTGTAATGATTTTTATCTTTAAATATCATTCTTCAGTACCTCAATGTTTTGTATATGTTACAGGCAATTTCTAAATTTAGGCATTTTGTAAAATGATTGAAATTTTTAGGCATTTTCTAAAATGCCTGCGCGATTTAGGCATTTTACAAATTGACTATTTTTTTCAGGCATTTTATAAAATGCCTGAAAAAATTGTAAGGCATTTTACAAAATGCCTAAAAGTCTAAAACAGAATGGGCTGTACCAAAATTAGAACGATTGGAAATATCAAACAGACAATTTTATTCTATCATTAAATATAGCATACAATTTAAACAGTTAAAGTTTATACTTGTAATTTCAGATTCATTACAATGCTGTATATTTCCTCTGCATATACATAATACAAAATAGGATCTGTCAACGACTGTCGCTTTTTTATCAATTTTTCTACATCACCACAGTGTAACACATCAAATCTGCAATTCAAAAGTATATCAATTTGTCAATTTGTTACTTTTCAATGGTGGCCTTATACAATTAGCTTCATATGCGGATCCAAGGGGCTGGAGCCCGCCCCCTTTGTGAGAAAAATTGCGTGCGGATAGAGAGTAATAATTATAATAAATAATAGGTAGAATAAACACAACAATTAAATGATCTCTCAACATCTGATCAGGACCCAAAAATAATAATAAAGAAGAAGAAGAAAAACGGATAAAAAACAGTAAGTCTCAATGTTTTGTCAACTAATTGGTGAATGCTAAATGTCCAATAGCAAATATTTCATGCATATTCAGTACAGTCTATGTGGCGACTTAATGGTAACAGAAGTCGTCAACTCAATCTTCATATGTGATAATGTCCTTATTTTACTTGATCTTTTGTTAAATAATCTTGAGTGCATCATATTCTAATTTTTAATATTTTGCCAGGTGAGCGATTCAGGCTCCTAGGAGCCTGCAGCTTTTTTCATTTATGTTTGTTATGAAAACTGTAAAACAACTTTATAGCTTTACAGCATAAATGCACCTACCTTTGCATATGGTAATAATCCGAAGAATGTTCTTTTATTCCAATCTTGATTTTGTTCAAAATAGTTTCATATTTTTCTCTGTTCCATATAACACTTTTCTGATTAGAATCAGCATTTTCAATTAATTGGTTTGTAAATCTTTGTTCTGTTGTAAGAACAACATACCCTTCTGCCAATACGAAGAGAAGATCATTAATGACCCTATGAAATACAGAGTGAGTACATACTCAAAGTTGTTGTTCTATGGAGTTCTAATTATAGACATTAAAACTAGTAAAACTTAAACACTTAACCTGCATGATACATTTTTAAAGAATAATCTTACATTTATTTTACTGAACATTTTTTTTAGCTTTACAAGATATTTTATCATCTATTTCGTGTATTTCATATTTACAATTTGCCTGAAACTGAACAGGCAATTTGTTGAATTTTCATTAGAAATTTCAGGCATTTTACAAAATGACTAGGTTTTTTTAGGCATTTTATAAAATGCCTGTCAACTTTAGGCATTTTAAAAAATGCCTAAAAATTCAGTCATTTTACAAAATGCTTAATTTTAGAAAATGCTTGTAACATATATAAATAAAGCATACAGTAGAAACTTTGTACACATGACAAAATACCACTTTTTGATTTAAGTCATCGAGTCAGAAAAAAAATACCTAAAAAAAAAAATAATATCGGCGGTTGTCTTGCAAGAGACAGACTGAGGCAGTTGTTGTTTACCCCAACCGGACCACCTGAATGACCCCCCTCCCCCCTTTCAGCTTTTTCTGGAAGGTTCGTGTCGCTCTTCTTTTAGTTTATTCGCGTATTGCTGTCCTTTGTGGTTTTTTCATGTTACCGAAATATATTATTGTCCCTCGATTTCCCTTTGCAAATAAAGCTTTCTTTTTCTTTCAAAACAAAGCATTGTAAGTGTACATATCCTTGTTTTAGTACTTTATGTGTAATTATTGTATTTAATGAATTTTACTTTTTAGATCTTAACTAAAGTGAAGTGTTTGAAACTGTTCATAAATATATTGGAAAGAATCACATTTAATTCGTTTTTTGACGTTATATATAGTAAAATATCTTTATTAATAACTCCCCTTTTTTATCAATTCAATGCAGGAAAGGGATTTTCAAATTTATATAACACAATTACAAACTGTCTAAAAACTTATTTAACAAACATATGACTAAATCTAGCACCTACGTTTATTTAATTTCAAGAGACTTCATCGTTTCTCAAAAAAAAAACGATCTGATGCAGACGATACGGGCGTCCTCCTAAACCAAGTTATAATCCTTGTATCTTTTCGTTAAAACTGTGAACAGTCCATCAAACGAATGGAAAACAACTGTCATATTCCTGCCTTAGTACAGGCATTTCCTTATGTAAAAAATGGTGAATTAAACCTGGTTTTATAGCTAAGTGAACCTCTCACTTGTATGACCGTCGCGTAAAATTCCATTATATTGATAACAATGTGTGATTAAAACAAACAGACATACTAGGTAAAAATGTCAAAAAATGGGGTATAGATGAGCAAGTTATCGTCGGGAATCAACAAACATATATCAACTGAAGACAAACGTAGCTCCTCTTGGGCAATTGGTGTGGTTGGTGCCGTTTTGATCATTGTAGTTTTAGGTGTAATTTTTTTACTTGATTTTTTAATTATATTGCATTACTTAAGAACAGGACTATTCTCAAGAATATAATTTGTATATATCGGAATAAAATAGTATGATATAAACGCCTAACCCATGGTAGAATGAAAACAAATCTACGGCTACCATGAATTATTTCTATTCTATTAAGCTATATACGGTAATTTTGTCAACCGTGAAAGCTCTATACATGCATACGATTCTGTTTTGGCTGTTCTGTTTTTCCACCCATATTAAAAAACAGAATTTTCGTTAATTTGTGCATGAATATTGTATTGAGTGTGAAAATTCATCTGAAATTCGAGAAGAAATAATTATTTAAGATTCATCAACACAACAATGTTTGAAAGAACACTCTTTTAATACCAATCAATGATAAACGCATAAGACATCATTCAAATGTAATGTGTATTCAGTTTCAAGATGGCGCTCAACGAACACAGATGTCAACTTGTGGGAATGTTTTTATCAAATTACTCTGTGGAAGTAGTGTGTCACACCTTATAATACATGAACATGGATTTATAACAATAATATCCATCAAATTTAAATGGAATGTTAAATATCTGTCAGACTGCAATTATTCTAATGCAATAATTTTGTATCAATGGTTCTGATCGGATGAAAATAAGCGTAAAATACTCTATCTACCTGTCTGTAGCTAAGGGAAGCCAATATTTTGAATTGTGGAATGTATTGAAATGTTATTTCTTCAATAATAAATAAACAACACACAATTTTCTCCTAAAATTGTCTTTTTCTGAGGCGTACAGGAAGCCTGGGAACGCCCGGTGTTTACATTTGACGCCGGAAGAATACATAGGACGCCGTCTTGTTTAGTTGCCAAGGACAATAACATCAATTCGCGGAATTTTCGTTTCATACACCGAAATAGAAACTGAAATAGACCGATTTGTTTATTTTGCATTAGAATACAGATAACCGTATTGTATTTGAAGCTTGTCTTACGCAAAATGTGTGTTTCACTCTCGCAAATTGAGTTTACCTGGTCGTATAAATAAGGTGGGCGTAACGTGGAATAGCAAATTTTGTGTATTAATGCGTTTGCACTAAAAGTAGATATACTGTGATTATCTGGCTGACAATACAGGTCGTCATATTAGAATATCTGATGAAATGTATGTTGAACAAGATTATATAGCAAGGTATGGAATAAGAAAAATCCGATTGTGGATTCATTTATTTTCGTGGGTACCAATGTTCGTGGATTGAGGAAAACTTGCATTTTCGTGGATATCTAATTTCGTGGTTTTGCCAAAGTCTGAATATAACCTTATAGAAAATTTGTAATGCGTTGAACACTTAATTTCGTGGTGCACCTGTACCCACAAAATCAACTGAAATTGGTATCCAACGAATAATAATGAATCCACAGTACGCGTTATATTAATATTGACTAGCTTCCACAAAGTTGAAGTGTAAAAAATAAAAGAGTTCAATTATTTCATTGAAAGTGGAAATTTAGATTATTTTGCCTTACAAAAAATCTTTAAAAAAAAGTAGACAATTGTTCTCCAGATAAATTCAAATTATAAGTATTCCATTCACTAGAATGGATAGTATGTTTTGAATTTATAATCTTATTATTTAAGTGAATAATTTATAATATGAACAATGAGTAGTCTTTATTTGTTTAGACTGCTATATCTATCGCTCAAACAAATATACTTTGAAGAAAATATCATGAAACTAAATGTTGATGAACAATTAGTATTGATAACATCTAAGTTGTAGAACTACATTTTTTAAACAACCTGAAAACTGAACTTTATCTATATGTAAATCAATTTGAGCATTACTTTTAACGGCGAGCTTGAAATATTAAAAATTAAAATTAATTAAAAATTAATTTAAAAAAAAGTATAGATCATATCGTTTCGTCTTTGAACCAAAACAATCGTTCAATTTGTTTAATGTGACAATTTTTTTTTCAAATGTGGCTGCAATCGCTTTTTAAATTTGCACCTTACTTTTAACTGCAAGCTCTAAATATTAAATATTAAAATCAATTTAAAAGTAATTAAACAAGTATTGATCATATCGTTTCGTCTTTGAACAAAACAAGTTTTTCAATATGTTTAATGTGACAAAAGTTTTTTGTTTAACGTGGCTGCAATTACTTTTAAATTGTTTAACCTAAAATATTTAGAACCGACATTCCTTTATGTATATTTTTATTTAAAAGTATTGAGTGTTGTTATTTCTTATTTCAAAATTATTATTGCAATATGTTGTATTCATAAATGAAATGAGGCAACTACACTCGTAGTTAGGAAAAGTATGATGATAAGATATTGAACGTATCATAATTGTTTGCGTTCAAAGATTTTTTATGGGATATTTTAGAAGTGTGGAATACAAATAAACAAAACAGAAAGTATACATCTTTATTTTAAATCCCAAATTATACGAACACAAAAACTCAAAACTTGACACCAGGCCTATAAATTGATAGTTACAAGACACAAAAACGAAATTAAAAATATCTGCTCTTTTGCCAAACAACGGCTTGTATCGATTAACTTATTTTTAATACATATTTGATATATCTTCCAACCGAAGAAGAACACGTTAAATATTCCATAGGTAGTTATCAAGTATAAATTAGATTTTGCAATGTAAACAATTTGAAGGAAAAATTATAGTCAAATAATAGTGACAATAACTGCGGAGTAATTTACGTATTGTATGACATTAATATCAAAAATCGAAATACCTTTATTATTTAACAATTTGTGTTCATCAAGGTCTGTCATGATATATGAGAAATACGTATTTTATAAATATCTCAAAAGAATAAATTGCTGATATCCATAGTAATAATCGGAGAATCTTATTTTGAATTGCTACCAATTAAATTTTCAGAGCAATAAGTACTGTACGGAATTGAAGTATGAAATGCACATCAAATAATGGATTAATATAAAACGGTATATTGCGTAATAGGAATAAGTAAGCGAATAAGTATAGAAACTTTGTGTTTGGTTTAGTCTTCAGCTTGAAGTGAAACAAATGAGCATTCACCTGTAATCAAAAGTAAGCCTTTAACTACTAGCTGGATGTTTTAATCAAGGTGGCCGACATTACAGGCTAGGGTCCAAGGAAGCGAAATGTGCATACAATTTGACAAAGAATGATAAAGTTATACCTCTGGTTTATAATTTTCCAAACAGTTTTGTTTTTCAACAAATTTCTGTGTTCCGGTAAGTTAGTTTTGTTTATATAGAAGTAAGACAACTTTTTTATTTGATGCTTAATGATTAAAGGAGTATGTAATAAGTCTTTGACAATACAAAAAGACAATCATTTCTCTGTAGATAAATGTGTTTTATGAATGAAATAATCGCTCTTACTGCAAACTTGTAAGAATAATGGTAGTATGCTCCTTATAAAATGATTAAAGTATTTAAATGCCTTCATCCAACATTCATAGATATGATTCTCTAAGCATGATGTGAAGTTCTTTAGATTTTAATATAATAAAATTGCTTATCTTTACGAAGGTAATGGTGAAATATAAATGCATTCTGTAGATTATCATACATTCGAAGCAATCTTTTATTTAATCTGCATCAGAATCGCGGAAATCCCCCCAAAACTTAAAGGCCGAGATTGCATCAGTAAGTTAATACGTGACCAACTTCAACTTCGTATTTGATTTCACCTCTCAGCAGTTTTAATTCGAGCGCCAGTGACGAGTCTTATGCAGACGATACGGGTGTCCCCCTTAACCAAGTTTTAATTCTTGTATCTTTTTCGTGAAAACTGTGAACAGTTCATGCCTTTAAAAGATAGTCCTTACCCAATTAAATTATCAATGAATAGATTAGAACAAGGAATATTAATATAATTACAGAAAAATAATCCGTATGGAAACGAATTGCCTCAAGATCAATCAAGTTAAAAGTGTTGCTTTAAAATGCAAGTGCACTGGTTTGTAAACAAGGATGGGAGCTCCGACGAGGTAAATGCTATCGCCTTATTACAAGCTCGTCACATACTAATGGTGTACAAATGTGTAATGATGTAAATGGTTATAATGCCAAAGACTCCCAAAGAAAATGCGTCTGTAATGGAGCTTTTAAACCTATGGAGGTATTATTATATTTGTTACATTATTTAAGATACAATATGCCTCATTTATTGCAGTTATAACTTTTCTGCTTTATTCCTATAAGTTGCAACTGTTTGACCATCAGACACGATTATGATCACGAACCAATGACAAATGTATGTAAATAATTACAAGAAACATAATTAACAAAATGATCTGATAACACGAAATCAAGTTATGAAAATGCGAATCACCCCCTTCAAAGAAAAAAACCCTAGTTTCAAATGCAAATTTTGTTTAATTTTTCTTGTCATACTTTTCAACCGATGTCGACAAATGAGTTTAGAAAATCCGCAAAACTAAATCAAATTAAACTTGCACTGATCCTTCTATGTTATATTTGACATTAAATTGTGCACATGTCATTTTCCGTTTTAGCATGAGTTATTTCTGCCGATTCCCATACTGGAACATGGATTTCGACATGTCTTCTTATAAGTATTGGAGACGGCAAACGGCACGTGCCTGTCATGGAAAACTTTCAATTTTTTTTCGTTGGTGTTCTTCAATTTTATAATATTAAATTGAATTTCGAAATTAAAATATTATTCAACAAATGTTTCTTGTGTTCGATTTAAATAGTTTTTTTAATCATAACGTTTTCTTTTTAATTTATTGATCAAGTTTTGTTGACAGCTTGGTTTATTCATATTTTTGCTTTATTGGGTGTATATCTAAAAACCCGCCTCTACGAGTTTTTGAATGAAATCTGTCTATGTTCACGTAATTTTGGTTAATGTATTTAATAAATAGTTCTGCATTACTATTATATAAAAAAAGGAGATGTGGTATGATTTCCAATGAGACAGCTATCCACTAAAGTTCGAATGAAGTGGATGTAAGCAATTATAGGCAACCGTACGGCCTTTACCAATGAGAAAATCCAATATCGTATAGTCGGTTATAAAAGACCCCGACATGAAACATATGAAACAATACAGTTGACAAAAATAACGTCCTTATTTATAACAAAACAATTTACGAAAAACAGACATGAAGCAACGACAACCACTGAAGTACAGGCTCCTGACTTTGGACAGGGACATAAAGAATGTGGCGGGGTTAAACATGTTTGAAGGCGCCAACCTACCCCCTAATACAATGTAGTTGTAAGGGCTATGGACGATTTAGAACTTGTCATATCGTTGTTTTCAGTGTTTAAGGTAATATCGTGATTTCGAACAATGGATATAGATTAGAATTTTATCAAAGACGATAATACTTAATATTTGAAAGTTATAACCATATGGCAAAGACAAATTCATAATACAATACAAAAGGCAAAAACAATACTAGCGTCGATATACCTTGTCATCGTTTTCGTAACCGGTATTTTGCATACATTTGTAAATGCGGCTTAATTTTGACATCATTTTGTATTTCGAATTTAGTAATGTCACAATCGAAGAAAAGAGGAGGGGTAACGGTAACGACTAATAGACATTTTCACTTTCGGAAACTAAAGTTCAAAATGACTTGTAAGTTGACGGTGATAATTACAGGTGAACTTACCTGTGGGTCATCTCAAAATTCACAATGTCTAGAAAGATGTGACAACATTTGGTAATAAACAAAAACAATGAGAGAAATGATTTTAATTTCAAAATGAAAAGAGCTATTTATTAACCGTATTAGATACTCTTTACTCTTTAGTTTCTAATCGTCTGATTCTGAAGAAGAGCTGACTCCTAAGGCTTACCAACATTTTCATAATCTGATACAGTGGCCATCTATTAATGAATCATGGAGATCAAAAGTTGGAGACAGGGAAAACTCCAATGGCAGTGGGTGCTATTGACGGTATATCAACGGAAATTTACAGGCCACTAATTGAACCTCAGGATCTTTATTTTTTGGGACATCGCCATTTTCATTGCATCCATACTCATGTCGTTATCGATAATTTAGGCAAAATTTGTAATATTGATTCCAGGTTTTGGGGACATAAAAACGACGCGCAACAGTTTGCAATGATGAGGTCAACTGGTAGAAATGCTAAGCTTGACTTTTCTATAGGAATAGTTTTACTGGCTGATAAAATATATCCTAATAGATATTCTCTTATGACTTCCTATACACGCCAACAAATACAGCAAAAACCGGACAATTCAAAAGGGACGTGTTGAAAATTAATAATTTTATCAAAGAATACAGAGTTAATGTTGAACATTCAATTGGAGAATTGAAGAATTATAGATTTATGGGAAGTCTGTGGAGACATTTCAGGAGAAAACTAGGTCCAATTTTTAATATTTGTGATGTTTTAGTATGCAGGTGTCTTTTTTCGTTGATGCAAATAAAAATACATCTTTTGGGTTATTCGATTTTCAATCTAAGAAATAATTCAAGCCCCCATGAATTATTTCCATTCTAATAGGACAAATACGGCAATTCTTTTGGATCGAAGCGCTCTAGGTGAAGGCAAACATTTGCCGTTCCCGTAATTAAACACACTATTAATATTGACGTAAAGGAACGGAGAAAACTGAACTAGTGACATGCTTAAACTATTTACAATAACGTACTTAGATAGGTTTGGATAAATTTAAATGATTATCTTACTTATATGTAAAAAACTTGGCTTTTAACAAATGTTATCATCGTTTGTTTATTTTTCCTTGTTTTGATGACTTTCAGTTTCACAACCGTGCATTTTCCCGTAAAATGCTTATATTCTTACGACATCGTTCAATGACGTCAGTTACACCGATTGATTTCGGGTAGCTCATTCATAAAAAAAAACATTTGACGTGGGAGTATGATCGGAACAGCCCAAACAAATTATAACGTTGCCGATCAGCTGACATACAATATATTCATATTTTACCACTGGTGTGTACTCAACGCGTTTGAAGAACGTCATATTAGAATTGTCAACATTGTATACTTTGAGATAGCCCCTATAGAATTATGTGTCAATATCATAATCAATGTAAACATAAAAGTTTAAAACAGTTTTCGAAAATGGTTAGAACACATACGTATTCATCTTTGATACAGATATTCCAAAAAGATCAACTTAATCTTGGTAGAGTCTGAAAAACTTCAAAGTGATGACTTCAACTTCACCACTTAAAACCCTAGATACAATAGCTTCGTTGTAAGCAGAAACTATCTGTTGGCATTGTTGTGTTTACTAAATAAATTTAAAACACAAATACAGCCGCAAGAACGAGAAGGCATTTTAATTAAAACACGAAACAGCATCTTATAAACGCACTTTACATAATTGTAAGTACAATGTAAATGGTTAAAATATATCTTATATAGACTTTTACTGTATCCACACATCATAATAGTGGTAAACGTTAATGTAGATTGTACACCTAAACAGCTACGAAATCGACAAACGTCTGATATTTCGAAAGTAAAACGAAATAAAACAAACTCTTAAGACAGATATAAAGCATCAATACATACATATAGAACTTAGACGTTAACATTACCCTTAGATATTTTGATAATTTGAAAATTAATAAAGCAAACAAAAAATAACCCTTCTATGACACCCGAAAATATTCCAAAAGTTCGTGATAGATACAGACAGAAAAACAAAAATTGCAAGTTACAACGAGGAACACGGAGAAATTATGTTAATTATATAAAAGGTTTTTACCTTTACGTTCGACTGGCATGACAATTTATTTTCTCGTGTGAATTTACAAAAAAAATGTATTCATACACACCGATATTGAACAACTTCTGACAGATCTAATTGGTTACAATGTTGCATGATTGCAAAACGAGAATAACATTTTACATTTCTACTTTATTTTTCCATACGCTGACATAGCATGTGTAATTGTCTATTGTAGCTTAGATAGAATGTGGATTGGCTTATCAAATACAAACGAAAACAATGAATGCATATGGGAGGACGGCACAAAGCTTATCGATACTGGTTATAAAAACTGGGGACCAGGTGAGATTAGTTCAAAGAACAAACACAACTACTGCAAAGTTAACGTTAATTCGGGACCTGCTTTTGGAGTTTATGAGGCAATCGAAGCGATATTAGTTGTATAACACCAATAACCTTTATTATTAGACAGTACAGCAGACCAACCAAAACTTAAACATTCGACTCCGACAAGAGGAAATATATGCACAAACAGAAACGAACATTACATTATCAACAAATCCTGACATGGTAGAGGCGCACAATGTTGTTGGACTTAACCAGTTGAACAAGGAAATAAACTGCAAATGATTTTGAAAGCAGGATTAAAATTCCTTGGCTGCTAAAGTGAGCTATCTAGGGTATCAAATAAACTTATAATAGATACCAGAATTGAAATTTTGTTAGCCAGAAGCGCGTTTCGTCTTCAAAAGACTCACCGGGGACGCTCGAATCAAAAAATCTTTATTTCTTCGATTTCAAGTATTCAAAGCTCTCTTATCTTATGCTCAAGTGATGTCAAAGCGCTACCTTAACTTGTCTTGTGCTGATAAACATCCACATATCTTAAATTTCAGATAAGAGCGTCGTGGTTCAGGGACCTTCCGAAGTACTAAAACACTTATTTCTGATCTGATAAACTTGAAAAATATGCCAACCTTTTAAAAATTCATGCCATTTTGTATTATTCACAATTATCAGTCAAAAAGTGTTCTACAATGATCACTGGTCCTGCAACTTTCATTTAATATCAACATTACCAAAACATCATACACATTTTGAAAGTTACGCATATGTGTAGGAAATAGTTTGTTTTAGATATGTACATCTTTAGTTATGTTCGTTTTAACACAACCCCACCCTCCACCCCAAGAGTGACTGGGGTTTAAAAGTATGGTCACTCTTGGTCTTCTTCCAACCGGCAGTAAAACCCTTACCGAAGTTGAGCGTCCGTTTGGCTGTGCAGGATATACAAGTACGCAGTCACGTCCGGTCAGAATGGGGACGTAAAATCCGATGCCTCATGTAGAGAGTGCCACGCTCTCTGCAAATTAAGAACCCTTGCAAAAATCTTTGATGGATCCGGAGGTGGCCTGTTGTAAGGTCAAATTTCTGTCCCTATGAATTATACCCATTTTCTAGTGACAGTCCAAATTTCCCCGACCTAAATCTTGGACGGCATCTATTTAGGACCTACCTAATGTATTTATTGTTAATTTGTTCTCGTCCTGAACATTCATGAAATATTTGCCACTGGATGCTAAGCAACCAACCATCAATCAATCAATCGTTTTAACCGGACCCAAATTACATGTAGATGGACCACTACTTTATAATTTGAAATTGAACTGTGGTTTTTCCTTCATTTGAGATATGTCTACTTAACAAAAGATAATCCAATTCGAACCCTTACTCATTAACATTAACACAGGTATTTGGTACGAAACTAAATTCAGAAACTAAATTATTGATTATATCTAATGTGTGCATCCTCTTGTCATTTCTATTCTCCAACAATATATCATACACCACTTTGTTACTTAAAACTAAACAGATAGTGGTGTATCCTAAGAGTATACTTCCATATTATTATAAAATTTTGATTGATTGATTGATTGATTGTTGAACAAATAAAAATTGATAAATATAAAAAAAACAGACAAAAACAAGTCGAAACAGATCAATTTGATTTTCAGTTATCTATGTCGTGTTCTGTGTGCTGTTATTATTCGTTTTGTCGTTTTTTGTTTGGGTTTTTTTTTTCATGGCATTGTCAGTTTGTTTTTGACATATATATTTAGTACAGAAACTGCATTTTCATTTTATTTAGTGTAATATTCATAATAAATATATTACCATTTACACAATATTTTTAGTATCAATGGTTCATTGAACAAAGTTTATTATTGAATCTACAGTCTGACATTACACTAAGATCACACTCACCAGACAGGACCCTTTAAAAATTTGACCTCACGATTTGTAACAGATGTTAAAGTTCAACACAGTGAGCTAATGAGCATCTCGACACAAAAAAATTTCACAGTTTGAAGTCCTATGAAGATTCTTAAACTAACAGTTTGATTGATTAGGATAATAAAATGATTATTACCGAGATTGCAATTTCGAATTCGTCACAAATAAATGTCTAATTACACGTGTATAGCAAACTGCATAACATTAGACGCACGGTATAATCGCTAGTGAAACCAGCATCACAGTTAAAATACAACATTTAAATATTTTATCATTATATTACATTTAACATGATTTCACTTCGACCAATTGTGCTACAATTAGATTAACAAGATTATCTTGTGGAAATCACGTAATTTTCAGATCTACAATTATTGATTGATTGATTGGGTGATTGCTTACGTGGTTGATTGATGTGTCTGTATAAAACCCAGTGGCAAATATTTCACGCATATACAGGACGGAAAAACACATGGAATATATTCTGATACAAAAATTCGAGCATTATTTTTACACAGACACACACAGAAAAAACGAGTATATAAATGTGCTGTTGTTAGTCGTTTTGTCGATTTTTTTTTTTTTTCCATGGCATGTCAGTTTGTTTTCGACTTATGATTTTGACTCTCCCTTTGGTATCTTTCGCCTCTCTTTTGCATGAGTGATTTGTATATATTTTATTATTTCATTGTCATTGAAAAAAAATCAGTGTAATCAATGTATGAAATTTAAAACCTGCAAGGGTCCATAATTGGTCAAATAAATCTATTTCTATTTCTATATCAAACCACACATGTTATTCAGATGGAAATGATAGATTTAATAAAAGAAGAATAAACAATTCAACTTATATCTAGCAATAACCGTTTTCAATTCCACTCAAAAAACAGGTGAACCAAATGGTGGTGTTGAACCAATGTGTGTGGAAGCTCGTCTGACAGGATGGAATGATAACATGTGCTATCGATCATATAGAGTTGTATGCCAGCAAATTGAAGGTATATTAGATATAATATAGTTATTTTATACAAACAAACGCTGTAATGAAAACGATCAGCATTATGCACACGAATTTAATTTGTGCAATACAGCAGTTGCTTGAATTTTGTAAGCATATCTTGCCCTTACTGCATCAGCCGGACTACGATTTCCGATATAATTTTATAGAAATTCTCTATAAGTTTGAAAAGATATCAGTATATTATTTCGATATAATAGATCAATCTTTGCTTTTAAGTCGTGTGTTATTCGTTAAGTTTTAACTGCGTCTTTTATTTAATTTACCACGTGTACAAGACCTTTTCTACCCCTAGTAGTAACCTAACCAACAAATAACACGATTAATTTGGTACTTCCGAGACCCTTATCCGGATTTACTTCTCAAAGAAACGCTCTAAACTAAAACATTGAAAGGCAAGGATGTTTTAATATTTGATTAGCTGTATGACCAAAACGGATCTTAAAAGAATAACCAAATCCATCTACAGTGAACTTTGATTACGTGAGTTGAAACCTTATTCACTTAATGATTCTATTGCATCAACGGAAAATTACAAAAGACAAAAAAATCAAATACTAGTACATATAAGACTAATTCTCTCAGATGATTATTTATATCATGCATTTGACTTTCAAATTTCACGACAGGTGTACATAAATTATAAGTATTAACGCATATAGGGAAAGTATAGGCATAATATGTGTATCCTTTCCACAAATGCGATCTTAGGGGTTAATGCATTCCTCGTTTTTTAAATTTGTCTGCTTGTACCTTCAGTTATTTGATTTGATGTGAACTTGAATATATGTCATTCTTATTGTTAATCTTGCTGTAACTGTATACGCTTGCTTTATTCTTCGAAAATAACACCAATAAAAAATTTTACTCAAGCGAAATAGGCCGTTTAAGAGTAATTCTTAATGATGTTGTGTTCATTGCTTGTCAAGATAGAACTTGGAACTAGCATTCAAATACTTATATATTGCAATCTCTGGCCGTTTGTAATAGAACATTATTTATTGTATCTCACCGCCTTTAAAAACCGTTTGAATATTATTTGGTCCCGCGCAAGACATTTCATAAACCTTGAATGTTGTATTTAAAAATTTTAAACTGCTCCGGAAATATATAATAGTTCAGTACGACAGACGCGTCTGATTCATCAGTGGAGCTCTAATAAAAAAGTTGGAAGGTCAAATAAATTACAAATTGAAGTCCTTTCAAAACGAAAAATTTCGTTGTGTAAGATGTACAAACATTTTACAAACAGTAAACTGGAAACAAGTTCATAAACGAACGTTAAATTCTCTGTAAGGGTGTTTCATTAGAGGAAACCAACTATTCAGCCTCCATACATTTGTCGTACTTGACAGTTTGTAAGATAGCATTCAATTTGAGTCAATTACCACAATAGACAATTATGAAAGTTATAAAGTTGAACTGTCTGTTAACGCTTTTTACATCTAATTATATCTAGCTTCCAGGTGAATTTCATTTTTATTTCTATGCGATATTCATGTTTGTCTTGATGTTTTTGTAGCGTTTGGAAGACTGGTGTTTCTAATTGTCTATTTTTCGTATTTGCTCAGTCTCTCTGTGACTGCAGAACAGATATATTGTCACTTTTGGTTTTCTTCGGACCTTCAGTAAAACCTTTCCAAAGATGTGCGTCCATTTGGCTGTGCGGGGTATATAAATAGACAACCACGTCCGGTGAGTATGGGGACGTTAAATCCTATACCTCGTGTAGAGAGAATGACACGCTCTTTGCACGTTCAGTGCACCAAATCTTTGAGGGATCCGTAGGTGGCTTGTTGCAACGCAAAATGGCTATACCTATTCAATATACCCTCTTTTTCTAGTGGCCGTCCAAATTTCCCTGCCTTCATACTTACTGTATTTATTGTTAATTTGTTCTGGTCTTAAGCATCCATGAAATATTTACCACTGGATGTTAAGCAGATAACAGTTGATCATCAACTAACTGAGTTGCAAATTATAATTTGAATATTGTAAAATACACATTCATTCTTTAACATTATATTTTAGAAACTTTCTTTCTAACTCTTTTATTGCGCCCCAACAGACAAAGAATTGAATGGCATATATAATAGGAATCAACCTGTCCGTCTCGTCGTCTGTTGTCTGTCGTCTGACCGTGTATATGTACAACTCCTCATAAACGCCTCAACGGATATGAATGAAACTAATTGATTGTAGAAAAAAACCTAAGAGGTGCACAAAGGAAAACAAGCCCAGTCCAACATGTTAGAAGGAAAATAACCGAATTTACTTTCTTCAATATACTAAATGTAGTGCAGGACGGGATATTTTATTGTTTGTTTAATTACAGTTCTAGTTAATCTTCGGTCCGAAACGTTGTGTCCAGAACATACCTGACAGTTGTTATTCTGATATTTACACTCACATTAATACATTGCATGTGCTTGTCCTGTTTTGTCTAACAGATATTACAGCCAAAGAACATGAAAGTGTTACCCTTGCATGTGGCGTAAAAAACATGCAAGCCATCAAATTACTATACTGGACAAGATCAGTAAATGGTACCAGTGTTATTGTTTCTCAGTATGCGAAAGGCGGGAACGTTACATCGCCTAGTCTGGTCTTTGAACAAGTTAAATGGACAGACGAGGGATTGTATACATGTCACGTGACTAACATTTCCGGACTGACGCAAACAGATGAAACGAGTCTTTTTGTAAATGCAAGTATGTAGAAAACATCTTTATTAATTTTATACCCGTTATTCGGTGTTATTCTGTTTATTGTGTGTTGAGATCATCTACATTCAAATACGATAAATTCTAACACTGATTAGATATAAAGATAAGTTGTTCCCCGTTCATATACACGGATGTTTCTTACGAATCCTTACGGATAGCACGAATTCACGGATTCTTACGATTTGACCACTTTTAAGACCGATTTAATAGTTGTTACGAGTTATTGCGAGCTATTTTAGTTTTTTTACGATATATTTACGGAAAAATTCCACGAATTGTTTAGAGTTGTCGCGGATAATTATGAGCAACTTACAGGCATTTTAAGTGCCTTTTACGGAGTACTACGAGTACATTACTGAATATTACTATTCATCGAAGCGTTTACGTGTTAGTTATGACATGTTTACGTGTTGTAACGAATATTTACGAACTAGTATCGAATATTTACGAGTCCTTATGTCTTTGCAGTTTCCCCAAATCGTAAACAATACGTAAGAATGCGTTAAGCATACGTATCTATTCGTAAAGTACTCGTAACTACATGTCAAGTGCTCGTAATAACTCGTAACAATCCGTAAAGTAAAACGACCCGAATGAAATTGTGATTAAGAAGTAAGCACTGGTCATCATCCGTCACGGTGAATAATCCGTAAAGAAGTCGTAAATAATCGTAACAAATCGTTAACAAAAATTGTTACGAGGTCTTTACGGATTCTTGCGAACAGGTTACGGATAGTTACTTCTTGTTGCGAGCTGTTAACAAACGGTTTAAGATACGTACGGATTGTTACGATTATTTACGGAAAAATCAATCCATGGACAATCGTAAGAAGACATGTAAAAAAATTGCCTCTCCTTTCACAGATTCTTTAGAGTGTCTGCGAATTGTTGCGAGGTGTGACGAGTTATTTACGGATACCAGCAATTATTTACGGATGCTTGCGATTGACTACGAGTTGGCAATCCGTAAGGACTCGTAAGGAAAATTAAGGGAAATTAATAACTGTTTGGACAAATCTCATTTGTACCTGTAGTTACGAGTACTTTACGAATAGATACGTACGCATTCTTACGTATTATTTACGATTTGAGGAAAGTTATCACAACTGCAATAACATAAGGACTCGTTAATACTCGCTACAAACTCGTAAATATTCGTTACAACATGTGGTAAAACATGTCGTTACTAACATGTAAACGCTTCGATGAATAGTTATATTCCGTAAATTAATCAAACAATCAAGAATGCATATACACCGATTGAACTGTTTTCGATTAAATGTTTTTATAACAATGATATAAAAATAATTTACAATAATGGGAGACCTATGTGACCGAGTGGTCTAAGTAGTCGAACTACTGTATCACTTGTCTACCAATCTGAGGTTGTGAGTTCGAATCCCGCATGTGGCAGGAGTGTTCTACTCCAATCTTTATTGACTAGAATTGTCATTTTTCCTACCGAAGGTCGATCGTTCTCTCCGGGCACTCCGGCTTCCTCCATTTATAAACACAGACCTCCACGAAATAGCACAAAAGTGCTGAAAGTGGCGTTTTTACCAATCAATCAAGCAATCAATACTACAATGGTCAGGTACAGACCAAATGCAATAGGTATGTTCATTTATCTTATAGAATGGACAGAAAATTTTACAAATTGCTTTTAAAATGTCATACTTCATGCTTCTTTGTCCAACTGTTGATAATGTAAATAATACATAACAGTATATAACTAGTAAGTAAAAAATCCGTACCTAAAATATTCATGATGCACGATAGATAATGATAAAATGTGTTATTGGTAAAAATCTTTTCAATATTTTTCAGAAAATATGTTTCCATGTAAATGTGAATATCGTAGAAAACTTAAACATTGGGGTTCTAAAATAATTCCAAATTTGACCCGAGAAGAATTAGTAAAGGAACTGGAATCAGAATTACAGAAGATTGAAAAGGAACTAGCAGTAAATAAGACACAATTGTCGTCTAGCATCCGCAAGCGTATATCTGCTCCTGATAAACGGAAATCTTCTGAGACTATTGGATTAGCCGGAGCTTCTTTTATTTGTATTGTCGTTGGCATTGTTTTACTGATTGATGTACTCACTTTTGTTAAGTTTGTAAAATCTGCAATTGCCGTTTGGAATTCTAAGAAAAGAGTCAAAGGCAAAATGAGCACGATAAGACAAAAACTCGACAGAAACAGAGGAATATTGAAATAGAAGGATCGAATGCATAGCAGTGAACTACATCACTAAAGCAATGCGCAAGACAGTTTTTCTTTCTTAATGTCATTAGGAAACAAGCATATTTAGGAAATGTTCTTTTAATCATACTTGGTGGCTTAACTGATTTAAATTATTGTTATTCTTAGCCTACTGTTGTTTATTTTGACAACATTTTGCTGGTTGGATCTGAATTGGACTGTGTCTGGGTATGGTGAAATTCCAGTTCTGAGTGTTCATCTAGTACAAGACATGATTCATCTTTTTTTTCAGTTTTATATCACATTAACCCATTTCCGTCCTGTATTGCATGTTATATTTGCCACTGGCGTTTTACATCTATCCATTCATGTAGAATTTACAAAAAAATATTATCAATTGATACTGTATAAACGTTGCTTTTCCTTACAGGTATTTGGCTTTTTTATAATTAAGTTATCCGCAGTTTCGAAGAAAATGTAAAAATTACATATGAACATACATATGCGTTCTTCAAATGACTCCAAACCTAGTGGCCTAGGGGTAATTGCGCAGTAACTGTGCCTCAAATGTCCCATAGACCCTATGTGAGTGATTGCTTTCATCTGGCGTCTGTCTTCTGTCGTCGTAGTCCGTTATTTCTTTTACAAATATGTTCTCCTCTCTAAGGACATGGTACATTAATTTGCAATGATTGTATCTTGCAAATTAGCGGTAAAAATCAGTTACCACAATTAACGGGCTACACTGTGTAAAGGAATTGTAAAAATGTATTCATACTTGAACTCCGTTTTAAAACAATACAATATCACGGACAAGAGTTTTCTCTCTTGCTAGCGTTAAACATGAATATTTTGCCTCATTTATATTTTGATATGTTCAAATTGTAATTCATATTTGAACTTTCATTGATAAACTATTCCCGACTTCTAGTTTCTGTGATTTGTATCTATTGCATACATTTCGAAATGAAGTTTCACTTCAATGCTTTATACGACTGAATAATCAACCGTGCATTCACTGTCCCAGGTTAGGGGGAGAGTTGGGGCCTTCAAACGAGTTTTACCGCGCCACATTCTGCATGTGCCTGTCCCAAGTCAGGAGCCTGTAATTCAGTAGTTGTCGTTTGTTGCTGTAGGCCGTTAGTTTTCTCGTTTGAATTGTTTTAAATTTGTCATTTTGGGTCCTTTTATAGCTGACTATGCGGTATGGGCTTTGCTCATTGTTGAAGGCCGTACGGTGACCTATAAATGTTAATTTCTGTGTCATTTGGTCTCTTGTGGAGAGTTGTCTCATTGGCAATCATACCACATCTTCTTATTTTTATATTCAAGTATGTATAGACGACTTCAATTACATATTGTAGCCCTTAAATAATCCTGCATTTACATTATGTAGAGGATTGGATTTTTTCTGTTTGCTGGATGAAATCTGCATGGAAGTACATCCACCGATAAATTTGGAAAGGCATGATTCCAAAATGTCATGAAAAATTGAGTGTGCAGGAGTACGGCGGAAAGGGGAAAGAGTAGTATAACCCCGCCATACGTTGATATTCCTGTATGTCATATGTAAGGAACATCGTCAAACAATATCATAAGTCATACCTTATATACTGTGATTGATTGATTGATTGATTGGTGTTTAACGCCACTTTCAACACCATTGTGATATTTCGTTGGGGACAGTTTTTATTTGTGGAGGAAGTCGCAGTGCCTGGACAGAACTACCGACCTTTGGTAGGAAAACTGACAATCCTAGTCAATTAAGATTTACGAAGAGTCGAGCGCACCTGTGGGAATCCAACTCACAACCTTAGTGTTGACAGGCAAGTGATACAGTAGTTCGACTACTTAGATCAGTCGGCCACCGAGGCCCCTCTTACATACTGTAATTGCGTAAAATCTTTGTTGTCGACAGCCAGTGACACACACGATCGCGTTTAAATACCATGTGTTTACATCCACGCTGTTCAGGATTCTATTCTACATTCAAGACAAGTTAGTGAATTTCAAAGTTAATTTCAAACGACCATTGGTAAATTAGTTGTAAGAAAATATCAAAAATAGATAAACAGATGACAGACTATTTGTTTCTCTTAAGACAAAGATGAATGCGACATAAATAAGTCCTATTCATATTTCATTTTTTAAGTTATTACTGATAATCTTAAATGTAATCTTGTCATTAAGACAGACAAAACTGTCCGTTTTAAATTTTATCTGAACATGCACTTTTTGAATGTTCTACCTTTGAATATTTTAACCGAATGTTTTATATGAAATTGTTATTTTTATGTTATATGGTTTTGGCAATCTCGGAAAACAGCACTAACTTTTTTGATGGCGATGCAACAGCAAACATAGCATCGAAGTCTTTTCCACATGTAAACTAACTGTGATTGTACTGTGATCGTGTAATTTCCTATCCAGATGAGTGTATACTTGTACATCTAACGTACATCTATTACTTTTCAAGAACAAAGTTCTTTCATTTTGCCGATAATTATATCAATTGAATAATATTAATTAACGTATTCGATTTGTTTGAGTGCGTAAAAGATCCTTTCCTTTCTCACCACAGTGTATATTATTTAATATGCCAATACAAGCATTAAGCGTGAATTTAAACCGCTTGTGGGTTTATTTGTTTGATTTTGATTAACACCACTTTTTATTACCTTGGCTAAATCATAGCAACCGGTTTTTATTGGTGGGGGAGGGCAGCGTCTATTTCACCAAATGATACCATCGTTTTAGCGCAAATGATTTTTTGTTTTCTTCAAATTGACGCGAATGCATACACCAACCTATCACCTGAAACATCGATGTTAACTTGTTTAAAATACTGTTATTAATTTTAATTTTTTTATCAAATACAATGTAATACAAACACATGCATCTATAGTTCTATATTAAATAACGAGATTCCAATTAAAATGAGCTAAAGGTTAACATTGTTTTAAATTTCAAATGAAAATACAAAACCAGTAGTATACACAATCATAACTAACGATTCGAAATTAAAAGTACATAGATAAATGCCACCACAGCAAATATGAATGCAAAAATTGCCAGTATGTCCATTTTGCTGACTTGTTTCTGTGTTAGATCATCTTGACGTGGGTTCAAAACCTGAAATAAAAAAAAAACGATTACAATTTTTTTTTATTTAATAACATCATTTACTTTTTAACCATTTAAAAACTATACTAAGATTAAATAAGCAATAACAAGCACATTTTTTCGTTAATTATTCTTTACATAAATCAGCGCGTTAGTTTTCTTGTTTGAATTGTTTTACATTTCTCATTCTGGGGCTTTTTATAGCATGCTATGTGGTTTTGCTCTTTGTTTTAGACCGAACGGTGACCTATTCTAGTTGCTAACCTTCTATGTCATTTGTTCTTTGATAGACAGTTTTGTCATTGGCAATCTTATTTTTGTGCATGTACATGCACATGTAATCGAGTTAAAACATTCCAAGAACAAATAAAAGTTAGTTCGCAATGTAAACTTTATAATGTATCTTTCCTAGATAATAATAATAATAATAATAATAATAATAATAAGATAATGGTGATGATAATTTTCATTAGATATATAAAGACCTCCTAATGTGAATGATACTGAGCTCAATCCTCTTACAACGCTTCGATGAATGCACAGAAAAGTTCTTGATCGCGAATAATTAAAACATCACATTACCAACAACAACAGCAATAAAATGCAGATTAACCTAACCAAAAGTGAAAACTTGTCTGTAGACTTGTGCGAATATTGGAGAATGCATATGACTATTATTTACAAAATGAAAAAAGCTTGCAATAAAATTTGAAAGAAAGTTCATAATCATTTGGTTTTTCCCATATACATTTAGGAAAAAATAATAATATACCCTCGAGCTCAATGAAAAACTAAATTATCGTACATAATTTGCAGTTCATATTGAGCTTATTAGCCTTTAATATAACAATATGAAAGGGGCGATCAGCACTACAGGTACTATACATATCCTGTTTCAATTATTTTTACGCAAAAGTTGCAAGAAGGGGTACTAAAATATAATCACCATATGATTTTCAGGCTGATATTGGGCTGGTATACTGTTTAATCCAAAGTAAGACTTAAAGATTTTTTTCTGAATGGCCGTATTCGATATAGGATCTGCTCACTGCTTAAGGCCGTATGGCGACCTATAGTTGATAATATCTACGTCATTTGGTTTCTGGTGGATAGTTGTATAGGTAGATAAGTGCACATTTCTTAAAAGAGAGGCAAAGGATGCCAAAGTGACATTCAAACTCACAAGTCGAAAATAAACTTGATGATTAAAAAGTTAGGTAGATGACAATAGTTCATATGTCATCTAGAAAAATCTAACAATTTTGTGTCAAGTTTTTAAACAATCAAATATATCAAAGGATAATCAGTTTACGCCACTACCAGAGTAGCATGAGTGTGTCTAGCAGTCTTGATTAAGCAGAAAACATATTAACGTTATTTTACCTGTTTCATGAACTGTAATACTGGTACATCCAGCGATGGGATAGTTGTATCAAAATGTACCCCTTCGTTATCGATGTCATCACAGTAATTTATGATATGAGCAAACCTACACTTGGGTAATGCCAGGAGATGGCGAAATGATTTAATTCTGTCTTCTACGACATTTGGTGGGTATTTGTCCCTGCATGTCAATACTCCATAAACCGGTATTTCTGTTTAAAAAAGAAAAATGAAAAAAAATAATCATTCCAAATGTTCAACAGCACTTATGTTTTCTTTGGCGTTTTTCTATATTGCATAGTCATGATAGTGTCTTACTTTATCTTGGCCATACTCCACACATGTGATATTGCAAGGTCCAACAAATCTTATTTTATTTGTTGTCTTTTACTGAAAGAGGTAGGGCTATGTTTCCCTGTGCTTATTTCACTCATAATATCAAAATATCAAGGTATTCAAAGTCTACTTAAAAATTAATATTAAAAAGAGTGTATATCGTCTACATATTTTGCAACAATTTTGCATAGTTTCATTAAATCAAAATGCTATTCTGCACTACATGGTGATGTTGAAGGCAATTTGATAAAAATAATGCAAACTGTACATGCTTTTGTAAAATTTTGCATCAAAGGAAATCGTTCACTAAAATAAATGAATGTGTATCTTCAACTCCCTCAGGCAAAGTTGACCTTAGATGAATTTGGCTATTTTTTTTAGGTATTTTTGTCATAAAGCTCTTCAACTGTTTCGGTACTTATACATCCCTCGGATTTCAAATGTTTGGCATTGAGCGTTCCTGGTGAAGGTAAATCCAGAAAAGCGCTTTGGACGCATGAAATTATTAAACGTGTTGTTTTCAATTTTTTAGAGACAATACATCCTTTTATTGTCAATAGAATTATGGTTTTGGTTACCGATGCCCTTATATATCTTTGGACAAAATACTAGAAATTTGCAAAATCTGTAAAAATTGCGGTTTTGAGTTGTCTTCTGGTGTTTATAAATAGATGATATGTCTAGAAATCCGCCATAATATTGTTACAACCATTGACAACATACTGTGATACTGTGAATTTATGTTAAGATTTAAACACTTATTAAAACAAGGCTGGTATGAAACAAATTCAGAAATAAACTTGCTCTGTTCTATGTTTTCAAGTGGGTTTTTTCTGTCACTTCATTTAATTTCACTCTATTTATACAAAAAAAGTTAATGCTCTACAGTTTTTATCCCGATGGTATTTGATAGTTTTTCTTTCATTAACGATTACGATAATACTTTTGTTTTAATGTAGAATGTTGCTTTCTTCGACCAATGCATTGTTGCTATTTTGATTTCTTTATTCAGCTATTTTTTCTGTTATATTTAGAAATGGTCGTTCCATTAAAGAAAAATGAACCATAATTTACATCTAATAGCTTGAAAATTTTCAGCTGCACTGACCCACTGGATAATTACAAGCTATTGCCGTCATTTTGTTTCCATAATATCTACCTGTTGAACGTACATATGTACAAGTACGTTTGTAAAAACTTCAAATCTCTCTTCTGTTATCAACAGAGGCTGTTTCCATCAAACGTGACAATAACCTCCCTAAGGATAACTAATTTGTCAATAATTAAGATGCCCATGCTTAGAATATATATACAATAGGCTCATGAGAGCCTGAGATCGCTCACCTGCAATTGCAGTTTCGGGCATTTGACTTAATTGTTTATCTTACTTTGCTGAACAATTTTGTCATTTACACTTTCTCTCTTTCTATAATAATATTAAAGATAATACATAACCCAAAACTGTAAAATTTCCTAAAAATTACTATTTCTGTACAGTAACCCAACAATAAGTTGTCCTATTGGTCTGAAGATTACTTGACAGGTAGATCTAAACCTGTTTAACACTTTCGCCTGTGTCAGTTTTGCTCTTACTGCTTTAGTTTTTGAGATGAAAGCTAAAAACTTCATTTGACTCCTATGTTCTTCTTTTAGAAACTGCCGACATGTTTTTGAATGGATCAAATCCCCGAATATAATAAATAAACTAGATACCCCAAGGAACATTCAATTAAAGTTTTTAAGTATTTGTCCAAGTAGTTTCAGAGAAGAAGATTTTTGAAAAAGTAATTAGACTTTCACAAAAAATGTAAAAAAAATGTTTTAAGGGCAATAACTCCTTAAGGGGTTAATTGACTATTTTGATCATGTTGACTTATTTGTAGATCTTACTTAGATGAACATTTATTGCCATTTATACTTTCTCTCTATCTATTATAATATTAAAGAAATGTTTTATTTATTAGCCATGGCGGCCATGTTTGTTGATGGATCAAAACTTCGGATACAATTTATAAACAAGATATCCTACGGAACATTCAGTTAAAGTTTGAAGGTATTTGGCCCAGTAATTGCAGAGGAGAAGATTCTTGAAATAGTTTACTACGACGACGGACGACGACAGACGACGGACACCAAGTGAGCTAAAAAAAACGCCAAATTGAAACTTTCAGCATGTATGACCTACGGTATTACCATACAAACATTATATACAATTATAGAGTAGATGTGTGTAAAGAAAACTATAAGTTGTTTTGACATAAACGATGACTACTGGGACAAACTGTTGCTGAAATTTTTCGATGGCGGTAAATCATTCAAAATAATGAAGGATATTTTCCCATGTGAATGGTCGCCCAAGTCAATATCAATGTATCAACAAATTAGCCCGAAAACTCATTGGCCCGAAAACCAATTAGAACGACGATCGGACAACACAAGATTCAAACAAATGATGCATTTCTGCACTGGTTAATAATAATAGCATGTCATACTTACCTCTATGCTTTGTTGAAGCTTTCCACACTGCATTTAAAAAGCTCTCTGGTATATTAACATGAAGATTTGACGTACAGACCACAATTATCCGATCAACCGGACGATGACATACTCCCTTATTGTATCTTCCCAATAATGCTTCCGCGCCATATTTTGTTGCGTAGTCTTTTGCACTTCTTAATTCTTCATCTTCCTTTATTCTACCAGTACATACCAACTCGAGAAGTGCCACACTTTTTTCGGAGTCATCGTCTTCAAATCCAGTCATGTCCAAAAAGGTCGGCATGAGATAAGCGTCTTGTACTCTTCGTTTGTAGTAAGTATCTTTGACGTAGCTATAACGAAATAAATTGAACAAATATGTTCAGTAAATTATGTATATAGGAAATTTTCTATGATATTATGTAAAGTGTGTTCATCGTGCAGCGACAATATATAAATAATAAATAGCTGAGAGGGTGATAGAGCAGATTGATACCCCGTGAAAACATTGACAACCGAGGTGAACTCTGTCATTATTGTCTTTTAATTGTAAATTGAAAGTAATTAACTATGACGTCATGTTCATAACGTTATTGTCATTAGAAAAAAAAAACAAGTAAAGCAAGATGTACTTTCTTGTTATGTTGACAGTCTATAAAAAAGGCTGATGACGACACGTGGAACTTGAGCATTGTCTATAAAATTATTGAGCAAAATTGTATCACATCCAAATACCAATAACCTTGCGACATATTTGGTAAAGAAATTGAATATGATTTAAAAGTTCAAAAAAAAAAACGGATTACTATAAATATATTTTTTCCCATTTTGTGTTGTACTGGTCTTTATTTACTTTTGTTATTATTTATTTTTTTCTGCAAATGGGAAAATGACACCACTTAATTCATTTAAATAAGATTTATAAAAAACAGTGCTTTCAATTTTAAAGTTTCTAGTAAATTTATAATGGGGGTAACTTCTTTCTAGAAATAAGAGAATTAAAACTGAAAGGAACGTAACCTATTAGACTCAATATAATTTTAACACTTATAATTTAAATTAAATGAATTCGTCAAAATCACTATTGGAAAGATTGGAGGTGTTGTGTGCATATTTTCAAATCATAATTTTGTCTTCCATTAATATATTGTAGTATGGTGGTGATATTGCACTATTATGTATTGTTTTTTTTTTTTTTTTTAATCAACGGAATGAGCTTGAGCAATTATCGTGGCTAGGACGTAGAAGTATCGTAGTAAGGTTGTACTGAGGACGGCAAGCGCGTAGTAACAGCGTACAGTTGTCTCCTCATCGTAGTATAATTGTAGCAATATCGTAGTAGAAGCGTAATTAATACATTGTACGTAGTGATATCGGAGAAGTCGCTGTGAAATCGTAATAAGGTGGCAGCGAAACTTTTCCAATGGCTTCCCGATCGCACCACGTTTCCAATACGATGCTTCTACGCCCATATCTATCTTACAATGTCCTAACTACGATCTCTACGCTTCTACTACGACTAGTGTTGGCCAAGATTGCTCTACGAATGTTTTGAGCCTGTTCAAAGTTGGTCGTGGACCTCGACGATCATGAAGACCTTGGTACGTCCTTACTAAGACCACCACGATCTTACTATACGACTTCCAAATTTTTTAATAATTTCTGAGGTCGTAGCGGGATCGTGGTCCTAGTGTGATGGGGGTATAAGGGGAAACGTGGACGATTATAGTTCCAATCTTTCCAAAAACAATACCTTCATTCTAACATGATTGTCTAAAATATTCTGTTATAAAGGAAAATGAATTGATTAGCTGTAGTCAGAGTTTAAGTCATAGGAACACAATACTTGTGACGGAACATTTATTTGATTTTGTTGTATTGGTAAAGAGCAGGACAACATTCTTTAATGGAAATCCACCAGAGCAAACAAGATATTTCAAAAGTATAAAATTTTGTCATTGAAAAAACAACAAAAACACTGCAGTCAGTTGTAGCAAAAAAAAAAAAAAAACTGTATGGCTTTCCAAATACCGTTTCGATTCCTAACATCACTGAAGAGACATTAATTATCGAAATCCGGATATGGTGTAAAAAAACCTTTGCACCCTTTGTTTGCGGTATACCACCTGTTCCGCAAGTTTATTGTTTTCTGTTTAGTATTAAATTTATAATTAAGATCCATTTATTACATCGGTGATCCGTTTATTTGGCAATCGCCAATGGCAGTCAGCAGGGTTTAAGAACATTTGTTATTCGACCTGTTAGTCAAATGCGTTTTGTTAAAATATACTTTTTCACATTTTTGGTCTTTTGGAAAATGTTGTTTGTGCTGTATTTAGACCCCTCTAACAAGAAATTTGTTTTGCATGCACACGTATAAAAATTGCGGTTTTTATCCAACGCAATCATAGGTTTGAACGTTGTTTTCAATTTAGACTTGTTTATATTTTTTCGTTTGGGCTTGTATTATATTTGCCTTGGGGTTTATATGATCCGTTCATCCTATTTTGACTCCTCAAAATTCAAGAGTCTATTATCCTAAAATGAGGTAAATTGTACGGCTTTCCAAATATCGTTTCGATTCCTAACATCACTGAAGAGACATTAATTATCGAAATCCGGATATGGTGTACAAAAACCTTTGCACCTTTTGTTTGCGGTATACCATCTGTTCCGCAAGTTTTTTGTTTTCTGTTTAGTATTAAATTTATAATTAAGATCCATTTATTACATCGGTGATCCGTTTATTTGGCAATCACCAATGGCAGTCAGCAGGGTTTAAGAACATTTTTTGTTCGACCTGTTAGTCAAATGCGTTTTGTTAAAATATACTTTTTCACATTTTTGGTCTTTTGGAAAATGTTGTTTGTGCTGTATTTAGACCCCTCTAACAAAAAAATTGTTTTGCATGCACACGTATTGCGGTTTTTTTATCCAAAGTCTAAATTGAAAACAACGTTCAAACCTATGATTGCGTTGGATAAAAACCGCAATTTTTATACGTGTGCATGCAAAAAGAGACATTAATTGTCGAAATCCGGATATGGTGTACAAAAATCTTTGCACCTTTTGTTTGCGGTATACCATCTTTGCCGCAAGTTTATTGTTTTCTGTTTGGTATTAATTTATAAATAAGATCCATTTATTACACCTGGTGGTCCGTTTATTTTGCAATCGACAATGGCAGTTGGCAGGGTTTAAGAACATTTGTTGTTCGACCTATTAGTCCAATGCGTTTTGTTAAAATATACTTTTTCACTTTTTTGGTCTTTTGGAAAATGTTGTTTGTGCTATATATATATATATATAATAATTTTAATATTGATGTTGGTTTGTACACTTTTTAGGCGTTTATATAATTTATTTATTGTGTACTGGTATCGTTATTCGTAACGATCCAGCGCCCTCGTAAGAAAGATCGTTGACTAATATCTAGATATTTCATACTATTTTAAACTGCTAGGTTTTCTTACAAATATTTCGATGTGCCCCGTGCTGTCTATCATTTGTTGTTTAGTTTTATATGTATTGTCTATCATTTGTTGTTTCGAAATTATTGGTCTTTTGTTGGGCAATGTATGACAAATATATGTTCAAAAACCTCGCCCGTAATTATAAATTATGTAATTCATTGACCGCTCCCGACATGTGTAACTTCATAGCATATTTTAGCGGCGATCGATGTCTTTCAAAATTACTTTATTTTTATCAATAGTACCGCTTAAGTCGACGCTAGGGGCCGTCTTGACCTTGTTGTAGGGTATGAATGATTTGTTCATTGTTGAAGACCCTACATCAACTGTCAAGATGAAGAACAGGAATAAAAGCCCTGTTCATTGATAATTTTATATGTTTTCTATGTATTGTGTGCGATTTTGTCCCATGTACATTTACTCCATATCCTTTCATTTTCTATTGATTCTAGAGTTTGTCTCTAGTGCTGTGTGGAGGCAGTAGAACGTTTCCCCGTGCTTGAGGTGTATGCTCTTATAATATTTACAGTTATGGTGTGCTTGTTCGTGTGAGAATTTCTCATATTAATACACCGTCAAAATTTCATGTTTGGTTAAATTTCTTCAAAATACTGGTCTGGTCATCTGTTTTGTATATTGCCCTTTCATACTATTTTAAACTGCTAGGTTTTCTTACATATATTTCGATGTGCCCCGTGCTGTCTATCATTTGTTGTTTAGTTTTATATGTATTGTCTATCATTTGTTGTTTCGAAATTATTGGTCTTTTGTTGGGCAATGTATGACAAATATATGTTCAAAAACCTCGCCCGTAATTATAAATTATGTAATTCATTGACCGCTCCCGACATGTGTAACTTCAAGGCATATTTTAGCGGCGATCGATGTCTTTCAAAATTACTTTATTTTTATCAATAGTACCACTTAAGTCGACGCTAGGGGCCGTCTTGACCTTGTTGTAGGGTATGAATGATTTGTTCATTGTTGAATACCCTACATCAACTGTCAAGATGAAGAACAGGAATAAAAAACCCTGTTCATTGATAATTTTCTATGTTTTCTATGTATTGTGTGCGATTTTGTCCCATGTACATTTACTTCATATCCTTTCATTTTCTATATATAGATAGAGAGAGAGAGAGAGGAGGAGGAGAAGGTACATACAAACCTTTTGAATCTTGTTGTACGCTGTCTCTGTGCTCTGCCAAAACTTCCAAATGGGACTATTTCTGTCCAACTTTCTGTACTAAAACTAGCAAATATGGTGTTTAAAAGCGACGATTTACCTCCGCCGGGTGTTCCAACGATAGCAATATTCAAGGGTGGTTTCCCTGAAACATTAGTTCCGACAATTTCCTGACATTTCCTGATCAGTTTATTCTTTTCGTTATATTTAGGGTCTTCTTTTGGATCAGTATGTAGAATTATACCATGGTTTTTATTGTAATGCTGTTCTACGAAAGAATTCTCCCACACATCTCGTTCAACTTTTATTTTTGTGCGGTCCATCTGGAAGTAGAAAATTGGGATAATGATGTAGCTAAATATGGTAAACAAAAATCAAGTTTCCTCTTTTGTGGAGAAATATAATAACAAAATAAATAAAACCGCATATGACTAGGATATTCATCGTAAAAGGAATATAAAAATATCCATTAAGACTAAAGGAGAATGGTGCGGACAATGACAGGTCATCTTACGGCCTTCAACAATAAGCAAAATACATAGATTATGTTCAAACAAATTGCACGCATGACATAAAAGTTCACAGCTATAGGTCACCGTACCGTCTTCAACAATGAACAAAACCCATACCGCATAGTCAGCTATAAAAGGCCCCAAAATGACAAATGTAAAACAATTCAAACGAGAAAACTAACGGCCTGGTTTATGTACAAAATAATGAACAAAAACAAATATGATATACAGCAACATACGACAACCACTGAATAACAGGCTCCTGACTCGGGACCGGCACAGACATGTCAGCCATGAAAGCTTAGGCATATAAATAAATGAATAATATGGCGGAAAAACGAGCACAATTGGCTTCCATCGGAATGCACGACAATGTTGTTGAAAAAACCTATCAGACATATCGAAATATGTCAATCAAAACAAATATACAGACAAGAAATCTTAGTATGATCTTATTTGTTTCAAAGAATTTATTTTTAGAATAAGGAATTTTAATTCCGCAAAGCCAAACTTTATATCCAAGTAAAACAGGCAAATTATAATAAAATGCGCATTGCATTGGCGCCAATTCGCCATTCAGTATTAATTTTCAAATAAATCATTATTTATTCCTTTATATCTTCTGGAAAAGCTGAATTAAAAAAAAAAGAAGTCATTCATGAAGAAAAAAGGTGATAGGCATCAGTTCATCCTTTGTGATTTGTATACTGAAAAACCCCCGAAATGCACCACCACCATTAACATACATGTATTTGAGAAAGAAAAGAAGAATTATAGTTATATCCATTGTTTAGCTAAGAAATGGCTGGAAAGTAATAAATTGCTTCATATTCATGTTTGAGAAATTTAGTTTACCAAATCAATGAGTAATGCATATAATGTAGCGTCTACTGAGAGTTTCCATATTTTTCAAACTTTAGAAAGGCGAAAAAATAGTGTGTAGATTCCAAGAGGGCAACACAAATCACCAATTTCAAGTTAAACATACAACACTATAGCAAGACAAAAAAAAATACAATCTACAAAACACTACACTGAACACCCAAGATTGAACCCGACCATAATCTTGGAGTGATCTCAAGTGGAAAAAAATCTTCTTCTTTATTTGTTAGCAACATTTCTAAAGAACACAATTGATGACCAAGATCATATTCTCTCAGTTACGATTTTCAACTTTTTTAAAATTTGGTGAAAGGTTTTGGTCTTGAAATACAAGTGAAACTGTTCCCTTACCCTCTAGATGTATTACCCCTCTTGAATGCATTCACTGTTTTCTATCATTAGCAACAACAAATGATAATAATGGTAAGTTAAAAAAAATGCCAAAAGAAAAATAATTTGATTATCAAGTTAAAGATCAATAATGTTTGCAAAAGGTAAGTATAATATATGTTTTCTTTTTCGCCTTATGTTTGTTGTAACAGTCAAATTGAATGCAAGGTCCGGCTCACAAAATAAAGATAAGAAATGAAACTAAATAAATGCAGTCGTTAACTAATTAATCAAAGTTAGAGTTAATGTATGATATGAAATGGAAGACACATGATTGTACAAAATGTATGGTATTTAAACAAATGATTACTTATAATAAGAATTAAATCAAATATGCCGTGTAAAATTAAATATATTTTGAAATTTAAATACTTCCCTGTTAAGAGAAGCAATGGACACAGGTGTGTATCAAGGTTAATACGTTCACGTCGGAAAATTTCATTTCAGCTTTAAATATTGTTAAATGTACGAATATACGAAAATGTGTTCAAAGCCTTTAATTGTTACCATGTGAATGCCGAAACAATGATCGCCTGAATCATATTTAATTCTTTACATGTTAATTTAGTTTGGAAAACATGTATTTATAAAGCTCTTTGTTAGTAATGCTACATTTTACTTTCCAAAAGTTTAAGGTGATTGTCCTTAAACTGCTTTCCTATATGACTTACCATAAACGTAAAGTTACGATATTCGTTTCTAAACCGAAACTAAAGGTTTAATTGCACCATTTGGAACTCCTTTGATTCTATCTATATATATAAAATAAAGAATAAACAAACATTGCACGCATGACTTAATGTATATATGTCAGCAAAAAGTCATTGACTGAAGGACATCTAAGTATTTAATACACAACAAAACTGAACAGTTTAAATGTAATGTTTAAATCGATATGTTCAAATGCATTGTTCAATAAGAACAAAAATATAGTTAAAAGACCACCGTATGTGAATGTTTTGGTAAAGGGGTGATTGGGTTGGGTGTGTGTGTGTCTGAAGGGGTGGAGGTTGGGGTGGGGTAAGGGGGGTATATTTTCAAATATATGTGCAAGCTCAAAAAAAAACAAAGGCTTTAACAAAATTTCAAAACTAAATATACAGTTTGTTACGATATCGGCCGTATTTCTTGATTTTTTTTTTTTTTTTTAGTAAAGAGCATCCAAAAAGTGTACCCTAGTCACTGTTCTACAGTCTTGGAAGTCAGATTTGTGACAAAAAATAAAAGATATACAGACATGAGAGTAAAAAAAATTGACGAATATCTACCGACAGAATTGAAAAAAATTCTTTTCTCGAGTTAAATATCGATTTAGATATGTAAGAGCTCGAGTTCGAAAATGAAATAATATATGAGTATTGAACTAAACATGAAGGTCGGAATCGAAAACACGTTCAAATTCCGTTGAGTAGGACAGTGACTTTTTGTTGTTTGTTTTTTTTGTTGTTGTTGTTTTTTTTTTTTTTTTTTTTTTTTTTCATTATCAAAATGTTTGTGGTATCTTTAATCATAATTAATATTTTACGGC
The DNA here is from genome assembly GCA_017311375.1 of Mytilus coruscus. NCBI lineage: Eukaryota > Metazoa > Mollusca > Bivalvia > Mytilida > Mytilidae > Mytilus > Mytilus coruscus. Next base: position 44,973,722 of record CM029597.1, read on the forward strand.
AATTTATAAAATAATTACAAGGATTAACAATTTTACTCTTCTAATTGTTATTTATTAGGGCTTTCCACTTTTCCGTGGAAAGACCTATTGATTTTGTTCTGATTATTTTTTTTTTTCTTCCGCCTAATTTTTTCTTGCGGTGTAAAATGTTTCAAAAGATGTCGCTTAGTTTTTTGTATATGATATCATACAGTCTATATGCCTTTGAAACTGACCCTGTTTGACCGAACACTTTTCTTTGTAAGAGTTATCTCCCCAAACACAGTTTTTCTTGTTATCTGATCTCCTCCGCAACCGTAAAAGAAAGCGGCAAATTTATTTTTCCAAATTGCTCGTCATATCCTCAGGATGTTAGGTTTTATTTTGACCGAAGCTTTACGAAGACTCCATATGAGAGTTATTTCCCCTTTTGTATTGAAATAAATGAAATGTATTTGTAACTGGAAAAGCATAAGTGATAGAGGCCTAGGGTCTTTTGATTTGAGGTCCTTGGTCCAAAAAAATGAAAATGAGGTCAAGGTCAAAGGTCAAGGTCATGTTCAAAATTTTGAATTTGGCTTGTTATCACTTATTTTCAGGAATCATATAAGATATCGACAAAATATTTTCACACAATTGTTAGTTGCGACATGTCGTAACACATAAATTTTAGTTGAAAGGTGCGTAGACATTTAATGGGAGTTTTCGCCCCTTTTATATCTAATATTAGCTGAATGTTAATATAACTCATTAACAATATATAGTAGAGACCTAGAGTGTTTTGATTTGAGGCCCTTGTTTCATGACCTTGAAATTGGGGTCAAGGTCAAAGGTCAAGGTCATGTACAAAGAGGCAAATTATGTGTTTTTGGCACTATTTAAAGAGTTTGATTGTGTTTTAATGCTTTTGTAGGTTGACATTGACCTTTGACCTTACTACTTGTTGAGGGATCTCTCAAAAGCTAGATCCCATGTGTTAAGATATAGTATCTAGGCTTTAAATTCCGTTTTTGCATGATCCTAGTGGCTCGTTTCCATGTGTTTACTCAACCAACCAACCAATCAATCAATCAATTAATCAATCAATCAATATTAAAACCAACCAATCAATCAATATTTAAACCAACCAACCAATCAATCATTAATTAATCAATCAATCAACCAACCAATATTTAAACCAACAAACCAACCAATCAATCAAACAATCAATCATTGCATGCATGTTTCCGTCTTATGTGTTTAATACGGGGTCCAAGATCTCATTTGTTTCTTTTTCGCTTGTGTCAAGTGACCCTATCCTACGTGTTTAATTAATTAATCAATCAATCAATCAACCAATCAATCAATCAATCAACCAACCAACCAACCAACCAACCAATCAATCATTGTATGCATGTTTCCGTCTCATGTGTTTAATACGGGGTCCAAGATTTCCTTTGTTTCTTTTTGTCGTTTGTTTCAAGAGACCCTACCCCACGTGTTTAATCAACCAACCAACCAATTAATTAATTAACCAATCAATCAATCAATCAATAAACCAACCAACCAACCAACCAACCAACCAATCAATCATTCATTCATTGTATGCATGTTTCCGTCTCATGTGTTTAATATTGTATATACATCTCTCCTGAAAAAAAAAAAATCCACATACTTGTTATCAGATGTTCTCGGAAACAACATGTCCAATTGACCCCAAATTTTGCAGTCAGCAGGGTATACATGTATTACATCTTCATATAACAACGTGGTGCAGCAAGCTCTCAAGAATTTTCCTAGAGAAAAGAAATTGCAATGCCGTAAAATTCGCTTGCTAGCTCCGTAAATCTTACTGAAATCCTACAATAAAATGTCCGCTCCTAGATTGAAATACAATCTGTGTTACAAACTGCTGCTGAAAAATGTACATTGTATGAAAATAATCGATAAACGTGTTTTAAAGTTACACAGGATCAATTAAATCCAAAGCATGCACTGCTCGTGAACTGTGATCGAAACGTCAATTACCTACAATGACAAAAAAAATACATTGTGTGTACTCCGTCGCTATACATGTTCTCTGTCCAACGTCTCCACCTAAAAAGAAATAAAAATACTAAGTTTTCGCTATTATAAAGCTTCGTCACGTGGCGCGAGACAAATACGCGCGCGGGACCTGAAATAGAATAAAAACTTTCCAACTAACTAAATATAGAAACTTAACCAACACACTAATATGGACCCTTTAAAGAAACAAACAAACAAACAAACAAACAAACACACACACACACACACACACACATATCAATCAATCATGTTTCAGAAGGGGGGAAAGACCGTTTACAATTGCTTTTTCAAAGCAATTGATTTATATTATATTTCTTTTCGTTTGAAATAGGCGTTTCTCCGTTTGCTACTTGCACGACGTTTATATAAATAGGAACTAGTTTTATTTAGTCTAGTTACATAACAGTACTTATTCTAATACAACTTAATGTTAAGTACAACTGGCACGAACAAAGTTTGGCGATTTGTAGTGACGTGTATGACACGTCGTAACCACTTCAATGAATTAATTCTACTTCATCTCAGAAAAACTGGGATGATATCAGCTTAATCCCGGATTACATCACTGTAAGTTTAAGCTGATTTAAACCTGGATTTCTAGGATATTTGGAGATAATCCGTGATTTTCTTGGAAAAGTTAGATAAGCCGGGATTGTCTCCAGTTAAATATTTTGTCTTACCTTTTTAATAAAATTTGTCTTCATTTAGAATAATATTCAAATTTAAAAAAAAAAAACATCATTTATATTGTAATCACATTTAAAAAAAAAAGAAGCCGATACAGAACCACCGCTTTCTTGGCAGACATTACCCCTAGAGACCTACAGTCATTCGTTAAACATAAGAACCGCTAGTGCTTCGTAAATTGTATAAGTCCTATGAATATGACCTCGGGTTTATATTCAACGATATTTGCTCTTCATATTGATGTCTAAGCCGGAGGGTTTATCGGCAACCCTTAGTTTTACGATGCAAAATCTGAAAATTCATCAAATTTCTTTTAAAGACCATACTGAATAAATTTGACGATGTTATCAATCACTGGTGTTAAACTGATCACCGTAACTGCAGTTACGGTGATCCCAACATGGCGGAGCCCTAAACAGGTAAAATCGTCTTTTTGTAATTTCTCCCTGTACACGTATTGTTTTAAAGAATTAATCAGCCGCTAGGTTGATATGTACGGTATTGTTGTATGCGTGTGTTCTTGATATCATATGTGATCTTGTTACCGAAATAATAGCCATTGAAAATTTACGGAAGATCATCGTAACTTCAAGAATTTTGTTTGTTATGATATTGGTAACTTGATTATAAGATAGTCGTAACTTGTACATGATCATAGTAACTTGTCAGTGATGATCGTAACTTTCTCTATATGCTGATGGGCGACTATGTATAAATCGTGTTTGAATGTTTGATAACTAGTGAATAATTTACTAATTTACTTTTTGCTTTGTAGATATAGTCTTTATATTTTACAAGTCACAATTTACGGTAAATGTTCATCATGAACAAGGAGAGGCAAACATTTTCCATGTTCACACATTATTAATGGAAACTATAATGTTTAAATTACGTTCGTTTTCAAGTAAAGATATGCTTTAGGTCACGGTATCTTATTTTCCTGTAAATCTCGTTCCATTTTCAAACACTTTTTTTCGTAATCCGAATGTTGTATTAGTTCCTTTGGTGTGGGTAGGTAAGGTGTGCGCCAATACTGCGTCTGCACTAGACATAAAAGAATACATATAGCGCATATAACCTACGAAAAAAGGAAGTTACTAAGAGTGTTAAATAAAGATATTGTGGAGGAATCGTTTTTTTTTTTTTTTATATTCAAAATTATGTGTAGGATGGCTTTTTCTATTTCCAATTAATCAGTTTCATCGTTTTTATTTGCTTGCATGTTCGTATCCAGGGTAAACTAAAAAGTGTAGTTGATTTTTTTGGTTAATTAGTAAGGACTCTCGGTGTTTTACATACGATAAATGATTAAAAACTTTTTTTTCTTCTCGGTAGTAATCAATAGATGTTTAGATTAAAGTATTTTCGAGTGCACCTTTATATGCAAGTTTGTATCGAAGTACGCGGTTATTTAAAGTTGTTATTTCTTTACCTGTAATTAGTATATAAATTAGAAATTTTATTATTTCGGACGCTTGATCGTATAATGCCGAGGTCTGTATAAGACATAATCAACATTTTGGTTTGAATGAAACCGCCGTTGTTTATTTATATTATTAAGGGCTTACGGGTTTATTATACCCCGATGTCTGAATAAGACACTGCTACTTGGTTTGAGTAAAAACGATATGCTTTATTTCTCAGGGTGATTCTTCGTTACTTTATTTTGTCCTATTTTATCTTAAGTCCCCCTCTAAATATAAAGTCTAATTCCACAGCGTGCTCTAGTAATCATTGAGTTAGAGAGTTTTTGTATTTCGGGTTTTGAATTAAATATTTAATGAGATTACGATAAAGTTAAATAGTTTAGGGTGTTTACGGTAGGATTCCGATTGTTGATATTCATGTTACATTTTTTATAAGAACTTTTACATTATTTTACAATGCAATATTTTGATGGACTTATTTGAGTGCTCTGTTTTATGTGTACATTGTTGACTTTGGTACTTCTTATTGTTATTGCAATTAACATGTGTTGATATTTTGAGAGACCTTATTAAATTATAAAAATTCACTTATCTCGATCTCTTCAGCTATGGAGACTCAGGGCCCAGTGGTTCGAACCTTTATACGAGGTTAACAGACGGTTTACAATTTAAAGTCAGAAATATCAAGTACATTTGTGTTTCGGAAATTAATTATTTCCGAGCCATAAGATCAATTACGCTTGATTTGATATAATTGTCCGATTGCAGGTTTTTCAATTTACAGTTAACTTATAGGAAATTGAAGTCAAAGTCCGTGATCAGTATCAGCGTATACGTATTGTTAAGAGTAGATTGTATATTTTTACACACAATAAAAAGAGCTCACCAGTACAATGTAGAAAATACGTGTAGCTTTAGATGCTGAGTTAACATTACGGACTTTACCAAATAAAATACACAGATAATTAAAAATGGATATTTGATACATAGAAAATATACTAAGGTCGAACCGTCTCCTGTTACAATATAATGGAATTTCAAACTATAATTTAGTATAGTTTTAACATTAGGATGCATTATATTCTTAATATCATTGACACGTGGTTGTCCCGAATAGTATACCAATATTTGTATAAATGATCATGAAAAATTGCAAACTTACCTAATGTTGAAAAAATATTTCGATCACGAATGTTGTTTACGCATTTGTTGTTATCTTTACACAACATTTTTTAAATTTAATAATCCGTTAGCAGAGGTTTCTGACAAAATCAGTTACTATGATCATAGACATATTTTATACAGTTACGATTATCTTTCAAGTTATGTGTCCACAAGTTACGACTATCTTCTTTTGGAGTTACGATGATCTTCTGTAAATTTTCAATGGCTATTATTTCGGTAACAAGGTCACATATGATATTAAGAACACACACATACAACAATACCGTACATATCAACCTAGCGGCTGAGTAATTCTTTAAAACAATGCGTGTACACGGAGAAATTACAAAAAGACGATTTTACCTGTTTTGGGCTCCGCCATGTTGGGATCACCGTAACTGCAGTTACGATGATCAGTTTAACACCAGTGATCAATTATGAAATCAATGTATTACCACGTTATTCTCGATTTATTATGGGTGAAGCATATATTGTAAGAAATTTAAAAGTTCCGATATAACTTAACATTTCAACAAAACAGATAATAAATACATATATCAGCGTTAAAAACGAAGAAATGCAAACAGAAAAAGCGGGCGTATCGTATTACATTTGCACGCATTTGGGGATTATTCTCTTTTATGTTTGCGCGCATTCATTTTACAGATAACACAGGTGAAATAAAGATCATTCATAATAAATATATGACTATATATATTTATTATGAATTTTGAACATATTTGTAAATATAAATTATATATTTTTCATTCTAAAAAAAAAAAAAAAATACAGTGATCATGAGAAATTCCGTATTACACATGTAGCTTAAGCCATACATGTAACGTTATTGCGAATATTTCAGAGTGAATAGTATTCGGATTCATAATTTTACCGAATAGTGATGACTTTAATAAATAATTTATGTCAGTTTGTAAAGTTGTTTCATGGCACACACATGGAGATTCTTCGTTTGTCCTAAACAAATCGGAGAAAAATCATTAGTGATTGATGGATTTACTTTCCGTTTCAACAGAACACTTAAGTCATGGCGATGAACCGTTAAAAAATGCAAAGGTATTTCACCAGATTCCCTATTTCTTTCAGGTCTTTGGACATCACTACCATCAGCAGAATACAGGCATACTACAAACGTCCCGGAATCATTCCAGTGAGCAATTGTATTCAACACATCCATGTATTTCTATGCAAGTTACGAAATGCAAAATTAATACTTTTAATCTTTAAATTTACTATATTTTTACATTTTTATCTGTATATATTTCCAGGACTGAGTGCTTGTGCACAATAAAACGGACTTATCCTGCTCGAGAATAATAGTTAAATAATAATTAGGAATAATTTGCCTGTATTTACTTGAGTTTACCTGTAAAAGAATGCACGCAAATGTAATCAAAAGCTGCGCGCAAACGTAAAGATTTTTCCTCGCAAATGTAATGTAATGCGCGCAAATGTAATGCACAGAATAAAGCGAAGTAATTACGTTATAGGACTTATATTCCATGGACAAATGTACATGAATAACTTAAGATTTGAAAAGGGGAAATGTGGAGTTTTCGTTTAAGAGACAATAATTACTTTACATGTATGTTTCATAAGAATCCGCACTTTTGAGGCATTTCATAATCAAATTTTATTTCTATATGACATACAACATTGAATTTCATAACTGCATGTGCTTCCCATGACAACGTCACTCCAATGCATACATGTAGGAAACAAACGAAATCTTTATATAACTCGTTATTTTATAATCGTAGCATACGCATGTAATTATAAGAATAGACTGCTTCTTTTTGTAATTTTATAGGGTTGTAAAAACTTTGATCGGGCGCACATTGTGAGTGAGTGCTTCATACAAAATGGTCTTCGGTAATTGCTTGAACACCCCAATAAAATTATAAAAAGATAAAAGCATTCAATTCTTAAATAATTAAACGGAAAAACGTAAATACTGTGGCAATGACTTGGGAGATTATCCTCAGAAAGAAAAAAGAACAAACAAATGATACGATAAAATGACCAGACTCAAGCTAGCGACCAATTCTAGCAACCACTAAAAAACACAATGAGAATCAACTTGTCAAAGAATCATAATGTAGTATACATGTATGAGAAAACCACAAAACCACATTATGAAACAACGTTCTGTTAAAATGAAAATCTAGCTACCAGTACGGTACATCTTGTTTTTTTTATAGTTTAAATGACCAGAGATGTCCAGCATTTGAAGTGAAAGGGGGACACTACAACACCAATGACTCGTCTGTAGCTGAATTCACTGACTAGCTTGCTTGCTAAATGCCGTCATATTGATATCAATCAGTAAAGAAATGTATAGTCTCTATAAAAAATAATGTGCCAGCAGTTCGAAAAAAGTAAAAACATCTTAATAAAGCCTGTGTCAGATGTATGATGTTTGATGAAATTCTGTATGTGTCTATTATTAGAACAGTCTTTGTTAACGAACTATAATTTTTATTCCCCTTCATTCAAACGAATACTATATATTATCATATATATAGGTATTTATATAAATGAAAGTGCGCCCCTTCCCGGATTTTACACCATCGGGTAATGGACTAGTTAGAAAATAATCATATTTTGCAATCTTATTTACGTTTCCTTTGTTTTCCAAACTCTAAACCGAGATTGTAAACCGGTATCAATTATTGCAAATAAAATATTAAAGCACAAAATGGATATATACATGTAATAGCTCATGGCGGATCAGAAATGAGAATAAAAAGTAAACAAATTGAATTAAAAAAAAACAAGAATATTTGTTTATGATGATTTGCTCGCACAATCATTTTCTATATTTAGTGAACCGTGAAATTTGTGTCAAAGTGATAATTTTGGCATTCAATTTAGAAAGATTATATTAAAATGAACATTTGTACTTAGTTTAAAGTTGATCATACTATAACGTCAATCTAATGCAGTATGAATGGACGGACGGACGGACGGACGGACAAGTAAAGGGATGAACGGACAAACGAACGAACACAAAGACCAGATAATATTGTGCGCTTTACTGTCGTAGGCGAAGCATAAAATCGATATTTAATGTGAGTTGACTTGTACTTGTTCTTTGTACAATGTATAAGTTTTCAAATAAACGAAATAAAAAGGTACGATATAATTACTATAAACTAGCTTTCCATACACTCGGCATCCTCAAATATCCTGTATTTTCTAGGAAAGGAACTTTTAATGTCTATTTCCCATACTAAAAATGAAAACATACAGAAGAAAAAGATGTAGGAGGGCATTTCATGCCGACAAAAATTTCAATTGTAATTATACGTGCACTATTTTGTACGGCATGCATCCTTACTTAAAAGAAATGAATCGACAGGAAGAAAAGACTTTCTTCGTAAAAAAAAGACGTTAAAAAAAATTAACATCAACTTTGAACTTCTACAATTCCCAGAATTCTAGCGACCACTAAAAAACACAATGAGAATCAACTTGTCAAAGAATCATAATGTAGTATACATGTATGAGAAAACCACAAAACCACATTATGAAACAACGTTCTGTTAAAATGAAAATCTAGCTACCAGTACGGTATATCTTGTTTTTTAACGTTTAAATGACCAGAGATGTCCAGCATTTGAAGTGAAAGGGGGACACTACAACACCAATGACTCGTCTGTAGCTGAATTCACTGACTAGCTTGCTTGCTAAATGCCGTCATATTGATATCAATCAGTAAAGAAATGTATAGTCTCTATAAAAAATAATGTGCCAGCAGTTCGAAAAAAGTAAAAACATCTTAATAAAGCCTGTGTCAGATGTATGATGTTTGATGAAATTCTGTATGTGTCTATTATTAGAACAGTCTTTGTCAACGAACTATAATTTTTATTCCCCTTCATTCAAACGAATACTATATATTATCATATATATAGGTATTTATATAAATGAAAGTGCGCCCCTTCCCGGATTTTACACCATCGGAAAATGGACTAGTTGGGAAAATAATCATATTTTGCAATCTTATTTACGTTTCCTGTGTTTTCCAAATTCTAAACCGAGATTGTAAACCGATATCAATTATTGCAAATAAAATATTAAAGACGGAGTGTCTATCCCAAAGCACAAAATGGCTATATACATGTAATAGCTCATGGCGGATCAGAAATGAGAATAAAAAGTAAACAAATTTAATTAAAAAAAAAACAAGAATATTTGTTTATGATGATTTGCTCGCACAATCATTTTCTATATTTAGTGAACCGTGAAATTTGTGTCAAAGTGATAATTTTGGCATTCAATTTAGAAAGATTATATTAAAATGAACATTTGTACTTAGTTTAAAGTTGATCATACTATAACGTCAATCTAATGCAGTATGAATGGACGGACGGACGGACGGACGGACGGACAAATAAAGGGATGAACGGACAAACGAACGAACACAAAGACCAGATAATATTGTGCGCTTTACTGTCGTAGGCGAAGCATAAAATCGATATTTAATGTGAGTTGACTTATACTTGTTCTTTGTACAATGTATAAGTTTTCAAATAAACAAATTAAAAAAAGGTACGATAGAATTACTATAAACTAGCTTTCCATACACTCGGCATCCTCAAATATCCTGTATTTTCTAGAAAAGGAACTTTTAATGTCTATTTCCCATACTAGAAATGAAAACATACAGAAGAAAAAGATGTAGGAGGGCATTTCATGCCGACAAAAATTTCAATTGTAATTATACGTGCACTATTTTGTACGGCATGCATCCTTACTTAAAAGAAATGAATCGACAGGAAGAAAAGACTTTCTTCGTAAAAAAGACGTTAAAAAAAAATTAACATCAACTTTGAACTCCTACAATTCCCAGAAGGTCCTAACCCCAAACTATTATTTCAGTGGGCCCTGCTCTGATTTATTACCTTTCATTTGAGCTATGTCCGGTGGAGAACTTTGCCGTACGGAGCTGGTGGGGCTTGCCGAAAGAGTGTACGGTGGACACGTCAAAAAATTAACATCAACTTTGAACCCCTACAATTCCCAGAAGGTTCTAACCCCCAAATTTGATGTTAATTTTTTTTTACGTTTCCACCGTACACTCTTAAGGCAAGCCTCTCCAGCTCCGTACGGCAAAGTTCTCAACAGGACAGGTTGTAGGGGTTCAAAGTTGATGTTCAAAGTGTAGGTGTTGTTTTAAAATCCAAAAGTCTTTTTCCTGTCGATACATTATCTATTGTAGGAGTTCGAAGTTGATGTTAATTTTTTTTTTTAACGTCTTTTTTAACGAAGAAAGTCTTTTCTTCCTGTCGATTCATTTCTTTTAAGTAAGGATGCATGCCGTACAAAATAGTGCATGTATAATTTCAATTGAAATTTTTGTCGGCATGAAATGCCCTCCTTCATCTTGTTCTTCTGTATGTTTTCATTTTTAGTATAGGAAATAAATATTGAAAGTTCCTTTTCTAGAAAATACAGGATATTTGAGGATGCCGAGTGTATAGAAGGTAAGTATATAGTAATTCTATCGTACTTTTTTTTTTTATTTCGTTTATTTGAAAACTTATACATTGTACAAATGAACAAGTTTAAGTCAACTCACATTAAATATCGATTTTATGCTCCGCCTACGACAGTAAAGCGCACAATATTATCTGGTCTTTGTGTTCGTTCGTTTGTCCGTTCACCCGTTCCTTTGTGCGCCCGTCTGTCCATTCATACTGCATTAGATTGACGTTATAGTCTGATCAACTTTAAACTAAGTACACATGTTCATTCTAATATAATCATTCAAAATTGAATGCCGAAATTACCATTTTGACACAAATTTCACGGTTCACTGAATATGGAAAATGATTGTGCGAGCAAACCATCATAGACAAATATTCTTATTTCTTAATTCAATTTGTTTACTTTTTATTCTCATTTCTGATCCGCCATGAGCTATTATATAGCCATTTTGTGCTTGGTGGATAGACACTCCGTCTTTAATATTTTATTTGCAATAATTAATACCTGTTTACAATCTCGGTTTAGAGTTTGGAAAACACAGGAAACGTAAATAAGATGGCAAAATATGATTATTTTCCCAACTAGTCCATTTCCCGATGGTGTAAAATCCGGGAAGGGGCGCACTTTCTTTTATATAAATACCTATATATATGATAATATATAGTATTCGTTTGAATGAAGGGGAATAAAAATTATAGTTCGTTAACAAAGACTTTTCTAATAATAGAAACATACAGAATTTCATCAAACATCATACATCTTACACAGGCTTTATTAAGATGTTTTTACTTTTTTCGAACTGCTGGCACATTATTTTTTATAGAATCTATACATTTCTTTACTGATTGATATCAATATGACGGCATTTAGCAAGCAAGCTAGTCAGTGAATTCAGCTACAGACGAGTCATTAGTGTTGTAGTGTCCCCCTTTCACTTCAAATGCTGGACATCTCTGGTCATTTAAACGTTAAAAAAACAATATATACCGCACTGGTAGTTAGATTTTCTTTTTAACAGAACGTTGTTTCATAATGTGGTTTTGTGGTTTTCTCATACATGTATACTACATTATGATTCTTTGACAAGTTGATTCTCATTGTGTTTTTTAGTGGTCTCTAGAATCGGTCGCAGGTTTGATTGGTCGCTAGAATTGGTCGCTAGGTTAAATCCTAACGATCCTACTGCCTGTCGATACTTTTATTTTGGCATTGCACAAATCATGTCTTCTTTGACTGTCCATGGTGTTAAAATACTAAATCCCTGGGATGTGTTTTGGTTGATTTTAGTCTCTGATGCATTATTTTTTATTATTAATTGTTTTTGGCTTTTAACTAGCCTTCAGTAACTGCGAGTACTCTCAAATCGTACTCTCGTGTTAATTTGACATGTTGACACAATTTGTAATTCATTTCTGTAATAGAATGTTTACTTATTTTGTTTTATATCTCGTCTCATTATTTTTATATGTACCACCTTTGATAAGTATTTAGTATGACGATAAATTTTCACTTTATTAATTTTGTAAAAAATGTTTACTTCCGTACTCCTAACAACAAAATTATTATATTTAAATTTACCTGTGTACGTTGTTTTAGTTAACGCCATTTTATATCATGTTAGAGTTGTTTTTTTTGACACTTTTCCTACATCTTTTTTTATTAACATTATATTTATATGATGTCATAGATCAAACTTATAAGTTCAGTGTATGTTTACTTGTTTTTGTTTAAATTTCTTTTTGATCGAGTTAAGCCATTTCAATTGATATTTTATAGTATGTCTTTTTATGTTGTAATGTTACACAGAATACTGTCTCAGGTTAGGGTGAAGGTTGGCGCCTGTTAAAACATTTAAACCCGCTGCATTTGTATGCACCTGTCCTAAGTCAGGAGCCTGTTTTCAGTGGTTGTCGTTTGTTGGTGTGGTTCATAAGTGTTTCTCGTTTCTCGTTTTTTATATAGATTAGACCGTTGGTTTTCCTGTTTGAATTGTTTTACACTAGTCATTTTGGGGCCCTTTATAGCTTGCTGTTCGATGTGAACCAAAGCTCCGTGTTGAAGGCCATACTTGACCTATAATTGTTAACTTTTTATACATTGTGACTTGGATGGAGAGTTGTCTCATTGACACTCATACCACATCTTCTTATTAATATCTGAAAAATCGAATCTTTATTCTTTAATTATTACATTAGGAGTATAGTTCTTTAAATCATTGTTATATACAGCAAAGAAATCCTACAAAGAATGCATGTATTTCAACTATTTTAATGAAGTAAGTGTAGTAAAATTAAAGCAAAAAATGGAAAAATGCCACACGTGATTTAGATTGATTGATTTATGGTTTGCTTAACGTCAAATGGCAAATATTACATGCATGTTCAGGACAAAAACTAATTAACAATTCATACAATAGCTAGGTCCTGTTATAGGGGTCGACCGAGATGAAGGGAGGACAATTTAATCTGCCACTGGAAATTGAGGGTACATTTGATATGGACAGAAAATAAACCTGGCAATAGGTCAACCACAAAACCATCAGAGATTTGTTGCAATAGTTCTTAATGGTCAGAGAGCGTGGCACACTCTCTACTAGAAGCATCTGACTTAACGTCCTAATTCTTACCGGACGTGGCTGCGAATTTAACATCCCGCACAGCCGAACGGATGCGCCACTATGGTGAGCGTTTTACAGCCAGTCGGAAGAATATCAAGACAAAGGGATGATAATATTACGGTACTCATCAACCTTTGGCTTGAGCAGTCTGCCGCATTTGAATAACGAAACGAGTTGGTAAACAGATGTCCACAGTGGGTTACCATAGGAATGATCTTAATCTTTGGTTGAAATTGCAAATACACATAAAGCCGACCTTTTATTTTTCAGGATTTCCTCCTTCATAATAGTCTTGGTAGTATAACTTTGGTATTCCTCAAGTGATTTGTTATAACCTAATCCCTATTTCAAGCAGTAAACGTAATGTGATTTACAAACAAAAATGATATAATTGCTTCCCAATAGGGTTTTGTCTGCAGCGAACGATACCATATTTATCGTAACATTTGGATCTTTGAAGATAGCTGACCGGACATTTAGAGTTCTTGGCAATATTTGGATTTTTGAAGATAGATGACTGAACATTTAGAGTTCTTGGCAACATTTGGATCTTTGAAGATAGCTGACTGGACATTTAGAGTTCTTGGCAACATTTGGATCTTTGAAGATAGAATACTGGACATTTAGAGTTCTTGGCAACATTTGGATCTTTGAAGATAGCTGACTGGACATTTAGAGTTCTTGGCAACATTTGGATCTTTGAAGATAGATGACTGGACATTTAGAGTTCTTGGCAACATTTGGATCTTTGAAGATAGATGACTGGACATTTAGAGTTCTTGGCAACATTTGGATCTTTGAAGATAAATGACTGGACATTTTGTGTTCTTGGCATTATACACATCAAAGGAATTGTGCAATTATTGATGTTCTTCATACGAGCAATTAGGAATTATCATTGACCATAAGAATAAAAGGAGATGTTGGGTTAGGGGACAAAACACAAACACATTATAAAAGACATCTGCAGAGGTCAAGAAAACGGTCTAAAAGATGAGTGCCTGTTCTGCACGATAAGCTGTAAATCATTATAAGTTTACCCTCCTCCCCCCCCCTCCAAAAAAAAGTTTATAAATATTATAAACACCTATTGCCAGCTTGATTTCATCGGCGGATTACATTGACATTTGTTATTGAAATGTGCCATTTTAAATGTTAAGCAGCCAACTAGTCCGAAATTTCACTGACGTCCTCTGGTTTGATTTAAGACTTGTTGGGAGCGTGTGCAGCCAACTTTCAAAAACTATATAGGGAGTATTATCTGTTTCGTATTTTTCATTTTGTACGATGTTGCGGGCACCTTGTGGACCAATTCTTCTTTTCCATAAAACTAACGCCATGTCTTTGCAACGCAATCATGATATAGGAGACTGTTATGGAATGAACATATCAAAGATAACACCATTGGATGTGTTTTACTTTTGTAGACAGTTTTACTATTGTTAATCTATAAGCTGGATTTGAAATAACAATTCAACTTGCATGAGCATGAACAACATGTTGAGTTTCACTCGTGGAAAAGAAACTGTCTTTCCTTCAAGAACACGTGATTCACCACCGCATTTCTTTTTAGTTTGTTTAGTTAATTTTTTACCTATGTGTGTGTTGTCTTTGTACTGTTGCTAGCAGTGGTTTTTTTTCATCTACTGTGGATTTTGATGCCTACATTGTATCTTTTTTTTTCTCTCTCTCTTTTTGCTTTTGGGGTATCACGCATTGAGTTATACTTTCTGCTCAAACAATTTTTACAGAAATTTAAAAATAAATTAACACTCCTCGAGTTATTCTATGTTTCATTGTCGAACCTGTCACCGATATATTTGACCATTGAGATAGTGTATGTTATATGAAAATAAGAAGATGTGGTGTGATTGCCAATGAAACAACTTTCCAGAGACTAAATGACATAGAATTTAACAACTATAGGTCACCGTACGGCTTCAGCAATTAGCAAAACTAACAGCCTGATTTATGTACGAAACAATGAACGGAAAACAAATATGATGTACAGCAACAAACGAGAACCACTAAGAACAGGCTCATGACTTTGAACAGGCACATACAGAATGTGGCGGCCTTAAACGTGTTTGAAGGCGCCGAACCCATCCCCTCTCTTAGGACAGTGGCGTAACAGCACAACATATGAACAAACTATAAAAATCAGTTGAAAAGGGCTCAACTCATCAGATCGACACAAAGCAGAAAAACAAGTACCAAAAACAGACCGGACGTGGCAGGGTATTTATTATACATCCCCACAACAAAAAAGACACTAAGTACGGATCTGCGAGTACTCACAGTTACTGACAGCTATTTCAAAGCCAATAACAGCTAATAAAAAATCATGTATCTAAGACTTAGGTTTGTCCATTCGTGTGTATTTCTGATATTTTCAATTCCTGTTCGTGAACATAAAACTTGCCTCATCGAAGCGCCTGATCTCACCTTGTTGAAAGTTTATGGCGCAAATACAAAATTTCAATCCTGGTATCTATGATGAGTTTATTTATACATTCAAACATACATGTTCAAAACTAATCCAGGTGTCAAAATCGTCGATATAGACTATGCCGACAAGATATCGAATCAATATCGAAGAACTTATACACTCATGACATAACTAGATGTCGATTTCGATGACGACACCAATGACAAAACCTCGGTTATCGACTCGATATCGATGATGCCTTATGAGTTTGAATGTCCCTTTGGTATCTTTTGCCTTCCTTTCAGATAATAATAAAAAAAATAAGACCTATCAAGCTGATCACATTTAGACCGAATATAAAGATTGATATAGAGTAAGATGATGGCTGATATGTGATCAATTTGTTTTTTCCCATTGTAACATAAATGGTAATTTTTCCTTTGATCTTCGAGTGAGTTAACCTCTGCTATTTTTAGAGGAGTGCATTAACTGAATGATATTTTAGTTATTTCACTTTCCAATTCCTACCGTAGATCGCTTATCATTGGAAAAGCAAATAATAGGAGGAGCTTAGACAAGTGCATTAACTTCCATCTCAGAAGTTGTTATTGCACAGCCTGGCCCCGCTTTCTTGGCCTAGTAAACAATAAAATTAATGACCATAATTTTACCAATGAATTTAAATAAAATACATATACAACAATCTTCAAAACAAATATTAAGGAAGGGGGCCTTATCCTAACACTTGTGAAACTTGTAACCCTATAGTAGAAATGGTCCCGGAAACTTGAAGCAAATGAATGCCCGAGGAGAGCTACAAAAAGGAATAACATGGTATATAAAGGAAGAGGCGATATTGATAAATTGGTGGATACTTGTTTTTATCGTATCAAAATGAATATTCCAAAAATAAGTGACTGGATGTTTAGTCTGTTCATTTTCTCCACTTTTCAAATGTATATATTCGTGAATTGAGCATGCTTAAGATATATGTCTCTGGACCTTACGCAATTAACAACCCATCAATTAATCGATCTTTTTCCTGATGTTGGGAAAGGAAGAATACCTTCACAAAAAGTTTTAAAAACGTTTCCTTCTTATCACAACTGTTTACTCTTCTAAAACCACACGTCATATTGGTTTTGAAAGCAGGCAACATGGTATACATCGAACAAGATTTTGTATCTTTCTCGTCAAGAATATACGGAAAGGAGGGGGGTTGCTTCAATAACACATACATCGCTCTCTGGTCTTTCAACGTTGATGACAATATCGACAACAATTCATTTACATGTAAAAAAGAAGATGTGGTATGATCGCCAATGTGACAACTCACCACAAGAGACCACATGAGACAGAAATTAATATTTATAGGTCACGTTACAGCCATGCGCAAAGCCCATACCGCATAGTCAACTATAAAAGTCCCCGAAATCACAAATGTAAAACAATTCAATTGAGAAAACTAACGGCCTAATTTATTTACAAAAAAAATGAACGAAAAAGAAATATGAAACACAGCAACAAACGACAACCACAGTACATGAATCATAAAATCAACTCCTACTAAACAATCTGATCAATGAGCTCATTTTCTGAAAATTAAGACGTTATGTCATAGAAAGCTATTTGATTGACATATTTAACTCATGAAAAGTACAGTTCAGTTTAACCTTTGACATGTGTCATCGCCCATTACTGTTACAAATCATATATAGCCACGCCTTACTCATCAAAATATTTTTAATTCGTAAAAGGCGTGCTATTTTTATAACTTGTGATTATAGTACAAGACAATCAAGTCACCTCTCAAAATTACTGTATCCTCTAAAAACAAATTTCATTTTAACATTCATGTCAATTGACCAAGTGAGATCGTTATGTATGTTAGTTTTATACATTTGTGTGTATTACCGATATTTTTGGTTGAAATTAGATTTTAACTTGATTTGAACAGCTTCAAGTACTCTTAATTCGATACTTTGTGATTTTTTCTATTTGTTATTTTTCTTCGTGCCGATGTAAGTCAAGCCCTTTCCAACTCAATTTTACATTTAGTATTATGTATTGATGCTACACCACCGTCCTATATTTAAGGGAAGGGATTATCGCTCAAAAACATGTTTAACCCCGCCACATCCGCAATGTGATTCTACTTGTCAACTATTGCGATCTGCCATATTTAATTTTCGTTTATCATTCATACATACATTAGAATGTTGTTTTTTTGCATTTCGTCATGCCGGTATTAGTATTGCTCTTTGATGAAGACTGCACGGTGACCTATAGCTGTTTACATGTTCATCCTTGTTTGGTCTGATGGTGTGTTGTCTCATTTGAAATCGTACAATATCTCCTTATCTTAACACTTAATAAAGGTACGTATAATAAACTAAAAGAAATAAATTATGAAGAAATTTTTTAAATTTTGATCTGGAATTGATATCGTCGATATCGACACTTACACAGACGAGCCATTAGAAACTAAATTGTCTATATAGTATATAAATAACTGTAACAGATAGACATTCGGAACATACTTTACCAATCTCAACTCGATGTCTTTGATATCTTCAACATTGACAACTGTATCAAATAAATATAGTGAAAACTCATTGAAATAACATATCGGTTTAGAAAAATTTAAAAGTTTAATTGGAAATCGTACAACATATTCTTATTTTTTCATTGCTAAATTGCTAAATTTACGAAGAGCAATAGCTGAATTGTATGATATGGATAGAGAACACTATGAAAATATTTTTTAATTATTATTCTTCACGTTAAAACACCAGATGTGGATTAGCTGATACGAGGGAGACAATTTACGCTATCACATGGCTCAGCGGGAGACAATTTTTTGAATGTCACCCTCTTGTGCAGACCAATAAAAATCCACAATTTAAAATGAAATGAATTATATCAATAATCAGACAATACTCAAGTTCTACGTTTCGGCCTCAGACCTTTTTCATATAAAGACTGTCAACTGGTTACCCCTCAAAAAAGCACTGTCAACCCCCTTGGCTTCGCCTCGGTTGACAATGTTTTCTCGGAGTAACAATCTGCTCTATCACCCTCTCAGCTATGTGTTATTTATATAGTGCCGACATGGAATCGATATCGTCGATATCGACAGCTCAAAAAGATAAACAAGGAGAAACTAAATTGTCGATATCGAATCGCTATCAACGAAATTGTCGATATCGACAACTTAAACAGATAACCCAGAAGAAACGTGTCTGGTGTGAAATTTGACTGACAACATCAAATTCATATAGGCGGCTGATTTTTTGTTTGCTTCGAAACGTATAGTAACAGGTGCATATTGTTATCGATACGATATAGTCGATATCGTCGATATCGAAACTACATCGTGGTTTTGACATACAATTCTAATGTATTGTTGTTTGTTTTTATCTGGTAGTCTTTTGACGATAATGTAGACACTTGTCTGTGCGAGTTGAAATAGTGTGTATTGTTTTAATCCTGTTCTTTGGTTGTAGCTCCATTAACGTATTACCCGCTATTTCAACAATCTACAATTCTTAAACTATTGAAACTACATTTTTTTCACTGTCCGAAATCAAAAGAAGAACCCTGAACGGATTTTTTAAAAGCCAAAACAATATAAACAATAAAAAAAGATGACTGTAATTTATTATACTATTGCACAACACATCAAAAATATTCGTCCATTGAAATATAACGATGGCCAGATACACTGTTATGGACAGGTTTTCTGCAGAAGAAAACAGAACATGATAAAATTTAATTTAAATAAATGAAAATATAATATAAAGCATTAGCTCTAATAATCAAATTAACCTTAAAGGTACAACAATACTTGGTCACCAAAATCAAATTGAAGTTTAAGTGTACACCAATGTTTAAACAACACAATCATACTGAAATGTATTGGTACAAAAAAATACTTGGCTCAAAGACATAAAACAAAGCATTTAGAAAAGACTTTACCGTGATCAAAATAACAGATGCAACATGGTGAGCAGGATCTGATTATCCTTCAGGAGCACACTGGTTTTGATGTGTTCCATGTTGTGCAGTTCTATGTTATGTTTTGTAGACTGTAGACTGTTTGCTTTTTGTCGTTTATGTTTTTTTCCATAGGTTTGTCAGTTTTTCGTCGACTTTTATAACATTTAAACATGTATCGAATAGCCAAATTTCACTTTAACTAATCATAAGTTTCGCTGACTCAAATAGCAAATGATTGTAAAGTCCAAGTCTTGAATAGATATACATTTCTTAGATTTGTGAATAAATATTTTATTTGAAATACACAAGTAGAAATTTCGTACTGAAACGGTCACTGATCTAAACAGCTCTTAAAAGACTGAACAGTAAATTTGTTAAATCATGTTCAGTCTTTCAGTCAATTTTTAGACTTATCTACTGTGGTATATTTGCTTGCATTCAACTAAGATCTGTTCAATCTGTACAAACAACAACACACTGAATTGTCTATAAAGCTACTGAACAGTACTGAATTGACGACAAGCTAAATGTCATTGCTAATGTAAGTACACATTTCGAAATAAGTCTCATTCGGTGAACTAATTTGGTACGTTCTCCTAATGAGGATATAAGGTATCGTAGGAGTTCCCCCAATTTAACCCCTTGGTCAATGTTTTACTAAGTAGCAAAGACTCTTCCAGATTAAAAACAAAATGGCAGTAGTATATCATGATTTATTTCAATATTCTTTACTGTTTAGCGTCTTTGTTTAAAATCATTTATTTTTACAAAAAGGCAACCCAATAATACGCGAAGACTGGTTATAAGTTATATACGTACTAAATATTCTGAATGGTAAACAAGTATCCTTGTTACAGTAAGATACAAAAGATATTTAATATTTTCAAATAATACAAAAAAAAAAATATTCATACTAACCGTCGGAAATTCGCAAATATATCGTTCTTTTCTACCACAGTCGGCCTCATCCCAATCCCAGCGTACATCATTTTGTTGGAAAAGTGCAAAATCTAATTGAATACAGTCGTCGTGGCCGTTGGTTTCCGCTGAATAAAGTATTTATTTCATAATAAATATATTTAACAACATACAAAAACAACACATGGATAAACAAAACATTCAGAAAACAAATACGAAAGAATACAATCATTTCAATCCAGACAAAAAAAAAAAACGAAGCATGTGTCGGAATACCAACTAATCAGTACAATTATATTATCGTTACCAAAAGCATCGATGCACAACTTTGAAATCTATCAATCAGTTCATAAGTATATAATAACATTTTACAGAAAAAATCGATTAGTTGTTCTCGATGTCATACTGCTGAAGTCGGTATTATAGTGAAATGAGATGGTCTAGCACGCTAAAAGTGATGCGGAAGATACTAAGGGGATGTGACATAAAACGAAAAAGAAAATAAGACAAACAGCAGTCTTCACAACATAGAAAACTAAAGACTTAGCAACTCGAATCCCACCTGAACCGAAGGCGATCTCATATGCTCCGAAAGGGCCACCAGATCCTTGTCTAAACTTTTGGTCATAAGTCAAATGGATGGATATAAGAATAATAGTTGATAAATCTGGTACGTCGTAGCGTTTTCTTTTTTACTCACATTTATTGGGAACACTTATTACGAATACTACCGAAAGTCGATGGTCTGCTTAATCTTTCCCTCGATAGCGACACACATTGGTGTTTATAACAAAAGTAATGATTTCAACGTTCTAATAGTCAACTTCACATTTCTGAGCAGAAACATGCCCTCTGTCCCATCGTAAGGCATTTACATATTCCAATTGATATGCATTTGCAAGGGTTTGCTCTTACACGAAGAACTGCTCCAATAGAGTTGTTAAGTAGAACGACTGAAATCGACACAACATGAAAATTTACAGTCATTATCACGAATTGATAGACCGCAACGGTATGTCTGTGTTTCAATTCACTTGAGACATGTTTTTGCAGTCTTAGATGTTTAGATAACAGATTGTCGTCTGATCTGCAATTCTACTGACAGTGTAGTAACCCCTATCGCAACATTTTGAATGAGTGTGGATAATCCTGGCAGGTGATGTATGCCTAGCAGGAGACACTTACCATGTTGACACACCCGGTCTAGGTGTTTTATTTCTTCCTACGATTTCCACAGATTTTGTTTGTTACATGGATGCATCTTTTTTTTATTGATTCATGATATCTTACCCTTTGGTAAAGTACTGTTGCCTAAATTTATGGTATCACATTATCGATATTTAAGTGACGTGAACTTTTACTGTACTGTTGTTCATTGTATTTCTGTCGTACCTTTTAATACTTCACTGAGACTAAAGTATGAAGAATGTTACGTCACAAAGCAATTTTCCTGCGAACTTCTAGTGTATTTTTACTGTCATTGATGGTCGTAAACAGACGGCACAATTATTAGGAATGTTGGGTTTTTAATTCTCTATATCTTTCTAATTGAATTGGCCTTCCAGCCATGAGTTTTTTTGTAGACAGAAAGCGCGTCTGATCTACAAAATTATAAGCCAGTGTCTTTGATGAAGATGTTTCCTCGCTTTACGTTTATTTGCTTGTCCCAAGTCAGAAAACTTGTTCATGATTGTTTTTTTTTTTTGTACTGCATAATTCCGTTCTGTTATTGTTGGTAATTTGGAGGTATTCATATATCCTTGATTTTCTCAGGTAAAATAAAAGGTTTGCTTTTCTAGGCTCAGGGCGATTCAAGACTGTCTACTTTAGAAGACAATATAATGACTTCGTTATGTCTTTTGTTTTTGTCTTATTGGGTAAAGTATATCTCTCATCTCTCTTCTTCATAGTTCATACGCTCTCAATTTTCGAATATTTTCTTCATGAATATTGAAGTATTTATCTATTACAAATACTATAATAATAGGAAATCAATATTACAAACATAACGTAATATTGATACTCCTAGCACATCTTAAAAAGAAAAACAATGG
The DNA here is from genome assembly GCA_017311375.1 of Mytilus coruscus. Lineage (NCBI taxonomy): Eukaryota > Metazoa > Mollusca > Bivalvia > Mytilida > Mytilidae > Mytilus > Mytilus coruscus. The sequence goes on from CM029597.1 coordinate 44,996,552, forward strand.
ATTTATGAAATGAGACATGTTGGAAAATAAAGTTTTTATACTAGTAATAGTCTGATAGAAGAGAGTAGCTATTCTCTCAAAAACATTTGAATTTCAGATTCTTTAGGAAACTAAAGACGAATATGGTAATTTTATTATATCAGATATCATCATTCAGGAATACCGTATAACAACGATATACGGGCCAAATAATAATGTACTTTTAGTTAGATGGAACATTATGATGACAGGTACATTTAGTTTAAGTTGAACGTCATCGAAGATAAATTGGTAGAAGACATAATATTTTAATCAGTTTAATTGAGGTTTGGAGCTGGCATGTAAGTAACTGCTAGTAGTCCTTTGTTCATTTATGTATCATTGTCATTCTGCTTAATTTCTTTTGTTACCTATTCTGACATCGGACTCGGACTTCTTTTAAACTGAGTTTTACTGTGCGTATTGCTATGTGTTTCTTTTTTCTACATTGACTAGAGGTATAGGGGGAGGGTTGAGATCTCACAAAACATGTTTAACCCCGCCGCATTTTTGCGCCTGTCCCAAGTCAGGAGCCTCTGACCTTTGTTAGTCTTGTATGTTTTTTAATTTTAGTTCATTTATATGTTTTGGAGTTTAGTGTGACGTCCATTTTCACTGAACTAGCACACAATTTTATTTAGGGGCCAGCTGAGGACCACCTCCGGGTGCGGGATTTTCTCGCTGCATTGAAGACCCATTGGTGGCCTTCGGCTGTTGTCTGCTCTTTGATCGGGTTGTTGTCTCTTTGACATATTCCCCATTTCCATTCTCAATTTTAGATAACGTTAAAAAAAAACTAAAATCCTGAAATATTTAATAGTTAATGTTTGAAAGATAATAAAGTATTGGATTTATTTTTCCGTAATAGATGGGAAATAGATTTGAATATGCAGATTGATTTTCGCTTTTGATAATATTCAGAAATTAGATTTTACACAATTTCCATTTTAAGATTGTTCATAGAATTCTGTCATGTTATTTATTTACATGCAAGTTTAAAGAAAATGAACTATAAAACTTTTTTTCAGAAATCAGAGAAAAATATTTCACACTTCTTGAGAATAAAATATTGTACAAAATTTCTGGCTATCCATGATAAACTGGATTAGAAAATATGACATTTTCTTTTATTTTGGTGTGTCTGAGGTTTTTGTTAACAGTAAATAATATGTTCTTGCTTTTTAAATACTATATATACAAATGAAGATGTAAGAACATAGAGACCAAAAATATGGTTTGATAGAATATTTTGAATACTTGATGAGTAAAGAAAAATACTCTGTATGTTTCTGAACCAATTCACAAATGGTGATAGAATAGATCAGAGGTGGCAATTGTAAGAAGCAGCATTTAATTAACCAAATCAATTATAATATATGTTCTTATATCCTTATAACTTGATCAATCTTACAAGTATGACGTCATTTTTATGCATTGTGTCTAAAAGTGTATTATGTAATTGCACGTGTTTCATTTTGAAAAAAAAAAACAAAAGATACCAAAATAAGAAAAAAAACATGATGAGATACAATGGTTGGTTGTGATTGTAAAGGACATACTTCAAAGTTGGTAAAATGATTATTAGATTCACATTTAAATCTAGATATTGGGCAGTGGAATATACAGGTATACAATGAAAAGAAAACAAAAACTGTAAATAAAGGCAACAGTAGTATACCGGTGATCAAAACATTTTATAAACAGAACATTTTTTACCTATCTTAGAAGGAAAAACTTACATGTTCCAAATGGCGGATAAGTGAGTGACAAAGGACCATTGTCTACGTCGAATACGTAATTTTCGTTATGACCAGGACTATTTGCACCAGTCAATATATTAATGTCTTTCACTAAAGAAGAATTGAATGGTAATTGTATTGTAGAAATATTGTTTTTTTCAAATATGTTACAAATTCCTGTCTTAGTCTTACACAATACTGCTACAACAGTAATATACAAATAAAAAGATATGGTAATATATGCAAAAGACACAACTATCCACCACAGTTAACATGAAGTGGATATACGCAATTATAGGCAACCATACGGCCTTCAAATTGTGTATTCTCGCTTTGAAGCAGTGTAGTTATGTTGGCTAGACTATTCATAAAGATTATAGGTTTTACTGTTTTCTACATTCAAACTCTCTTTAAGAAATGAAAAAGGGAGTTACTGTCATATTTATTCCATAATAGTCCGGTCTACAAAAAATTTTTCTTTCGTATCTTAGAAAATCATTTTCTACTTCAATGATATCGAGACGACCTTTCAAGTTTACACTCACACACATATAATATTTAAATTGTCATTAACAAAAAAAATTACAAAAAAATATTATTAGTACAAGTTTTAGATTTTTTTATTTTGAAAACCTTAAATTGGCTTATTCATCAAAAAAATGATGGCGCGGATTGCTGGACTCTCTATCACTACAAACTGCTCGGAGTCTGAAAAGACCATATTTTGTGCACATACTTTACTTGAAAAGACTCGACATAATCTCGACAGTACTTAACTGTACTTAACTGTACTCGACTTTGGTCTCGACTTCACTTAAGAAGTCTGATTAAGCATATGATAATCTTAGTATAGTCTGAATTTGGTCTCGACCAGTCTCGACTCAGTTTTGACCAGTCTCGACTTAGTCTTCACCTTTAAATTTAGTCTCGATTGGTCTTGACTCTGTCTGAATTTAGCCCATTTATCTCAAATATATATTGATCTTACAAAATGCCATGTTATTTTGGTAATTTGGTGTATTGCTGTCAAATTTAAGGATTAATTAATTGGTAAAAAGGCTACAACTTTCAGACTAGACTAACTTCAGTTAGTCTCCTTTAAAAATTTCTATAACTTTTAAAATCAACTTGGATTTTGCAAAATTCTACAGCTATCTCAATTATATGTTGATCTTACAAAATGACAGGTAATTTGGTAGTTTGGTTTATTGCTGTCAAAGTAAAGGATAGGTAAAAAAAGCTAAAATTCTCAGTTTGGACTAAATTCAGATAGATAACTATTAAGTAAATCGGATTCCTTAAATTTGACAGCAATAAACCAAACTACCTAATAACCTGGCATTTTGTAAGATCAATATATAATTGAGATAGCTCTAGAGTTTTATGAAAATCCAAGTTGATATGAAAAAGTTATAGAAATTTTTAAAGGTGACTATCTGAATTTAGTCTGAACTGAAAATTCTAACTTTTTATAGCTATTAATTAAATACTTAAAAGTCATCAATGAAAACGAAATGACAAACCAAAATTAGGACGACAAACTATAGTTAGGATGATAACCCATAGTTAAGATGACAACGACAAGATCCTTCTTTTTTAAAGACTTTTCATTTTTCTCTTTGTATTCTTTTTTTTATCCCAATACTTTTTTGAATTTATTTGTGTTACAAAAAATGGACTTAAGGTGTTCATGTAAATCTTTAGTTTAATTTGATAGAAGGTAATTCTCCCTGCCGCAACTCTTCTCAATCCGTTGATGGGACTTAACAAATTAAGGATTCTTAATTCGTGACTTCCATTTCGCACCCCCTATTTATTTTATATCTGTTGTTTCTTAACGTATAACACAATAGACTAAGCGATTCTTTTTATACAATTTGTTTGAAAAGGGGAATGAATCACTCGCCCGAAACTCCTCTCAAACAAGATAGTGAAATTTAATGAAATGTCAGGAATTCTTCAGAAACTAGAAGCATCACTTTTGGAAAATCTTCTGTCAATAGAAGATGGAATTAAAATTGATTTATTAGATTCGGACAGTATGATATGATGTTGGTGATGTGAACGGTAGATGTCAGAGTACCTATCTTTTTTTAAATGAAGTAGTTCTACTAACCTTTTTTATACAAAAGGAACCAAATAGGAGTATTTCAACATTATAAAAATTTATAAGCCGCAAAATTGGCTGAAAGTATGGTAATAGCGGTTGAGCGGGCGTGCGGTCGGGCATGTTGGCGGGCGTTGTTAAGTAAATGTTGGTATCTATGTTGTTTGTGATCAACTCAATTTCACTCCAGATCCTTGAAAATGAGAAGCGAAAGATACCAAAGGTACATTCAAACTCATTAGTCAAAAAATAAACTGACAACGCCATGGCAAAAAAAAAAAAAAGAAAAAAACCAATAGACAAAAACAGTATACAAAACACAACACAGGAAACTAAAGACTGACTAACATGAACCACACCAAAAACTAGAGATGATCTCAGGTGCTCCGGAAGGGTAAGCAGAGCATGCTCCACATGTGGCACCCATCGTGTTAATTATGTAAGTACAACCCGATGATAAGTTCAATTTGATAGGTCACATTCGGGGAAAAGGAGGATGGGAACAATCCCATCCTCAAGGTGACGATTGGAACATATCCGTCGTCATCTGGGAAACAGATATTCCATAACGGCCAACTTACTCGCGATAGTGTCCGTTTTCGAAGGAATGATTCAATTGCACCATTTGGAACTCTAGGTTAAATAGCTTCACATACGAAAGTTTCATATAGATTGCACACATATGTTTGTTGTGAAACTCCTGCTATGTAACTATTTGCACATCCCCCATGTTTTTCAGATTTGGGAACTGAGTAATTTTCAGCAAAATTCAACGATACGCTTCCTTTTTTGTGTAGTCATCTTGAAAAATTCACAAAAGACGGTCATATTTTGTGTAATCAATTTTTCCTAGTTTCAACCAAGATTCTTGAAACTTCTCAGACAGATTGCATCTGTTCCCCTTGGATGGTGATAAGATACCCTAGATTTGAAAAAAAAAAAAAACACAAAACACTAAGCTTAGAAGAATGGCATCTTCAAGCTATTATCTACATTTAGATCTAGGCGGCTTGTGAAAGACAATCTACTTCTGAAGATTTAGCACATTTTCCACGCTTTAAAAAAAATCACAAAGAGTTTCCTTAGTCGGAAGTCCTTGATCTCACATTTTAAAGTTATAGAATGACAGTCAAATCGAGAATAAAAAAACTATGTTTCTAGATATAAGTTATCTAACTGATAGAAGTTTAAAACTCATACAGGAATTTTATTTTTACAATTACTAAAACAATGTAAATAGGGATGTTTGTCAATGAATGGTAGCTTTTGTTTTTTAATTATAACGACAAAAAATAATAATCAATTACTTTATTAATAACTTACAGAATTTAAACTTATCTAGGATAGCATTAGCTTCTCCTTCAGTATTTGGCTTCCAAAGGTTGGCTCCTCGTGCCATGGTAGATGCCTTCTGAAATTTTAGAACAAGTAGTATCTGCATTCATAACATATCTCTAGTCAAAGTATTTTGTTAATTTGATCGTTACAAGTTAAACCGTTCTGAAAAGGTACAGTAATGTATATTTAGATAATTTTGATCAGTAGGCTTTTAAGGCTAGTTTTATGCATGAGATTTGAATTATACAAATAGACATATTTGTTCACAGTCATTGTACCAAGTGAAATCGCATGCCACTCATTGTCTATATTTAAACTCAAAAAGCTAAAAATAAGGAAAAAAACGTTTGCAACATACGACTTTTTAACGACCTATCTAAACTTCAAGTAAAATGATTTTTCTAGGACTATGTGACTATTTAGCTATTAACAAAAAAAAAAAAAACATTTTCTAAATCATTCACCTTTTAATAGTCCGTCACCGCACTGATCACACAACAAATAATACATAGGAAAAATATAATCAAAAACAAGAATGTGTCCCCAGTACACAGATGCCCCATCCGCACTTTCATTTTCTATGTTCAGTGGACCGTGAAAATGGGGGAAAATCTCTAATTTGGCATTAAAATTAGAAAGATCATATCATAGGGAACATGTATTCTAAGTTTCAAGTTGATTGGACTTCAACTTCATCAAAAACTACCTCGACCAAAAACTTTAACCTGAAGCGGGACGAACGGACGAACGGACGGACGGACGAACAGACGAACGAACGGACGGACGGACGGACGCACAGACCAGAAAACATAATGCCCATAAATGGGGCATAATAACGTTGGTTTTAAAGTATTGGTACAGCGAGTATTGATAACCACATTTTTCAGTTATCTTTGTTTTGTTTCAATTAACGCATGTTTTACTGTTAAGGTGGTACATAACACTACAGGGAGATAACTCTAAAAATCAGTGAAACGTTTTAATCACAGTCTCTTGTTAAGGAAATATTAAGCTTCTCAATGATTTATAATTAGTGTTTGTCAAATTGCTATATATCCAATGACATTTTTCCGATAAAGTGTGTGGTTCAAGTTTTTTGAAATCTTTATATTTTTGTCAAACATTGTCAAAGGGTCAAAGTAAATATTTTGTCAAAAATTTATGAAAATTAAACAAGCCGAATTAATTTTAGTCCAGGTGTTTGGTACCACCTTTATTTGTTGTTTCATTTACGTAAAACATCACATCTCTTTTAATTCACACTTCAATAACCAGATTATTTGACGCTGCACAAGTTGATGGCAGAAAGCTGTGCATTTGAGACAATGACACGTGTGGAAAATGCATGAGACGTGTAAATAGTTACATCAGTTCTCTACATTAAAACACGTGTAGATCTAGGTGTTATGGTTTATTTTTTTGTGATCAACAGACAACACGTTTAGTATCAATAGTATACACGTTTATATATTTATTGTTGAATATGAACAAATTTCATATAAATCAAACTAGATATCAGCCAATCAAAATCAAGAATACTTAAATAAAGTTGTAATTAAATATGATATAACATTCAACATACTCACAAGAGCATCAGACCAGGGTCGTCGTAGTCCTTTCACTGTAGAAATAACTATTTGGAGAAGCATTTTTGTCATTTAACAACATATAGTCTGCAGATCAATTTGTTGAAACACATGGTGCTATTCATATGATACAAAATGAGTTAATAATTTGAATAAATAGCAAGACCATAACGTTTAACTGATGACATAAACAAAAATTTTAAGATTAAACGTACGACATTGTCATATTGGAAGATAGTCATAATTTCATAATTCATTATACATTTTATAGCTACGATAGTACACCAATAAGAAGGTAACTTGTTTAAAAAAAAAATAAACAATATACTACATTTTCGCAAAATATAAAAGTTATAGCTCTGAGATTAGTATTATTCACACATAACTTGTGTCAACGTTATCGCTATTATACACAAAATGCATGCTTGCAGATTAAATTATTATAAATGAGATGACATTAGTTGCTATATGTTTGTGATATTTCTAAAGAATCAGTGGTTTAATTTAGGTGTGTCAAATTTGGTTATATTACAGAAACTTAGATTGGTTATTCAAATAATTGATAAAACATAGTTTTTTTTTGTACTAGTTAATAGTTTAATATAATGACCTAACAAAGATTTGTGCAAACATATACATCACTGATTCGACTTTATCTTGCATACATGGATTAGCAATACAGATTATGCTTTTGAATGTCCGTTATATTTCAATGATATCCAAAGTTAATGAACATGTCTTAACATTTAAGTCAACTGATCGCGATTAAATGGGAACGTTGATAATACCATGTTAAGTGAGCACGACCTGTGTTTCTGATATTCCTCTCATCATGTCTATAATTGTACGCTTGAAGCTTAAAGATTGGAAAATGAAAAACTAAAATCGTTTGAATGAATAAAAAACATAACATAGCAGCTAAATAAAGGCAACAGTAGTATACCAGTGTTCAAAAGTCATAGCTCGATTGAGAGAAAAGAAATCCGGGTTACAAACTAAAACCAAGGGAAACACATCAACTATATATAAGATGAAAACAAGTTAATATATGCTTGGAACCTTAATATTTGTACAGTTATCAGACCACATTTTAAATAAAAAATTATAAGTGTATGAGTTTGAGCATAGCGATGACGAAGCGTTATCTGCTTTGCAGATGGTTTAAGGCAAGATTTATCATTGTGTTTTTAAGAGTTGTCCCTACTGAAAACAAAACGATAATTGTATTTATCAAACCAGATTATTTCGATGTTGTTAAAACAACTGTTAGACGGGCAAAGGTTGATTGAACTTTGTATTATACAGGATAGGACACCTACGTCACATATAGGGCGTTTCATACAAACAAACATATCAACATAAACACACGCATTACGGTAAGTTGTCTGCATAATTTTCTTGAGCACATTGGTATCAAACAATAATTGTTGTGCAAAGTAGTTAACTACATTATGGTTATCAACTTATATTATAAGTAAAAAGGGGCAATATTTGTGCAAACTAGAATCTATAACAAACGTGATGATGTCAACTTTCCAATTGTTATCTTCCTAGTGGTCAGCAATCACATTGCCTCTGATCCGACGCATGGCGGTTATATATCTCAGTCTTTGTTATTTTTGAAACAGCCAAGGAAGGAGGACTCCACCTGATGATGGAACTGGATCAACATTCTTACGATGTATACAAGGTAGTCATATTCTGGAAACCCAGTGAGTACAAGGAAAGTCTGGTTGACGACTGTGAAGAGAACAGTGGCGACCTGGAGAGACAGGAAGCAGCCAGGAGAGACTGGTACTTGGAGCATTAGGCTTGGCAGGCCAAAGTGCATCTCCTGTGAAGCGGAACCCACATTATACGCTATGGACCGATACATATAGACACCCTCGAGGCTGTGCGAGAGCGAAGGAGGATGAACAGCCTACATGACAGACTCAGGATACGACTAAAGAACCGAAAAGGACAACGAGCAAAGACAACGGATGTACATGTTTTTGTGGGAAAGTCTGAAAGAATGCTAGAGGTTTGAAGAGCCATCAAAGTAGAATGAAATGCGTGCCACCCCAATCCGGCAATTATGGCACAGAGAGATCTGGTCAGACGGAGGAGGATACCATCCAGGAAGCAAACAACAGTGATAAACTCCATGTGACCCAGGGTGATGATGAACACACAGACCAGCTTACAGAGATAGAACAACTTACAGCAGCAGAAGAGATAAATCGGATAGAACCAACAGTCAGAAAAGAAGAGTTAGAGCCAAGGAAGGAAAAGATCAATTGGCCAACAAATGCAGACAAAGCAATTTGGAAAGCTTTCGATGAATATCTCGAAAACATCTTTGAAGAACATTAGCAGGAAATGTAGATACAAAGATGATAGCAATGACGTCCATTATTTACAGCGTAGGAAAGGACATATTTTGATTAATTACATCTGGAAAAGAGAGAAAACACAAGGTCAGAGTAACCGTAGACATAGGAAGATTAAGAAACTGAGAGGGGACCTCAGAAGGTTAAAGAAGAGGTATAGAGATGCTTACGAGGAGGAAAGGTTACCTCTGCAACAGTTAAGGAAAGAAACCAGGGACAAATTGAAAACACCAACAAGAGCAGAAAGAAAATGACAAAGAAACGAACACAATTAAAAGCGCACCCTTTTCAGTATATGAAGAGATTATTTGGAGTAAGAGGATCTGGTAAATTGGAAAACTCAAAGGAGCATCTCAGAAAGACCCATAGTGATGAAAGGCGAGAAGAAGATCTGGAAGAATGTGAGAAACTGGCAACCCCAGATGAACCGAAAGAACAATTTGACGAGTCAGAATTGAAGTTGAAAGAAGTACAGGACGTTCTAAAGAAGGCAAGAGCATCATCAGCACCAGGACCAAATGGTATTCAATATCGGGTATACAAGAACTGTCCCAAGCTGACCAGACGATTGCGGAAGCTTTTGAGAGTAGTTTGAAGAAGGAGAAAGATGATTGATGCATGATATAAAGCAGAAGGATGTTTTATAGCAAAGGAAGAGAACTCCAGGAAAGTTCAGCAATTTACATCCATATCTTTATTGAACATCGAGGGGAAGATCTTCTTAGCAGTTTTAGCGAAGCGGACAACAAGATTCCTGCTAGGCAACGAATATATAAACATATCAGTTCAAAAGGGAGGCATGCCAGAAGTATCCGGATGTATTGAACATACTAGTGTTTTAACACAGATCTTAAGAGAAGCAAAGGAGGTATAAAGCGACTTAGCAGTACTTTGGCTAGATCTTCCTAATGCTTATGGATCCATGCCTCACAAAATGGTAGATTTGACATTGCAGAGGTACCATGTTCCAACCAACATCAGGGCAATGCTGCAAGAATACTTTAATCATATTGAGATGCGATTTTCAGTAGAAAATGTCGCCACAGCGGTGCAGAGACTAGAAGTAGGAATATTAACGGGATGTACAGTGTCAGTAGTATTGTTCGCAGCAGCCATGAACCTCATTGCAAAGTCAGTGGAAAAACCCAGTAGAGGACCATTAATATCATCAGGTATAAGACAACCACCAATAAGAGCATTTATGGATGGCATGACTGTTACAACAATCACTGTAATAAAGGGAAGATGGACTTTAGAGGAGTTGGGAGGAATGATCAGTTGGGCCACAATGAAATTCAAACCCAATACATCAAGAAGTTTTGTTGTGAGAAAAGGCAAAGTGAGAGATAACACTTTAGAATTAGCAAGGGAAAAGATACCAACGGTTAGGGATGAACCAGTGAAAAGCTTTGGGAAAAAGTTTGACACTACACTAACAGACAGTGAAAACACCAAAGAAATACAAAAACAGTTGGTAGATTGGCTGTCGAAGAAAGACAAAAGTGTCCTACCAGGAAGATATAAAACTTGGATGTATCAACATGGTGTCTTGCCAAGGATACTATGGCCCGTTATTGATATATGAGTTTCCCGTGTCCAAATTTGAGGTTTTAGAAAGGATGATCAGTGGTGCCTCAGACGATGGCTAGGCGTACCAAGAAGTTTCAGCAGCATTGGTTTGTATAGTACAGGGACTAAACTGCAATTACCACTCAAGGCGTTGACAGAAGAGTTTAAAGTCACAAAAACACGTCCGGTTATGATGTTGAGGGACAGCAAAGATGCCAAAGATAGAGGAGCCAGAGTGAAGATCCGAACAGGAAGAAAGTCAAGACTTAGACACAGTATCATTGTTGGTGTCACACACACAAGGATTTGGTATGACAACAAAACTAAGATGGAATACAGCAGATGAGAAGGAAAGAGAGATTTGGTACAGCAGGAAGTACGACAGATAGAAGAAGAGAGCAGGTATATTAACGCAGTAGGCATGAAGCAGAAAGGTAGTTGATTAAATTGGCAAAGAGCTAGAAGCAGAGCCTTGGCAAGGAGTGAGATTTTGAGTAAGTAGGGATACCGTTTAAACTTCCGACTAAGATCAGTGTACGATGTACTACCAAGTCCATCAAATCTCTATACATGGGGGTTGATAGAAGATCCAACGTGCATCTCATGCAAAGACAAACCAGCAACTCTGCAACATATGTTGTAATCACATCCAGTGGTACTGAAAGATGGTAGGTACACATGGACACATGTTAGTGTACTGAAAACATTTGCAGCGAGGTTGGATATCATCAGGAGGAAGAAGAGAAAGGTCAAGAAAAACATCACTTTCGTAAACTTTGTGAAGGCTTGAGAGAGCAAAGACAACACACATGAAGGCCTTGGGATCCCTGCACAGCAACGGGCTTGCAGATGACTGCAGATATTCAACAACGTATGAGCTTCCAAGCAGTAATAGCAGCAACATCGCTTAGACAGATATATGGTACTATGGTCGCAAGGAACAAGGCAGACAGTCTTGCTTAAGCTGACAGTCCCTTGGGAAGAAATGATGGAGGAGGCGCACGAAATGAAGACGGCAAAAAATCAACAGCTTGTAGAGGAGTGCCAGCAGCGGGATGGAGGAAGTGGTGCTTTGCGATTGATCTAGTTTAAATAATGGACTTAAGATGATCATGATGAAATAAAAGACTGTATAAGGAGGATTCCACCTGATGGTGGAACTTGATCAGCATTCTTACGATGTTTACAAGGTAATCTCCTTACACAAACACTGTCCCAACAGATTTATGAGGAAGAATCAAAATAACAATGCAATGGTTAGCATTAAAACAAAGGTGTACATAATCCTTTACCTTCGTCAGACAATTTTCCAGCTGATATTCACATTGCAGATGTATTTTTACTTCGGTATTTTAACTTTTCTTTAATTAATTTGTTCTGTCTTTTCAATGCAGTTAGTATATATTTCAAATCAGCTTAAAAACAAGAAGCTGTCGAGTGACAGCAAACCAGATTTTTCTGCAGAGGTCAAACCCTGAACAGTTGATCAAGTATGAACACAACATTTAAGCTTAAAACAGCTCTGAATTTGGATTGTGATTGAATATTTAACATAGATTATTATCTAATTAATAATGAAAAAATATTTGCAAATCTGAACCCTCAAACAGGATCATGTAAAACTTAAACATTAATCTGTTACACAGCTATCCCATATCGGTGATCTTAATCATAATGACCATGGTCAAACGTAAGAAGGGATGACTTCAACGTTATCATTTCAATCCTTGACGCAATATCGTCCTTGTATATGTAAGCTGCTTACCTTTATGATAAGAATCGTGAAAGGACACACTTATCCTGGAATAACTTATCAAACAGGAGATATATACAATGTATATATCCTGCTTAAATGCTGCTTAAATGTTGATACATATAATTGGAATATTAACAATTGCATCATTTTAATCGTCTCGTTTGTCTTAAAATTAAGTTTTCAAAGGACTTCATTGCAAAGTTCTAGATGTACGGTAAGACATGAATTAGACTTGTATAGCGGACTATATGGTATGGGGTTTTGTGATTGTTTATGGCCATAGGATGACCTATAACTGCTCATATCTTCGTCAGTTGAACTGCTGGATAGTTGTCTCATTGGCAATCATACCGTATCTCCTTATTATTATATTAAATGTATAAATTATATCCTTATTTTAACTTCATTGAGATAGATGCAGTCAACGTATTCACCAAACTTTGAAACATTCGTTGAAAATCAATCCTTTCTAAGATGATAACACAATTTTGACTCCTGTACCCCTATTTTTGACATTTTTACCTATTGTGTCTCTTTGTTTTGTTCACGCATCGTTGTCAATATAATGGAATTTGATGCGACTGTCATACAAGTGAGAGGTTTAGCTAGCTATACAAGCTGGTTCAATCCACCATTTTCTACATAAGAAAATGCCTGTACCAAGTCAGGAATATGATAGTTGTTATCCATTCGTTTGATGTGTTTGAGCTTTTGATTTTGCCATTTGATTAGGGACTTTTCTTTTTGAATTTTCCTCGGAGTTCAGTATTTTTGTGATTTTACTTTTTCTAAAGGGGAACATGAAGTAAAAAGTCGATGTCAGTTTCTTATCTTTTTGCGTTAAGAGCTTCTGTACGCCTTATAATAGAATAAAGGATAGAGTCAATATGGATGTATATTTCTGTTTTTAATACGTTCTTACAGAAAAAAAGAGGAGAAAAAACCAAGATGGCAGTAACAAAACCATTAAATAAAGTTAAAAACGCCATGGAATAATTATAATAGTTTTCCACGACATAATTCTGATATAAATAAGTATTGACCAAAACGAACCGTACGCTAAAACGTGCGTAAACTTGGGTGCCTTCACCAATCCGTTGAATATTTCTTAAATTGTTCGTTTATAATTTTTGAAATTATATGAAAACTAAGGTTTCAACTCCGTCAGGCAAAGATGACCTTAGATGGATTTGGCTATTTTTTTAGGTCCTTTTTCTTTATATAGCTCCTCAACTGTTTCGGTTCTTATGTATTCTTGGCTTTCAAATATTCGGCTTTGAGCGTTCCTGATGAAGGTAAATCCAGAAAAGCGCTTTGGATGCATGAAATTTATAACGTCTAGTTTTAAATTTTTTTCGTGATCAGACACAACAATAATACCAATTTCTAGATGTCTTGTATTATCCTCATAAATAACCAAATTTATTAAACATATCTCCCCCTAACGCATGATCGACATACAAATTAAAATAGAAAGATTAATATTTTTAAAAAAAATGTAGACGTACATGTATTTTTGTATAGAATTGATATCACAGACGTCAATCGATTATTACCTTTAATTACAAAAATTGTTACTGTTATTAAATCAAAAAACAAGGATACGGGTAAAGGGATATAGCTATAATAGAACTATGTCAAATACACTTTACTATCACTAAAAAACTGTTCACCGTTAGTTATTATGTATATATGCATATTTTCACTGAGACAAATATTAATGCCATTCGAATGATGACTTTGAACAATTATAATATGCTGCTTATTTGAATGAAAGAACGCATGTTTTGTTTTGCAGCTCGTGTATCTTAAATATTTTGAAACAGGTTTCGAATTAGAAATAAAAGAGTTACCATATTTTCATTGATTTATCGTTAACCAAATTCATAAATATGAATAACAAATACTATGAAATACATACCCGGTAATATTTAGCCATTCTGCTATCCTGTGTGTTTTCAATGCAAGGAATTGGCAACTATGAAGCAATCATGGGATACTTCAGTGGTTAAACGAATTGATAGCGATGCGGAAGATTTCCTTATAAACCAATCATGTTGCTATTAAAAATACACAGATTACAAAAATATCAATTTTTTGATAGATTTATTTATTCTGGCTCGTGGATGTCAATAACTTATTTTTGTCTATTTTTGTCGCAAACATCCGGGTGCATTTACCTTACTGTCAAAGGAGAGCACAAACTAAGGGTGCTTGAACCCATGTTAACTAGATATAACAGAGCTCCAGATAAGAATTCACAAATTGGGGTTTTTACCCACCATTTTTTAATGTAATTGAGTGATAAAGTTTTTTAATTGCATCATCAATTCCAATTCACCCCTCAAGCAAATATCAAATTGGGTTTTTCACCACCAAGCCCCTTAATGTATTGGGTTTTTTCATCAACACAATATTGAATATTTAGACATTTTATAATCACATTTTATCTAACCGAGATGTTCATCCATCTTAAATACGTTTCTTTCTTTGTATATGCGATAGCTGTTTTATTTAGTTTATACACTGACGAGCATTTGTAGGTTTAATTTGTGTCCGGTTTTAACCGTTCTGCCAGTTTTGTATTTTCTCACAACTTATATAAACTGCAGCTGGTGTCACTAGTTGGGCAGTAACTAATTACCTTTCTAGATCACATATGATCACCCTACAGTTTAGTTGGAGTAGGTATGGCTACGTGTTTAGATTTTTATGTAATATTATATGTGAACATAAGGTGCTGCAAGATAGTTTTGCCACTCCTACCACCTAATTGCCAGAACTACTTAAAAAAAAGTAGTTCCCAGATTGAAGACATACCCCCAAAAACCTTGACCAGGTTCATGATAGGGTGGTTTAATGATTCATTTTAAATTTACAAATAATCCGGCAACATCAATTAATTAAATGACAATGTTTCACTGCACTTGCCAATTAGACAACTATCTTAAGCATACAGAACAATTAGACCAAAAACAAAGAAAGGACCAAGCTACATTGACGTAAAAATGGATATGTGTGTTCACTCATCAACTAAAATAATAGACCGACTTATCTGTCGTTCAAAAGCTTTTTTTTTATGGTGCTTTTGTCACAAAAGCACCATCCAAAAAAAAAAGCTTTTGAACGACAGATAATTCGGTCTACTAAAATGACAAAATAATATATATTCAATTATACTTGAATGTTTTTGTTTATTTTAATTTAAATAAATCTGGGTTAAGTTCTTCCTAATAATTGTTATTAGAACTTCTGGTTCCGATGCTTTCCAGCTACATATGATGTCATAATTAGTTTGGCCTTTCATTGTTCCAACTGAGCATGCTGAGTTTATTGACGAAACCCCGTGTTTGTTCTAACAATGTTCTCGTAAAGGCACGCAAACACGCCCGTGCGTTCGATGGACCCTTCCTAAAAACACTAGCTGAGTCTTGTTATCATCATAGTAATCCCTCAGCTATCAAAAAGAAGCTGAAAACATTCAATACTTTTACCGGACATTTACTTTCGTTTTAATTCATTGTGTATTATGATAAAACCCGAGCAATTCGAAAAGATTATAACAACTTGACAAACCCTAATTGGATAAACGCAGAGAAGATCGAAATGTTTTCATCAACACGTGTACCTTCTGAGCAAAGGAACATTCCAACAGGGACCCATTGCAACGCTCTATTTTTAGAACGAAAGGACATTTCCAATTATAAATATTATAAAAATAGATTTACGCACGACTATGTAAAAGATAAGGGTAAATAATGCAAACGATAGCGAATAAAAGCGTTAAGAACTCATGGTTTTGGCATATAATAGGGTTTTCTTTTGAATGTATTGGGTTTTAGAACGCTGCAATGGGCAATTGCATTGGGTTTTTAATTACGTGATCACGCAAATACGCAGCTTATCTGGAGCTCTGTAATATAAGAAACATGTTTGTAATACAACATGTACAATTACAAATTTTGATATAACACATTAAAGCAGAGAAAAAAATCAATCAGTATAGCTCATATCACATCTGCATGTCTTCCCGAATAAACAAGTTTGCACCGATCATTAGGACAGTTATTTTTTTATGAAATGTCTACGGTGATTATGCGTGTATGTGTTGACTTTTACACAGTATTCGTGTGCCCGACATTTAAATATGTATACTCATTGTTCAGTACTTAAAATTTCTGTCATTTTACAGTACGAAAAATATAAGTCATTTTTCAGTAGTGAAGAATTGCTACAACTTTCAGTACTGAAAATAACTTTTTATCAACATTACATGTACTGAAAACATTCATATAACTAAATGTACTGAAAAGATATGGGTAAAAAATGTACTTATTGATGATATTTTCTACCAGTACTGTATATGAAGTGGCATTAAAAGTACTTGTAAACGCTATATTAATTCCTGGCAGTGTAGTACTAATCCCTTTTTTACCAAATACAAATCAACAGATGTCATCTTGGGTATATCCCGTCAAACGAAAATAGATATGATTTCAACTGTAATTCTTATTTCTATGTAACAACATTCTAGAAGCGCCTGTAAGTGTAGTATATAACATGTATCATACTCATAATATACAATTTTCCATATCTTGCGTTTTCCGTCATGATCTTTTTAACTGGTGCTTACAAGGAACCTAATACAAATGTTAAAGAGCTTATAAAACCAAAGTATTGCAAAAATCCAGTCAAATAATTGGGTAAAGGTGACGCCACCAACATTCAAATTTGATATGTGTTTTGTGGTAATAAGCATTGTGTTAAAGTTTCATAACATTTGGTTGAGGCAAACTAAAATTAGAGAATGGAAACGCTGATTTTTTTTTTTTTTTCATTTGTAAAGGGGCATAACACTAGAACGGTTAAAGTGACGCCACCTAAATTCAAACTGGATCTGTGTTTTGTGGTAATAAGCATTGTGTATAAGATTCATAACATTTGGTTGAGGCAAACTAAAGTAAGAGAACGGAAACAAAAAATTCAGCAATTTTTCTATTTGTAAACTGCATAACTCTAAAACGGTAAAAGTGACGCCTACCATGCAAATTCAAACTTGATCTGTGTTTTGTGGTAATCAGCATTGTGTATAAGTTTCATAGTATTTGGTTGAGACAAACTAAAGTTACAGAACGGAAACCAATTTTGGAACGTACGGACGTACAGACGGACAAGGGTAAAACTTAATGCCCCCTCCGCTATTGCAGGTGCATACAAATATATATAGCATTCAGAAAATTAGTTTATACAGAATAACAAACAAACCTACCTCAAAATTCTTCAAACAATTTACCAAAGAAAAGAAAAAAAATAATTTCCAAAATATCATTTATCATTAATACAGTGTCTTTAAAGAATATATAAAACTTATCTGTAATTATCTTCAAAATATCTAATAATGAACAGTAAATTTCAAACTATATTTATACTGTCCTACAGAGATTATCATCAACAACACTCAGGAAACACAAAATTTTCAAATAAATATGTCACTTCAATTATAATTGTGTAATTGATTTTACGATCATTTCTTATCATTAATGTAGATTTTCTTTTCAGTCTGGGCATGGCATTTCACAGTTATCTTACTGGAAAACATACAACAACAAAAATTAAAGAAGGCAAATAAAGATAAGATGGAACATAACATAATGTATGGCACAATCGTATTTAAAAACTTCACTTACCTACACTTCCACTTCAACAGATGGACAAAGGTCTATTTTAATTTCCAAGGGAATTTTCAACCATAAGGAAATATTCAAACATGTTAACAATCTTTAAATAAAACACAATGCATACACAATTATCACCACTTTTAATATATCTGAATCAGCAAATCTATTTTAAACTCAATTTAAAATGTCTATAATAAATCTATAAATGTAGAGCTTGATTAATTAATTAATATCCCAACCCTCCTGTTGTGGTATGGAACCGTGTGCAAACATTTCTTACATATCCATACACTTACACTAAAGTTATTGTCTGCGAACCAATTTATTTTCCATGAACCAGTAAAACTGACCTTTTTGGCCCCTAATTACAACACCGCAAGGACACTAGCCCCCAAAAACAATCCCAACCATACTTACTGGTATGGAACCTTGTTCATCAATTTCATAGAGATCCATGAACTTATACTCAAGTTATTGTCTGCGAACCAAAATGTCTTCAGACGCAGACGCAGACAACACCATAACATAATACTACCTGCGGTCGTATAAAAATGATAAAATTTGAAGTTTCATGAAGTAAGTGATGATTGTGGTGCTTTGTTTATGTCGTTTTGTATGTATATGTGTGTGTGTTGGGGAGAGAGGTGGTTTAAAGCATACATGTACATGTCTTTATGGGATAAGGTTAAAGGCCGGATCTGACCTATAAAATTTACCAGGTGGTTATCAATTAAGCATATTTGGAACGAGGGGTGGAGCTAAGTTATAAATATCACACACAGTATCTGTTGACAATAACAACACATGGCTAAACTCACGTTTATCTGTGGCAATAATACAAGGTAATATACTGATAAAATTCCAATCAATGAAATAAACAAGGAATAAGTTTTAAAATTTACCTTTTAATTATTCAGAATATTAAACTTCAGTGAAAGAAAATAATAAATAAATCAAGTACAATTACATTCAACTCCAACTCTGTAAATTGTAATCAATTATTATTCCCTTTCCTTTCCTTTCCTTTCCTTTCCTTTTGTTTTGTTTTTTTCTTTTTGTATATATTGTTAATATAGCGCGACCAGATTTTATCCCTTAATATATACGTTGCTTTCTTGTAGTTTTTCTTCCCCTTTTTACACCGTGGTTTCCTATGATCATTGAGATGGGACACTGATGTATATTCACGATCAACGTTTTCGTTCCAATGCCACACGGCTAAGTTATTTCTTGCATTGTATTGTAAATCCCAAAAGAAATTCTCTTATTCTGATAAATGTTTATTACATTATTAAAACTTTCCACATAAAAGTGTCTCTGACAAGAGTGTAGTCATTTGCCTATTTGTAAATATTCATTCCAAGGATGGCATTCACAAGTAGTTTTTCAGCTACTGGATTCGAAATCACAATTCGCGAAGGTTCATGACAAGTATCTTTCCGGCATCTAGAACTTTCACTACAACCAGTATGGATATTTTTGTAGTGGTCTACAATATTCAACAAGGATGATTTCAACATGTCTTTCTGTTGGTTACAGTTTCTTATGCACCAATGTACGTGTGTTTCCACTGACTATGCTTTATCACTCAACTGAAAAGACCACGTTTTGCCTTAATAATATTGAAGCCCGGATGAAATCTTTTTCATTGCTGTTTTCATTGCCTTCACACAATGCCGTTTCAGTTTCTTCTCGGATGTATTTGTTTATTGACAAATTTCTGTCGTGGCAATGAACACCGACTCGTTCATCTTTATCCTTCGTGTACTGGTAAATTCGCACGGTTTCAACTTTTTCATGACGCTGTGAAACGATATAATGAGCCTTTGTAACATGCTTGCACCTGTCCTAAGTCAGGAATCTGATGTACAGTAGTTGTCGTTTGTTTATGTAATTTATACGTGTTTCTCGTTTCTCGTTTTTTATATAGACTAGACCGTTGGTTTTCCCGTTTGAATGGTTTTACACTAGTAATTTTGGGGCCCTTTATAGCTTGTTGTTCGGTGTGAGCCAAGGCTCCGTGTTGAAGGCCGTACATTGACCTATAATGGTTTACTTTTATAAATTGTTATTTGGATGGAGAGTTGTCTCATTGGCACTCACACCACATCTTCCTATATCTATTTACATTTTAAAACTTTGTGAGTTTTTTCTTCAATCGCTACAACACTAGTGTCTTTTGCATTTTTCCTCCATCCATGGCGTGCATCGGACATAATGTCTATTGAGTCAAGATCTTCATATGAAGCAATTTCCTCTAATAAGGCAGTTTCAATACATTCAATATTCCTCTTGTATATGTTGTTGGTGTTTATTGAAGAAGCTTGTTCTCTTTTCCTCATTTAACATGCCTATTCCGGAACCGCTAACAAATCGTTTGTAGTCTGCAGGAAGTATACCACTACATACATACAATACCATGGTTTACCCTGCTGTTTATCTGTTTATTAGATACTCCTTTGTTGGATGACCAAGAAAAAATATGTGGTGTCTCCTGGATTCCGAATTTCAAATTGGTTTTAACTTCATGTCCCTTTTGAATTCGTCTATTAGTACACAGATTATGACTGCACTGCCTTGCATGCCATTCTGAAACTTGAATGCAACGGCGAAATGAATCCTCAGCAATAAAGAAAATTTTCTGGTTAACATCAGTCTTCTTGGTCCTAATAAATGTGCTTGGACACATTGCTGGCCCAGTATTTTCATCTTCATTGTCAAACCGTTTTCAAACAAAGCTTCAAGTACTTGTAAGTTTTCCATGGGCCTATTGCTTTTCTTTGTAAATTCATTTCGAATTTTAGTTATTTATCAAAAATGATATTTTTCTTCTCCTCAATTCCAGAAAGTTCAATTCTAAAACTAGGAGTTCTTTTGCGAATTTTCTGCTCATTCTCTGACATTTTCTTTTTTTCTTCATGAATACGCGGTGATGTATATAAATTTTACAAATAAAATGGATACATGAAATGAGACCTAAGAAATTCTTCCAGGAATATTCCATGAAATGGAATAAGTGAATTTTATTTTCTTTTATTTCATTATAGTAATATTTGCATAAATCATTAAGACATACTTTTTAATGTTATAAATGAATATATTTCTTTTTATTTTATTTAGTCATCTTCTTTTTAAAAACTTTAACCAAACGTTGCTAATTTCCCCTACTTGACAGTTCCACACTAAAAGTCAGCAGGTGTATTATGATGCTGTGGAATGTTACCGCCAAATATTTCTGATAGTAAGCAAAACATGTGTATGTGTAATATAATAATTGAGACTTACTTATAGGTTATCATTTTAATTGAATAATATATTTAATCAATTAAGTATTACTTTAGGAAAGATAAAAAAAATTATGTAAAAGGAAATTTATCAGCAAATTAAATTGTGATAAAAGCAGAATTTCTTTGACAATTAATTCTGAAATAAAATATTTGTCTTAAGAGTACCCTAGCTACTGAGTGCTCATTATAAACAGAGCGAGAGAGTGACATATGTTTAAAATAAAATAGAGGAAACATCAAATAATTCAAGATCAGTTTTGTCATTAGAAGTTACACAAGAGCAGAGGGAGGCAATTTATAATTCTTTTGCACACAATGATTGGGAATTTAAAGACATATCTGGTGAAAATGCTAGTATTGAGGAAAATGAGTCAAATAAAGGAGATTTCTTCATTGCACAAGATGAAAACTCAGAGGAATGTCCCAACTGTTTATGCAGGCCATGCATAACAAATGAAAGGAACAGACAGTTGTGGTGGGAAAATGAAAATCACCTTGAACATGAACGGAATGCATATTTAAGAAAAGACCAGTATAAACGTTTTTGAACCAATTTGTTACATAGGGGAGTTTGGAAAGACCTTAGGTACTTATTGCGAAAGAGTGAGGCACTAAGAAGAGATCCTAGAAGACGTAAATGTGTATATCATCGCAGGGATTTAATGCCTAAAAGTGTGCTTGAGCTAGTGAGACAGTGGTTTCCAAACTTACCAGAACAACAATACATAGGTCCAATGTGGGAATAATAACTCAGAAATATAAGTGCTGATTAGAAATATATTTAATTGACATGATGAATCATTTGGTGTTTGTAAATTGGATGCTAATAGGCTCCTGCCTCTAAAGTAAGCTGATTTGTTAGCAGAGGGGAGAGGTGGTTTAAAGCATACATGAACATGTCTTTATGGGATAAGGTTAAAGGCCGGATCTGACCTATAAAATTTACCAGGTGGTTATCAATTAAGCATATTTGGAACGAGGGTGGAGCTAAGTTCTAAATATCACACACAGTATCTGTTGACAATAACAACACATGGCTAAACTCACGTTTATCTGTGGCAATAATACAAGGTAATATACTGATAAAATTCCAATCAATGAAATAAACAAGGAATAAGTTTTAAAATTTACCTTTTAATTATTCAGAATATTAAACTTCAGTGAAAGAAAATAATAAATAAATCAAGTACAATTACATTCAACTCCAACTCTGTAAATTGTAATCAATCATTATTATTCCTTTCCTTTCCTTTCCTTTCCTTTTGTTTTGTTTTTTCTTTTTGTATATATTGTTAATATAGCGAGACCAGATTTTTTCCCTAATATATACGTTGCTTTCTTGTAGTTTTTCTTCCCCTTTTTACACCGTGGTTTCCTTTGATCATTGAGATGGGACACTGATGTATATTAACGATCAACGTTTTCGTTCCAATGCCACACGGCTAAGTTATTTCTTGCATTGTATTGTAAATCCCCAAAAGAAATTCTCTTATTCTGATAAATGTTTATTACATTATTAAAACTTTCCACATAAAAAGTGTCTCTGACAAGAGTGTAGTCATTTGCCTATTTGTAAATATTCATTCCAAGGATGGCATTCACAAGTAGTTTTTCAGCTACTGGATTCGAAATCACAATTCGCGAAGGTTCATGACAAGTATCTTTCCGGCATCTAGAACTTTCACTACAACCAGTATGGATATTTTTGTAGTGGTCTACAATATTCAACAAGGATGATTTCAACATGTCTTTCTGTTGGTTACAGTTTCTTATGCACCAATGTACGTGTGTTTCCACTGACTATGCTTTATCACTCAACTGAAAAGACCACGTTTTGCCTTAATAATATTGAATCCCGGATGAAATCTTTTCATTGCTGTTTTCATTGCCTTCACACAATGCCGTTTCAGTTTCTTCTCGGATGTATTTGTTTATTGACAAATTTCTGTCGTGGCAATGAACACCGACTCGTTCATCTTTATCCTTCGTGTACTGGTAAATTCGCACGGTTTCAACTTTTTCATGAAGCTGTGACACGATATCATGAGCCTTTGTAACATGCTTGCACCTGTCCTAAGTCAGGAATCTGATGTACAGTAGTTGTCGTTTGTTTATGTAATTTATACGTGTTTCTCGTTTCTCGTTTTTTATATAGACTAGACCGTTGGTTTTCCCGTTTGAATGGTTTTGCACTAGTAATTTTGGGGCCCTTTATAGCTTGTTGTTCGGTGTGAGCCAAGGCTCCGTGTTGAAGGCCGTACATTGACCTATAATGGTTTACTTTTATAAATTGTTATTTGGATGGAGAGTTGTCTCATTGGCACTCACACCACATCTTCCTATATCTATTTACATTTTAAAACTTTGTGAGTTTTTTCTTCAATCGCTACAACACTAGTGTCTTTTGCATTTTTCCTCCATCCATGGCGTGCATCGGACATAATGTCTATTGAGTCAAGATCTTCATATGAAGCAATTTCCTCTAATAAGGCAGTTTCAATACATTAAATATTCCTCTTGTATATGTTGTTGGTGTTTATTGAAGAAGCTTGTTCTCTTTTCCTCATTTAACATGCCTATTCCGGAACCGCTAACAAATCGTTTGTAGTCTGCAGGAAGTATACCACTGCATACATACAATACCATGGTTTACCCTGCTGTTTATCTGTTTATTAGATACTCCTTTGTTGGATGACCAAGAAAAAATATGTGGTGTCTCCTGGATTCCGAATTTCAAATTGGTTTTAACTACATGTCCCTTTTGAATTCGTCTATTAGTACACAGTTTATGACTGCACTGCCTTGCATGCCATTCTGAAACTTGAATGCAACGGCGAAATGAATCCTCAGCAATAAAGAAAATTTTCTGGTTAATATCAGTCTTCTTGGTCCTAATAAATGTGCTTGGACACATTGCTGGCCCAGTATTTTCATCTTCATTGTCAAACCGTTTTCAAACAAAGCTTCAAGTACTTGTAAGTTTTCCATGGGCCTATTGCTTTTCTTTGTAAATTCATTTCGAATTTTAGTTATTTATCAAAAATGATATTTTTCTTCTCCTCAATTCCAGAAAGTTCAATTCTAAAACTAGGAGTTCTTTTGCGAATTTTCTGCTCATTCTCTGACATTTTCTCTTTTTTTCTTCATGAATACGCGGTGATGTATATAAATTTTACAAATAAAATGGATACATGAAATGAGACCTAAGAAATTCTTCCAGGAATATTCCATGAAATGGAATAAGTGAATTTTTATTTTCTTTTTATTTCATTATAGTAATATTTGCATAAATCATTAAGACATATTTTTTTAATGTTATAAATGAATATATTTCTTTTTTATTTTATTTAGTCATCTTCTTTTTTAAAAACTTTAACCAAACGTTGCTAATTTCCCCCTACTTGACAGTTCCACACTAAAAGTCAGCAGGTGTATTATGATGCTGTGGAATGTTACCGCCAAATATTTCTGATAGTAAGCAAAACATGTGTATGTGTAATATAATAATTGAGACTTACTTATAGGTTATCATTTTAATTGAATAATATATTTAATCAATTAAGTATTACTTTAGGAAAGATAAAAAAAAATTATGTAAAAGGAAATTTATCAGCAAAATAAATTGTGATAAAAAGCAGAATTTCTTTGACAATTAATTCTGAAATAAAATATTTGTCTTAAGAGTACCCTAGCTACTGAGTGCTCATTATAAACAGAGCGAGAGAGTGACATATGTTTAAAATAAAATAGAGGAAACATCAAATAATTCAAGATCAGTTTTGTCATTAGAAGTTACACAAGAGCAGAGGAGGCAATTTATAATTTTTTGCACACAATGATTGGGAATTTAAAGACATATCTGGTGAAAATGCTAGTATTGAGGAAAATGAGTCAAATAAAGGAGATTTCTTCATTGCACAAGATGAAAACTCAGAGGAATGTCCCAACTGTTTATGCAGGCCATGCATAACAAATGAAAGGAACAGACAGTTGTGGTGGGAAAATGAAAATCACCTTGAACATGAACGGAATGCATATTTAAGAAAAGACCAGTATAAACGTTTTGAACCAATTTGTTACAGAGGGAGTTTGGAAAGACCTTAGGTACTTATTGCGAAAGAGTGAGGCACTAAGAAGAGATCCTAGAAGACGTAAATGTGTATATCATCGCAGGGATTTAATGCCTAAAAGTGTGCTTGAGCTAGTGAGACAGTGGTTTCCAAACTTACCAGAACAACAATACATAGGTCCAATGTGGGAATAATAACTCAGAAATATAAGTGCTGATTAGAAATATATTTAATTGACATGATGAATCATTTGGTGTTTGTAAATTGGATGCTAATAGGCTCCTGCCTCTAAAGTAAGCTGATTTGTTAGCAGCATGCTGATATGCAGGAAAGCATGGTTTTTCCTTCTTCCTGCGTAAACAATAACAATAAAAGCTCCGCCTTCATCTGTCAGTCTGGGAATTCAAAATTTGAAAATCTTGCCCCTTGAGTATTTACAACCTTGATATTTCTTCAAATACAAGTAATTTTTAGCAATTTTTTGTGAAAAGGTGAGTTGTTGTTGTTCCTCTTTGAGTGCTAAATTTCATGTGATAAAAAAATTGTTGAAAGTAATATTTGAAAAAATGTGCTCTTATTTTGAAAACTGGAAGAAAACCTAAGAAACCATGATATTTTTCATTGGCAGCTATTTATACCCCATGTCCGGTCTTTAAGCACTTTAATCAAGACAACTTAAAAAAATGTATGCCTTTGTAGCAGAATCAATTCTTCTGGCGTTTCGTGGATACGGACCACAACTTAAACTAGTTTATTCATAACAGACAGAATTACTACAGATGATAACATAAGATGCGAAAACCCGCTATCGAGTGGAAACACTTTAAGCCTAGGTAGTTTGGATTCAACGATAACTCTAAACTGAACTGAAACTTAGAAGGTTTTGAATAGTTGATTTATTTGACGCAGAGCA
The DNA here is from genome assembly GCA_017311375.1 of Mytilus coruscus. NCBI lineage: Eukaryota > Metazoa > Mollusca > Bivalvia > Mytilida > Mytilidae > Mytilus > Mytilus coruscus. The sequence continues at coordinate 45,022,985 of CM029597.1, forward strand.
TCTGCACAAACAGAACATACATAAAGTAAAGTGTATGTTCTGGGATTTTGTTTAATGAATTAATACACCATATTCCCTCTATTCTATAAAACAACTAAGAATAAATAAAACAAGTATTTCCGTCATTAAGTCGATGTCTTTTACGCACATTTTCATACAGAACTATCAAGTATGAATGTCAAGCTGTCCAAATTATTTAATTCACATCAATTTATTTTCTTTAAAAAATTCCAAACAATTTAAATAATTTAAATAATACAATAAATAATAATGCAACAGTTACTGCTGTTTTTGATGCAACCCACGGGTCGGACAAATTAGGCACATATTTCCCATTCTTGGTTCTACGATGCTCATAGTCCTGGTCTGTTGGTTCTGCAGTCAGAACCTTAAAGAGAGCATAAAATTGAAATATGAAACAACACGATAAAAACTGTTCAAGTAAAATTTTAAAGAAAAAGCAGAATTCAACATTAATATCAGATAATAAACTTTAGAAAATGATATGCTTAATGAAAGGTAAAACCTTTCAAGGAATAAAGGAAAGAAAATTTGTCAATCTTAGGTAAAAGTTGTTTTATACAGGTACAATAATATTTATGGGTGACATCAGCTTTTCTAAATTAACAAGCGCATTTTTGGTGATAAAAATAATTTTAAAATCTGGAACAGATTGATAGAGTGCGGAATTTTGAAAATTTATTTTGGTTTATGACGGTAAAATTAACAAGAAATATTCATTAGGGATTGCAAATACGTAAAATATTAGTTAAACAAAACAAAAATAAAATGTAAATGCTTTATATCTCTACAATTGGCAAACCGAAGCAGGAAATGAAAATTTGGCTTTCTGAGCTGAAGCAGCTTATTATTGGTATAGATGGAAAAGTAGGTACTTTATCCAACAAAATAGACAATATAGAGGACCGTTTCTCGCGCATGGTAACAGAAATAAAAACTGAGGTAGAGGTAGTAAAAACTGATGTTATAAACACGAAAATTGAGCTTAAAAAATTACGGGAGGACCATCTTGAGTTTGAAAAAGGTGTTGAACACATTGAATTAGAAATAAACAGGGTAGAAAATAAGAAGTTGGAGCTATTCAGACAAAGTCTAGACAGTAAAATTGCAAACCTGCATGAGCAACAGACTTTACTAGAAAATCACGAAAGAAAATATAACGCCCTTGTTTATGGAAAACCTGAAAGTGAACATGAAAATATATATAATGTCCTTAATAAATGTTTCTTTCAAGACCTGAAAATTGATAAAGATCAGGCTGACTTCTTCGCTATTACCAATACGCATCGTATTCCGTCAAGGCAAACCATCTGACCAAACTAAAAGGCCTGCTCCTATTATAATTCGCTTTATGCACTACGTGAACAACAGTACGCCATGTCTAAAGGATATAATTTGTCTGGCAAACGAATGCGCATTGTTGATGATCTATCCCCAATCATGAAAGAATCGAGTCATGGACTAGCAAAGATGGCTTACACAATTAGATATAAGGAACATCTGCAAACAAGAATCAAGGTTATCGGGACCCATCTTCTCTTAAAAACACATACACACCCAAAAGATAATTGGTTTCTTTTCTGTTTAACATGAAGGCTTCCATGTTACACCATTAATCATTTGTGAAAAATAAATTGACTATCTTTGAGATGTATTTAATTAATAAGTATATAAATATTCTTTCTCTTGTTATTTATTTTACTTTTCATAGTGTTTTCCATCAGCTAGTTTGATCTACAAATGTATATGCATGTTTCATATAGCTCTTCAACTGTTTGTACTTATATTCAGATTATGTTTGGCATTGAGCGTTCCTGATGAAGGTAAATCCAGAAAAGCGCTTCGGACGCATGAAATTATTAAAAATTTTTTCTAAGACATATTCATTATATATATTTCAGTAATTAATTAAAATGTGTATACAATGTGCTAGTTTTTATGTTTTTGCATTTGCTGTTTTTGTGTGCTTATATTTTTGCTATTGGTGTTTGTTTTTTCTTTGCTTTTCTGTGTGTTTGTTTTTGTTTTTGCTATTAGCTTATTTTAATTTGTTAATTTCTTGCTTTTATTATTTTTTTATAAAAATCAGAATTATTGTGATTAACTTTACCCATGTTTGGTATCAGTTTTGACATTTTGATTTTATATTGTTCTCTATGATATATAGGTACCATTGATAATATATTTACTTATGTATACATGTAATGATGTACGCAAACTTTCGCTTTATAACATGACTTGCTTATCCAATGTGAAGAATATTGATCAGCTCAAAATGACGGATACATTTACATAAACATTTGCATTGTCCATTAAGTTATGACTTCAGGTTTTGAATAGGACGCATTGCCAAAAATTGCAATATTTCAATACATTGTCCATGAAATACAGGTAGTAGTTTTAGTTTTTTTGTTATTGTTATCATTTATAAATTCAACTTCTAGGACTACGCACCAAAGATAAGACAGTATAGACTGATTCTTGAGAAATGAAATAGTTTTCTTTTGTTTTTCAATATTAGAGCAAATTAGCTAAGCAATATATCAAAAAGGAAACCAAACTTAATGATATATGAAAAATACTGGGAAAAAACCAGCAACATTGAAAAGAACTGAAAACAAAACCTAATCAGAACAAATTAAATGACTGACTAGAATTATATATCATAGAGCATATAAAAAGTATATAGAATTTTCTTCAATTTTTAATAATCGTAGATACAACAAGAAATCTGTAATGAAACATGCATATATTTGCAAGGGTGTTGTTTTGGTTTTTTTTCAGAAATGTAGTCATATTTACAGGTATTTCATTGATTATATGCTCATAGTGAAGTTTAGATATTTATACCAAACATGATCATAAATATACAATGACATTTTGACAGTGAAACTAAAAATGAAAATTACTTGAAGCAACTTTCAACAGTATCCAAATTAAAAATGATTCACGATTTTAACACAATTTAACTTTTACCAATCAAAGGGAAATAACTCATAAAATATTCATTGCATTTGAAAACATTTTGAAACAAAAAAAGTTATATTTAAACTATCAACAAATGGAATTTTAAAAGAATTATGTGAAGAGTGCAGCTAAATTACTCATGAAACTAGTTAAATGTTCCATTCCATGTACATTTCATAATGTTAACCTTTTATCAAAATATCACTAATACCCCCTCCAGCAGAGCATAAATGGTAATTTCAGCAAACTGAGTGACTATGCTTTTTGCAGGTATAGATCTTATATTTTTTAACTTACTCTTATTTACTATTTTTATTTATTTTAACTCATCTTTTTTTCATTTCCTTTCTTTTCCATGTTTTATTATTTTGTTTTTTATTTTGTTGGCAAATATAGCATGTATAGGTATAGAAACTCATAGCAGCAAGATTACTTATATAATTATATAATCAAGTTTGAATCAGAGACCAGACCATTACTACAGAATATATATTGTGTTAGCTATTCATTTCTTATTGTCAGTTGTGTTGGACATTTTTCAGTCATTTTACATTTAAAGAATGTTATTAAACTATATGTGTCATGTTTACTTTAAATGAAAAATAATTTTATTCAGATTGTCTCATACAACTGCCAAGGACTTAATTCAATTGAAAAACGAAGAGATGTTTTATAATATCTAAAAGCAAAAGATTTTAACTTATATTGTCTTCAAGATACACACTTTTCTGAAAAAGACGAGCAATTTAGTAAGAATCAATGGGGTGGAGAATGTGTCTTCAGTTCCTTTTCCTCAAACCAAAGAGGAGTGGCCATTTTATTTAATAATAATTTTGAATATAATATTTTACAAAGTAAAAAAGATCAAAATGGTAACGTTTTATGATTGAATATTAAGATTGAAGATAGCAATGTTACTGTAATTACATTTTATGGTCCAGATAGTGATATCCCTGAATTTTATGACAAAATTGGTGAAATTATTTGATAATCAGACTATGATTGTAACAGGAGATCAGAATTTAGTGCAAAATCAAGACCTTGATACTTTTAATTACCGAAATATTAATAATCCAAAAGCCAAAGAAAAACTTCTAGATATAAAGGAAATTTATAATTCAATTGATCCCTTTAGAGAATTAAATCCAGAGAGTAAAATGTATACTTGGAGGAAACCAAACCCTATAAAACAGGCCAAACTAGACTTCTTTTAGTTACACAGAGCTTTTACCCAAATATACATGACATAAATATACAAAATAGTTATAGATCAGATCATTCGCCTATTATTTTACAACTAAAACTTAAGAACTTCAGTATTGGGAGGGGTTTGTGGACATTTAACAATTATCTTCTTTATGATCTAGATTATGTCCCTATTGTTAAAGATGTTTTAAGTAAAACTAAAGAGCAATATGCTTCTCTTGTATATAACAGAGAAAACATAAATCTAGAAGATTCTAGTGATATAGAGTTCACAATTAGTGATCAGTTATTTTGAGAAACATTATTAACTGAAATATGCAGGAAAACAATATCATATGTCTCATTTAAAAAGAAAGAAACAAATAAATTAGAACATTTACTAGCTGAAGATATAAACAAATTGAAACAAATATCACAAACAGATGAAATTTTGGAACAGATTGAAAAAAAGAAAACAGATCTAAAAATTCTCAGACAAAATAAATTGAGGGGTCAGTATATAAGGTCAAAGACTCAATGGGTAGAAGAAGGAGAGAAACCATCAAAATATTTTATGAATTAAGAGACAACAAATTATGTTAATAAAACAATTCCTAAATTAATTGATGTGAATCAGGAAATATAACTGAAAACCAAAAACAAATTTTAACTGAGGCCAAAAATGATTACACAAATCTATATTCCAAAAACGACACAATAAAGTCTATTAATTTGAATAATGCTATACCCCATAATGATACACCAAAACTATCAGACAGTATGAGAGAGTCCTTAGAAGGGGAAATAACATTTACAGAGTTGACTGATGCAATCAAAAGAATTAAAAAATAAGATAAGCCCTGGATATGATGGATACACAAATGAATTTCTAATACTTGTTGGATAGAAATAGGTAAATTTGTTCATAGACATGATAGATCAATAAAATATGGTTATAATCAAGGTGAAATGTCTATTACCCAAAAGGAAGGTATTATTACTTGCATCCCAAAAGCAATACATGAAAAATTGGCGTCCGGTCAGTCTTTTAAATACTGTTTATAAATTAGCATAAAGTTGCATTGCAGAAAGAATAAAATCTGTTTTATCAATTTTAATTAATAATGACCAGACTAGATTTATACCTGGTAGATTTATTGGTGAAAATACCAGATTGATATATCATTTACTTTACTACACTGAAAAAATGATATCCCAGGCATTCTCCTTCTCATTTTGAAAAAGCTTTCGATTCTATCTCCTGGATTTTCATAGAACAGGTTCTTGATTTTTTCAACTTTGGAAATTCCATAAAACACTGGGTTAAAACTTTTTATACAAATACCAAATCAGCAGTAACACAGAATAATTTTCTTTCAGATTTTTTTTACAATTCAGAGAGGTTGCAGACAAGGAGATCCTTTATCCCCTCACATTTTTTTGTCATGTGCTGAAATTTTAGGAATACTACTTAGAAAGAACAAACATATTAAAGGTATTACTATTGAAAACTCAGAATTTTTGATATCACAATATGCTGATGACACCACACTTATTTTAGATGGTTCACCAAGAACACATGTAAAAAATCCCTTTTGGCAGGAGGTTTTTAATGCTTGGACTGAACTCCAAACTAAAGTAGATGTTAAGAACGAATATGATTTTATCACATCTAATATTTGGAATAATAAACACATTACGATTGGTAATCAAACTCCTCTGTACAAAACATGGACTGAAAAAGGAGTTAATTAATGATTTAATTGATAATGATGGACATTTAATGAACAGTCAGGAGTTTCAAAAAGCATATAATATTGATACCAACTTTCTTATATACCAGGGGGTAATTTCAGCAGTTAATTATTATATGAAAAGTCTTGATATTTAATGTAATTAGATTTTTAAGCTTTATGGGCCAATTATACCAATTACTATAATAATATTTTCAAAATCTACAAAATGATCAAAAGACATGTATAATGTTTTAACAGATAAAATAACAAGTATCACATCACAGGAAAAGTGGTCCTTAATCCTAAATAGACATAATATTATCTGGAATAAAGTGTATAGAATGCCATTTTACATAACTAAAAATTCAAAATTACAGTGGCTCCAATACAGGATCACTCACAGAATTTGGGGACAAAACAATTTCTCTACAAAATTAAAGTTATACAAAACAATAAATGTACTTTCTGTAAGGACTCAATAGAAACCTTAGAACATATATTCTGGACATGTCCAAAAGTATGTATGGAAAGAACTTAATAGATGGATATATACTAAAGTCTAAATTGAACTACCACTTAACTTAGACATAGTCTTATTTAGGATATTAGAAAAAATGGAAAAAAACTACATAAGAAACTTCATAATATTATTAACTTAATATTATATATACAGAACAAAAATGCAAAGTGGACAAGTAAATATTGTAGCTTAAAAAAATCATCTTAAAGAAAATTTGTTTGTTGAAAAATACAATATTTTATAAAAATAAAGCATTGCAAAGAGCATACTCCTGCTGGAACCCCTGGCTCCAACTAATAGAATAATTATACAAATAAATTTTTAAGTCATAAAAATACCTTCCCAAACCAGACTGCCTAGGTTTTTTATCATTATTATTTATTTATAAGTTTGTCAAATGATTCAAAACACCAACTGTATGTATTTGTAGTGTGCTGATGTACTATGGACTTAATACCGCAATTATACCATATACTATGACTATTTATATATGTAGTTTTGCCAATAAACACATTACAAAAAAAACATAAACAAGATGATGAAAACCCCTCCTATGAATTTATTAAGAGTCAAGACATTAAATGACTCCTTAAGTCAGTAAGTTGCTTAAAACAACTTAATGCATAAATCTCACCTGTCTCATGAGCCGCAATACAGGTACATCTAAGGAAGGTATAATAGTATCTTCATATGTCAGTTTCGGATCTATATCCGGACAGTAATTTTTATTCTTGCAAAACGATTCTTTGGAATTCCAAGCGCCCTCATAAATTCCTTTTCTCTCTTCAAAACTTTTTGATCTTTAGATTTGTATTTGTCTGCCTGCGTGAGTACACCATATAAGGTAATATCTGGAAAAGAAAAGCAGATACAAAATGAACTTTTAGATCTTTGTGTATTTTGTCTTTTGTATTTATTTTTGTGAAACGTACCGATCTGATGAGTCACTCCATCTCCAACTGTTGATTGCTCTTATGTTGGATTTTTATACCACTGTCCCGGTCTAGGGGGAAGGTTTAGAACTCACAAATAGGTTAATCCCACCACATTCTTTATGTGTCTGTGCCAAGCCAGGAACATGTAATCCAAACTTAATGGTTGTTGTCGGTTGCTATCTGTCATATTTGTTATTCGAATTCATTGTTGTAGTGTAAATATGACAGACTTGTGCCTTTTATAGCTGACTATACAGCATTGGTCTTGCTCATTGTTGACGGCTGTACTGTGACCTGTGATTGTTTAAATCTATGTCATTTGGTCTTTATAGATTAGTTCAACTTGCCACATTGGCACATCTTCTAAGTTTTTATAAAATCATTATCATTTTGTGTATATAAGTTCAGTGTTTTAGATTGTGATGTACTCACCCTCTCTCTGTTGGTGATGTCAGTGATGGCTTCAAACAGATTTTCTGGTAAGGGCTGATCTGGGTTTGCCGAACAAACAACAAAAACTCTATTCACTCGAAGATACTCTTCTCTATTCTCAATGACAGACAAATCTAAAAGCTTCGAAACAGGATTCCTGCTTTCTAGTTTTGGAATAATACCAAAATAGTTTCCACCAAAATACTTTTCTTTGACAGCATTAACACCAAAATGTTGTCCATATTTTATCACGTCATGAAGTTCTTCTCCTTCTTTCAGTTTTCCGCATAAAACAATATTTAAAAGTTCTTTATTCAATGGAGCGTCGTCGTCTTCAAATCCTGTCATATCAAGAAACGTTGGCAAAAGATATTCATCTCTGTCTTTGTAGTAATCTTTCTTTTGGAAACTGAAACAGAGGGCAGAATAAGCATTCTTTGAAAAGCAAATGCAGAAATAAAACAATTTTATCTGAATTATAACAGAAACAGGAATCTGTATATGCACAAGCTGAATATACAAATGTTATGCATTTCAAAGTATTTAATAGTCAAAGAGGAAAAGTAAGATTTTTTCTTAAATGTTGTTTTTATTTTTGCTTTTTTTTTTCGGGAGGGCGTTTGGTTTTATTATGTAGCCAATGTGTTTTTACGTATGCTATATAGTTTCTTTTGTATTGGAATTATAAATTGTTGGAGACCAGCTTCTGTATGTATACTTACATGTATAAAGATTATGAAATTATAAACATTTTGAAGGCATAAATAGGCAATACAGACCATCATCTTTAAATTTAGTATTATACACATACGTTCTTGAATATATATACATGTGCCCTCCGTCACGGTCAATCCCTATCTTGCAGGTCCTTTCTGTTGTATTAACTGTTTCGTGTGCTTGTCCTAAACATGCATGAAGTATTTGCCACTGGGCGGAAAGAAAACAACTATCATTCAATCAATATTGACATTATATAAAAACAAAAAGATGCGATATGATTACCAATGAGACAACTCTCAACCAAAGACCAAATGACGTAGAAGTTAACAACTATAGGTCACCGTACGGCCTTTAGTCAATTTAACTTAATATATTTAAGAGACACAATTCTTATAAATACAAAGTGTGTGTTAAATATAAATATATTCAATTCCGTTTTAGTGAATTCTTAAAAAGAAAAGAAAAGACATTGAATGTTACAAACGCATTACTGATGCAACAGTTATGGTCCTAAGCCCATAGTTGCCCCTTCAGTTATATGCATGATAACTTAATAGTACTTTGGACTAGGTACCCGTACAAAGATATCCTGCAGGGCTGGTTTCCCATACAAAGCCATGGTATCTTTCAATATCGATATCATCGATATCAATATCAACGATATAACACAGGGCTGGTTTCCTATACAAAGACATCCTTCAGGGCTGGTTTTCCATACAAAGATATTCTTCAGGGCTGGTTTTCAATACAAAGATATTCCTTAGGGCTGGTTTTTCATACAAATATATACTTCAGGCCTGGTTTCCCATACAAAGATATACTTCAGGGCTGTTTTCCCATACAAAGACATCAACAATTCTTTTTTTTTTAAGTGTGTCTTATAAGCATAAATTTTATAACTCGAATAAATAACCTTTTTAGTCTTCTTGTTACTTGCTTCCCTCTTCTACCAAATTCTCCATACTTTGCATATTCAGACCAATGATCATTGCTGAAGGCAGCAAATATGGTGTTAAGAAATGACGATTTTCCACATCCGGGAGGTCCAATGACAGCAATCACCAGTGGTTCTTTCCCTTGTCCGACTTTTCCGACTTTTCCTTTGCAATTCCACAGCAGCTCTTGTTTACGATCAAAATGCTTGTCTTTTCTTGGATCTCTTGCAACATATATCGGATCATCATCTGAATCGCTATCAGAGAAGCTAGGATTCCAGGAATCGCCCATCTAAAGAAGAAGAAAAAATTTTATGTTGGTTATAAATGTAAACAAAAAATACATTCACACTAAGTACAGAATGTTATATTTTCTTCCATACAATGTATGTACAAATAGAAAACTGAAGATTATCATAGGATTGCGTAGGATATCAATGAGTACACAATGAAAGCGTAAAAAGCTGTGAGACTAATGATTATCTATTTTGTGCATTTTAATGATTTGCATTTCATCGATCAATATATTGCCATTGATTCTTACTTATAGATTTATCCACAGGCGCATGAGGAATGAACCCCCTTTTCTACAAGTAAGAGAATGGTGTATTATTATTTGTCATGACACAAAATCATTTCCCGTGCATGAGAAAAGCAAAAGCATTTACATTACTGTTCATCATCTAAAAGTCGCAATGAAACCTTCAACATGGAGCAAGCGATGACAACTTACCACAAGTTTACGGCACCCCTTGAAACGGTTTGAATAGATTTCTTGGCATAGTTATGAGGTGATATTTACAAATATTTAAAAAAAACTTTATTGGGGAAAAAAAATCTTACAAATTGTGTCATTAAATGTCCGATAACTTAACCACAAAACTACAAAATAAAACATACATAATATAAACAACCATGGGTTATATAATCTTTTTACTCTAGCGCCCCGAGCTCTTCGGTTATTTATTATGATTCTATTTTCGTTGATAGTCAAGTAATAGTATACAAATGGCTCTTATAACACCTCACAAAAAGATCTTTATTTCGAATTTTCTATCCAAACCCAAAATGAAGCAAATCAGTGATTTTAGAAATCACTTGTACAAGTATCTCCCCTGACTCGAGAAGATGTGTTACGTATTACCAAACAGCAGGTTCAAGATATGCAAGTGAGAGGACATCTTGTTAGAAATGGACTGTACTGGATTTTTCATTGAGTATTTACTTTTTGAAACATGATTTTTTATGTGCAAAAGGGTAGGTTCGTATATGCATGTAAGACTTGTTTATTCCAACCATATCGTTTCGTGATTGTACTAATTATCCTTCCGGAGCACCTGAGATCACCCTTAGTTTTTGGACGGGATCGTGTTGCTCAGTATTTAGTTTTTTATGCTGTGTTTTGTGTACTGTTGTTTATCTTTTTCTTTTTAGCAATGACATTGTCTGTTTAATTTCGATTTATGAGTTTGAATGTCCCTTCGGTATCTTTTGCCTCTCTTTTTTAGTTAATCTGGACCATGTGTTGTTCGTTGAAAATAATTTATCTGTGTACGTCTATTCTCTCGGAGTCTGTTTTTGGTTGCTGATGTGGTATGATGCCAATGGATGTATTGTTTAATTTTTTTGATAATTCCTTATATCCTTATGTGCTTTAGACCAATGGAGAAAGCATGTTGACATTCCGTCGTTTTTGTCCGAAAACAAATGTGTGTGCTTTTTTTTTTTTTTAATTAAAATATAATTTTCTACAACAACAGAATCTGTAAGAATTTGATTGAATACCAAAATTTAATGTTGTAACATGAAAAATACACATTTAGAGATATGTCTCGCCTATTTGTTATTTTGATAGTAAAATACAAATGTTAAACATTGTTAAAATAGCAATACTTTAACATGTAAGTTATGCAAAATATTCAAAGTCAATGTACCATCACTGAAGGTACAGGACCAAACAATCTCCAAGGAAATGAGATGTGCCCATGCTAATACATATATTAAATATCATTGACCTACGACCTACGACTAGTGGTTTCCCATGAACTGACCTAATCACAAACTAATACATGTAAACTAAGAAAAAGTTTCAAAGTCAATAGACCACGACTGATCAAGGGGCCAACTTATCTCCATGCAAATGCAATAATGCTAATACAAATGTTTCAAAGTCAATAGACCACGACGTTTCAAAGTCAATAGACCACGACTGAAGGGGAGGAGCCCAATAATCACCATGGAAATGAGATGTGCCAATGCGTATAGAACTGCATACCAAATATCATTGACCTACTGGTTCCCAATAAACTAACCTTATCACAAACTAATTCATTTAAAGTAAGCAAAAGTTTCAAAGTAAATAGACCACGAGTGAGGGGGCTTGGATGGATGGTTGTCTCATTGGCACTCATACCACATCTTTTTATTTATATATGCAAAAGTTTTAAGTCAATAGACCATGAATGAGGGGGCGGGCCAAATGATCTCCATGGAAATGAGATGTGTCAATACGTATATAACTTCATACCAAATATCATTGATCTACCACTAGTGGTTCCCCATAAACTGACTTAATAACAAACTAATACATGTAAACTATGCAAAAGCTTAAAAGTCAATAGACTACGAATGAGGGGGCAGGGCTAAATAATCTCCATGGAAATGAGATGTGCCAATGCGTATATAACTGCACACCAAATATCATTGATCAAAGTACAAAGCATAGAGAAAAATGGAATAAAAAATTAATTAAAACATAAATAAAGAACCCCAATCCAGACCCTCATGTAAGTTGTTTCTTACGGTGACACTGTACTCAATAGACCATAACTGAGGGGGCGGGGCCACTTTATCTCCATGGAAATGAAATGAGCCAATGCTAATACAACTGAATACTAAATATCATTGGCCTACCACTAGTGGTTCCCCATAAACTTACCCACATGTAATCACAAACTATAATAAATGTAAACTAAGCAAAAGTTTCAAAATCAATAGACTACGACTGAGGGGCTTATTAATAATCACCATGGAAATGAGATGTGTCAATGAGTATATAACTGCATACCAAATATCATTGACCTACTGGTTCCCCATAAACTGACCTAATCACAAACTTATACATGCAAACTAGGCAAAAGTTTCAAAGTCAAAGCCAAATAATCACTTTGGAAATGATATGTGCCTATGCGTATAGAACTGCATACCAAATATCATTGATTTACCACTAGTGGTTCCCAATAAACTGACCTAATAACAAACTAATACATGTAAACTATGCAAAAGTTTCGAAGTCAATAGACTACGAATGAGGGGGCGGGCCAAATTATCTCCATGGAAATAAGATGTGCCAATGCGTATATAACTGCACACCAAATATCATTGATCTACCACTAGTGTTTCCCCATAAAAGAGGGGCGAAAGATACCAGAGGGACAGTCAAACTCATAAATCGAAAATAAACTGACAAAGCCATGGCTAAAAAAGAAAAAGACAAACACGCAAATAATAGTACACAAGACACAACATAGAAAACTAAAGACTAAGCAACACGAACCCCACCAAAAACTGGATGTGATCTCAGGTGCTCCGGAAGGGTAAGCAGATCCTGCTCCACATGTGGCACCCGTCGTGTTGCTCATGTTATTACAAATCCGGTTAATAGTCTAATTCGGTAGGTCACATTCGTGAAAAGGGAACGGGATAGTAGTTACGACATAAGGAACATATCCGATATCATCTGTGAAACGGATATTCCATAACGGTCAACCAACTCGTGATGGCGTCCGTAAAATTTACGAAGGGATGCTTTCAACTTCACCATTTGGAATTCTTGGTTTGATAGCTTCCTTGAGAGCAGTAACCCTCTATCAAGGAAATCATGATAGGAAATACAAGCCCGGGAATATCGTATCAATTGGGAGATATATACTCCGTATGCAGGCGCTGCTGGAATGTTGCTACATAGAAATGGAAAGTTCACAATTGGAAAGCTGAAATCATCTCTTTTGTCGTAAAGTTTTGTTTTCAACCGACCCTCATTGTCAATTTCAAGATATAAGTCAAAATATGAGGCAGACTTAACTGTATCTGTTGTATCCTTTACCTCTAGTTCGATGGGATAGATGCGTTCAACATAGTCACCAAATTTTGAATTATTTAGTGAGAGAACATCATCTATATAGAGGAAAGTAAAGTTAAAGGACATAAACTGACCTAATAACAAACTAATACATGTAAACTATGCAAAAGTTTCAAAGTCAATAGATCACGTCTGAGGGGGCGGGGCCAAATAATCTCTATGGAAATGAGATGTGCAAATGCTCGTACAACTGCATACCAAAAATCATTGACTTACCATAAGTGGTTCCCTACAAAACTGACCTAATGTCAGATTGTATAAGTGATGTATAATTACAGAAACATTATTACCAAATGTGTATGAACCAGGCGCGTAGCTGCCTTTACGCAAAAAATCATTTGCTTGCACATATTTTTCACATAAAAAAAATAATTCTGAAATTGAATTACGGATAGTCTTTAGTCTTTACGGATTATCGTGTCGGGCGATGTTTGTACTTGCAACAAATCTCTGATGTCGTCTCTAGCAGTGACTAATAAGGAACTACATGTATATCCTTCAATATCTGCAATCTTCTCAATCCTAGTTATAATGCCTGTTCAACTACTGAACGGTCATTTAGTGCATTACGGCGACTGAAAACTTATCTCCGTTCAACCATGGTACAGGACAGACTATCATACATGTTCACAGAGAAATGGATATCGAGTTCTGCGATCATTTGCCTTGGCAAAAAAATAGATATATGGACTTTGGATATTAACTATACTTTAAGTCTTACATGCAGTATTAACATTTGATATTATAGGCTCAATACAATCACCTTGAAAACATCATAGATTTATATTCTCTACTTATAAATCAAGACTTAAAAGTGGCCGTTCGATTTTGTATTCCCATTGTCCGTTCGTTCAAAAGATTATTAATTCACCTGGGGTATCTGTGTCTCAAATTACCTTCTACCGTTGTTGTAGAAACCTCTCCTTTGATTTGAAAATTACCTTCGTGAGAAACACTACGGGTGTCTTGCAAGAAGCAGGATCTGCTTACCCTTCCGGAGCACTGGATGTCGCCACATTTTTTCGGGGTCCGTATTTAGTTTTCAATGTTGAATGTTTTCGTTTGTCCTTTTGTGTCTTATCTGTTCCCGGGTTTGTCATGTGTCCATTGATTGCCCTTCTATTGATTGGTTGTCGACTCTTCCTGATCTTCCCGTTTTATATAATTTAGCAAATTACGGAACTCACTAGAATTTTACTATCGTTTCATAAAAATCTGGTATAGTAAGAAACAGATAGGGTATTTTTCATGTTCAAAGCAGTCACTGTAATTACTCATATGCCCGGAGCTTCCGGGGGATTCGCTTCCCTGGACCTCCGTCTAGGGTGCTGCCCTGGATCCCCGACTAGAGTGCTACCCTGGACCAGCTGGGGACTTTGAGCGGTCCATAGCCCCCGTCTCCCTTGCCGAATCACTATAAAGTCCACAAGTATTTACAAAATAGGAGTTTTGGCATGAAGGAGTGATGTGAATTTCATAAGCATGGCATATTGGGAAATGCCCGAAAAAAAATATCATTTTCTGCATAAAATGGTCCAAAAAAAATTTTCGCCTCGCTTCGCTCGGCGAAATTAGCCTCGCTCCGCTCGGCGTTAGTTATGAATGCACTTTATTTCAGTCCAGCTACGCCACTGTGAACTGTTGATTTTACATGTTTACCCTTATAAAATATCTCATCTCGTACACGTTTGTCATTATACACAAATACTCGTTAATCAAATACACTAAGTATCGATTTCTAAGTGCTCTGTTTAGAAACGTCTATACTTTATTGTCTTTTCCGGTGCATTCATGTACATTATATAACTAAACTTTATTCTTATCAAAGATATGAATATCTGACATGGCTTTGACCCGGTAGATGTGTTTGCCATTTTATAAAGGACTTTCCGTTTTAAATTTGACTTGGAGTTCGGTATTTTTGTTATTTTACTTTTTTCTAATCACAAACTAATACATTATTGATGCCGCTGTCGCCACCGCCGACGCCGGAAACAGCAGACCTATCATGTCTCGCTTTTTGACTCTGTCAAGGCAAGACAAAAATCATATAACTTTCGATTTTCTGATTGTTGCAATGATAATTTCCCCAGTCTGCTAACTTTACATTACACAGTAGAAAATAATAACGTTTACTGTAGAAATCATTTTCTCGTATCGTTGTTAATGTCAGAAACTACCTATGTCGAGAACAGATGTTACATTTGTATATGTATTTTTACAGGTCACTATAAAAATAAGGAGATGTGGTATGATTGCCAATGGTGTGAATTCATTATAAATGAAAAGAAACGGTAACTTACTGTCAATCTACGTGTACATTCTTTCTGCTATATTGTTTATGAACAAATACACTTCCGGGTCAAAGCCATGTCAGATATTTATATCTTTGATAAGAACATAGTTTAGTTATATAATGTACATGAATGCACTGGAAAAGACAATAAAATATAGGCGTTTCTAAACAGAGTACTTAGAAATCGATACTTCGTTTATTTGATTAACTAGTATTTGTGTATAATGACAAACGTGTACGAGATAAGATAGATATTTTATAAGGATATGGATGGGTTCAATCAAACTATAGTGCAATCATTCCTGGTACAAAATCACTAGTGTAATCTTTCCTGGATCAAAATCACTATTGTAATCATTCCTGGTACAAAAGCACTAGTGTAATCATTCCTGGTTCAAAAACACTAGTGTCAACATTTCTTGGATGAAAAACATTAGTTTACTTTGTCCATTTTTTACATAAATCAACTATGCAAGTTTTAGTTAATTCAAATACCCCCCAAAAATACCGAGCCCCATTCTTTTATATATATTTCCCCTTCAAAAATCCCTCTTTAGAATCTTATGATGAGTGGTGGATATTTTACACTGGACCCGGATTAAAAAACCTAGTGAATTTTGTTGGTGGATAAAAAACACTAGGAACTTTCATCCTCCGGATAAAGTAGACTGGCGGAATCAAACCACTGTTACAAGGGAGGGGGGTCCATCATTTCTGTATTCATTATTCTTTTCGCTCATTATTCTTTATCTTTTAAAATAATGGCTATTCTGTTTTTACTTGATAACTGTACATTGTTCTTTTCTGTGGTCAGTATATCTTTTTCAAATTCTTTAATTTTTTGCGGTTATTCTTTATATTTTAGAACCCCATTATTTTTATTATTTTTTTTTTTTTTTTTTTTGGCTGACTTTTCTTTCTTTCTTTTTCTATTTGTGTTGTTTTTTTTTTTTTTTTTTTTTGTCCATTATTCTCTATTCTGTTAACCCCATCCACACCCTCTTTTGTAAATATAAAATCCAAACAATCTGATTGCTACTAAATACAAATACAATTAAACAATAAACAAAAATTCAAACAATCTGATTGCTACTAAATACAAACACAAATAAACAATAAACAAATTGAATACAAATATGTAACATTTACAAAAATATTAAAATGTTAGACGACATATGCCTCCCTTTAAATCATCATCATAATGATTATATTTAGAAGAAATGCTGCTTAACTCTATTTTATTCGTTCATATATTAGCTAGGTCATCAATGGTCATATTAAAGAAAAAGGTATACATGTAAAATCAACAGTTCATATTACACTTATATTGTTTCTGTAATTATATATCTCACTTATGCCATTAATGATAATTTTTAAAATGTCATATTCTTCACAAGAGAAAATAAAATCATTTTGTCCCCATTACTCATTGAAATAAACTTTAACTAGAGACAATGTACGTGATTATTCGGTTTATCATCCACCTCATGGACTCAGTCCGTTGATCTACATTTGTATGGAGTTACATTGAAGAGTCCGTTGATATGGATTTATCTCAAGGAAACGTTTCAAGATCAATTGCAAATTTTACATAAGTGTAAAAACGAATTATCGCTATTTTACGAAATTTTCCTTTGATCTTACTGACTGATAATTTCCTTTCTCAGCGGAGTCGAGTGATATGAAAATTATCGCTAGAAACTAAGTGAGCATGTGCGTTGTCAATGACATAAACAACGTCTTCATAGGTAAAATAGCGATAAACAGATTATCATTGGTCATCTCAACTCAATTGCTTTTCTCACTTTCGCCGTACCGGCTCAAGCGAGAAAATCAATCTCGTTGAGATGACCAACGATAATCTATAATTATACAGCTTTACCGAGGACTGGAATATGGTTATTCGTTTTGCAATGTTTTGATAAAACTAAAACAATTGTGTTTGAGAAAGCAGGTATATAGCCGTATATAGGTTATAAAATATAAAAATTACTTATTGTAACCGCCATATAGAATGTGTTAAAAATATCCTTCTTTATGGGTAGCATTTAGTGCATCAGGTACATTTTCATATGCCAAAGAGGATAAAAGTAATAGGGCATGAAAGCATTATCTAAGCTACAAGAAAAATCAAATATATACACTATTTTACAATACTTTTATTACATGGATCAGAAATTTTGGGGTTCACATCCTCCAAAATTTTTTAAACTGACCCTGAACTCTTTATAATAAAAGAAAATGACACGATCTCTGTCGAGAATTAAACTGAATTTTTTCTTCTCTAATACGGACACCGTGATTAGTTAATAACATTATTTGTAAATCTTTTTTTTTAACAATTTGTATAATTTTTTTCATTTTAATATTTTCTTGTGGCAAAATTAAACAGGATTTTGCATGTCACTATCACAATACAATATGTCAAAATTGAGAGTGAAAAGAAAAATATATAAATACGATAAAGGCGTGTTACTCGGAAGTGGATTTTGAGAGAACAAAATGTAAACAAGATGTGTATTGATTGATACTTTAGTTTTGAAGAACATTCATGTCTAGATCTTTTTTAGTTGTAGTTGGTTTTGAACTAGCTTCCAGTAACTGAGCATACTTTAATATGTTCGGTACTTTGTGTCTTTTGCTTTTATCTCAGGCGATTTTTATGTGCTTCGTACCGATCTATAACAATTGATTTCAACCATTTGTAGCAAATTGTTTTTGTTTGTTCTTATGTCACAGTGACTGTGCTGCCAAATGTACTACTGTCCTCGGTTAGGCGAGGCCAGGTTGAGTGCTTACCCACATGTTTAGCCCGTCACATTCCTTATGTGCCTGTCCCAATTCAGCAGCTGTCGTCGGTTCATGTCTGTCGTATTTAGTTTTTGTTTAATTAAATCTAATAAATTATTAAAGAAACATCCGTACAGATGACAAAGGAATGTTACTGAATGAATGTTTCGAACAATGTTGCAAACTGAAACAATCTTAATGACTACGCCTAAGGGAACGACCATCTAACTCCAAAAGGGGTGGGGGTTATGTTTTTACCTAAAAAATATTCTGTTGCCCAATTTGATGAAACACGGTTGACCTTACGAGGTTATTAACCTATATTATGTAAATATATTTTCCATTCAAACTTGATAGAAGTAAGACAGTATCTGTACTTTTGTAATCTTGAATTTATTTGTTATCTCATTGATGCGACTTTAGTACCTTAACATTTAAACTTAATTACTTTACCATTTAAATTATCATTCTATTGTTGAAGTTACTATTAGAATCTTGTTATTTTCTGATATATAAGATCCTAAGATACTGTAAGAGTTATTTATCATGATAAAGTAACAGAGTTTAACCTTTTAAAATAAAATAAAATAAGTTTACTAACCTGTTAAAAGGAGAAACAAAGTTTCTGTAATACATGTACTTTTATTTAGTCTGTTTCCCAAGTGCGGGAGTAAGACTATTTAGGCCTTATATGCTGGTTTCGTTAGAAATTAAATGAGGTTCAGTTTAGTTTACTAGATAGAATTTAGTATGGCCTGTTATTCGGTGCTTTCTGTTATCCTTTTTATTAGAGTTAGTTTTAGGTTTTGGGGTTTATTACGAACGCCATGTCTCTTTTCCATTAGTTTTTATTTTGTTATCATGCAGTCCTTTAAAATCCACCTGATATGTTCATCGAGTAATAAAACCCTGGTTATGTTGAACTCAGACTTTTTATTGACCTCTGGATGTCTTATGATACTATAGCGTCGCGGAGTTGCTGTCGTCTGAACTGATATACACCCTTATCAATTTTAACGTACTAGTATATTGCATTAATTCGCTTTTTCATTCTTTATTCTCTAATGGAGAGATGTCACATTTGGGAATGGTTTTCGAAAACCGAACATTGTGTTCATTACGTCTAATATTTTTCACTGCTGTCTTTATAATTTAAAGAGAAACAATAAAAGCTTGAAACAAGAGTGTTTTCTAGCATCGCCGCATTATGTGCAAAGGTATACATTGTAATACATGATTTCATATGCAGTAAAACATTGTAGACTTTTACAAAACAAACATTTAAAATAAACAGAAATTTTATATGGTTATTTAAGTGTAATAACCCACGAGACCAACGGTATTTTAGTATCAACGAATCAACTTTGTAATAAAGCTTGCATTAACAGAGCATGTTTATTTAACATTTTGACAAGGTTTACTAAACAATTATAGTAAAAAACAAATTTACGTTCTAGGTATTGCTAGTGACACTTAAATTTGTTTCTCACTATAGTTTCAATTTTAAAAAGTTCTTCAAATTTTACAAAAATACATATGAACACTATCCGGTTGTAGCAACATTTTGTTAGATATATTTGATCATTTCTTGTTTGTAAATATGGTTTTACATTTTGTCATGTCGGTGCTTTTTATGGGTGACTATATTCCATAAGGTATGGGTTTTGCGCATTGTTGAAGGCCGTACTGTGACCTATCGTTGCTTACATCCACGTCAATCGGACCCTGCATGGTGGGTAGTTGTCTTATTGGCAGCCATGCCACATCTCCTTAGTGGAGATTTGGTATCATTTACAATGTTAAAATATAAGAGGTTAATATAAAGGAAGAGGATATAACGAAATCTAAAGCTTGATAATGGATCAAAACTGCATTTTTACATTTTGTTTTGCAAATTTTATGCCTAAGTGTTTAGACAAAAAATAAATAATACTTTTTTTAACCAAAATCTAAATTTCATCAGGAGTTGAGAGCTACATTATAAAATTAGGAGATGTGGTATGATTGCCAAGGAGACAAGTATCGACCAGAGAACAAATGACGTAGACGTTAGCAACTATAGGTTGCCGTACGGTCTTCAAAAATAAGCAGAACTCATACCGCATAGCAAGATTTAAAAAAATGCTGCAACATACAGTGTACCAAAATGTACTACAAATTCAAATGAAAAAAAAACAAAAAAAACTGCCTAATGTACGTACAAAGAACAAACGAAAAACAACACACGACAACCACAGAATTACAGGCTCCTGACTTGGAACGGGCACAAACAGAGTGTGGCAGGGTTAAACATAATTGCTGGTCCCCCCTTATCTTGGACTGTGATGTAAATGTTATATAACAAACTATCAAAAGGGTTCAAATCATCAGATCGATACAAAGCAAAACAAGCAACTTACAAAAACACTAATGACACACTGTACTGATCTGAGAGTACTCGCAGTTACTGCAAGCTAGTTCCAAGCCAAGAACAACTTATAAAAAAAATCATGTATCTTAGACACAAATCTCAATTTCGTCAGGAGTTAGGCTCAAACAACTATAACAAAAACACGAATGACACACTGTACTGATCTGAGAGTACTCGCAGTTACTGCAAGCTAGTTCCAAGCCAAGAACAACTTATAAAAAAAATCATGTATCTTAGACACAAATTTAATTTTCGTCACGGAGATGTGGTATGATTGGCAATGAGACAACTATCCGCTAGAGACCTATAAACGTAGATGCTGGTAACCATGAGTCCCCGTACGGCCTTCAACAACTAGCAAAACCCATAACGCATAGCAAGCTATACAAGGCCTTGGCATGAAAGAAGGTAAAACAATTCAAAAGGGAAAACAAATGACCTAACCATGTCAAAACAACAAACGAAAGACCAACATAACATAGAGGAATAAAAGACAACAAATGAACAACAGGCCTCAAACAGGCACACACAGAATGCAGCGAGGCCAAGTATGTCAGCCGACGCCCAATCTTTCCCTCCACGACAGCCGTGCAACAGAAGATCATGACATACTCCCTAAGAGTCTTGTGTGTCCATTAAAAATATAAAACCGTAGTATACTCCCACATATTTATTTATAATAATCTTACCAAATTTAATTGACATTATTTATTTCTATGTATAAGCGCGTATAAAAGACATTCTTACCAAACACTTTGCTTATTACATATGTAGGAGTAAGTTTAGTACAGCTTAATAGTGAATATCGAAGAATTGGTATTATCTTGAATATAAATTTCTATCTAATCTTATACTTAGTATGCATGAACTTCGAATTTGTTTGGATAAAAGTATGAAATAAAATTGATAGAATACAAAATATAACAATGTTACACGTTTTGAAGCTGATGTTTTAAACCATAAAATGTATGTCCCGTAAAAATGCACACCATCTGAGTATTCCCGCATTAGATAAATTAACATATTTCATTCATCATCCGATTCCTTTATGGGCTGTACCACACCTTTGGAAAGAATTGCGCCATCTTTCTGAATAAGCAGTGCAGGCCAAACCAAATAGTCTACTCTTGAACCTTGAACAGTGAACTCTTTGAAAGTACTTCGATCGAATGTGTCATTTGGTTCAAAGTCTAGAAACATTGGAGGATCCTGAACAGCAGACAGGTAACAAATTTTGACACATAATTCGATGTAAGGTTGACACACGGTTTTAAACTTCTGAACTGTTTTGCAGTTTGATTCAATGTCGAAGAGTTTCTGAAATAATGAATAGTATAATAATGTACATTCAATTGAAACATACTTGGACTTATCGAAGGTCAAGTGTGGTCATATCATTCTGAAAAAAAAATCAAAAATATAAACGTTATCGCCACTGTTGACAAGAAAGAGAAAGCATACATTGCTTATAAAATCATTTTATCAGATTTTTAACGCTTATGATGAGAGGTTCTAATAACAACAGATATTTTATACTACATGGATATGAATTGTGGTCAGTGATATTGATGCATTTAATGAATCAATTGAGTTTTCTTATAAAAGAAAATAAAAGATTTGCCAATTATATTCTCTAAATTGTTTTTGTGTTTTATAAAATGTATAAATCTTGAATTAATGACTGTTCTGGTCACTTACCCTGCATATAAGTGGTAGATATTTAGTAGCTTGGGATTTAAGTACATCTTTGAACATCTTAAAATATTCTTTGCAATCATCACCGGGCAAACACTAAAGAAAGAGAACAAAAAAAAAACAATAAACGACAAACAAATATGACACACTTTAACCAAAGATAATTACTGAATTATAAGCTCCTAACTTGGAACTGATAGTTGCTATCTTTTCCAAATATAGAAACTCCTGTTTTCCGAAAACCAATTGTTGAAGTTATCGTGTTGAAGATGAATTACAAGAGATAAGATATATCACTTAGACAACAAAATCTTGCACCATTATGTGTGCATTTTATTGTTCAATTAGTAGAGGTGTTTAGTGCTGAATGGACCAGTTTAATTTATTTCCATGTGCAGGTGCCTGTCCAAAGTCAACCATTAGAAACCTTTTTATTCTTGGCGACCGAAAGCTACCCACAAGACGTCTTTTTATTTTTGT
Organism: Mytilus coruscus; assembly: GCA_017311375.1. NCBI lineage: Eukaryota > Metazoa > Mollusca > Bivalvia > Mytilida > Mytilidae > Mytilus > Mytilus coruscus. The sequence goes on from CM029597.1 coordinate 45,046,248, forward strand.
GGCGCCAGATTGCTGTCTCATTTTCTAGTAACACAGGTTGTGCTCACGGGAAAATTATATTTTTTTCATCATTATACAATGTATTTACGTTCATATGAAACAGTATATTATAGTATTATATTTACCTGGAAAGCTTTCTTCAGTCCTGACAGTTGAAGTGATGAATCGTTGACACACTCTTCATTTATTTCCTATTAAATATCATATCATGTTGAAAGTATGGCAAACAAAATTTGTAATAATTCGTATGCAATAAAATGAAATGAATAAAATTATCATTACAAATTACAATTATAAAAAAATATATAAAAACGAGGGCTGATTATTCAATTTACAGAACGTATAACACACCGTTTAAGCCAAAATTTAGAAATTGTGATAATTTCACACCAACTGACTTGAAGTTTCAAATTGTAATTTAAAAAATCGGCCTAAATTAACAAAAAAATGACCCAAAGCTGTCATATTTCCGATCATAATATAATTGACCGATTTTTTGTTTTATTTGCAATGCATCCTCAGAATTTAAAAAATCGGATTGTTACAGAAGAATTATAATACTCCTACAGACAAGTCAGTTTGTCAGTCGGATTGGAATCAGGATTATAAATATTCAAATACATTATTCATTACACAAGAAACGTTGTAAAAGCTTACGTATGTACGCAAAAGGCTTTTCTATGGTAAAAAGTAAGGATACCTTCACTTACCTTCAAAATATGGAGTAATATTCCAATGCTTTCAATGTCTGTTATTTTTTCTTCACTACCCTCTTCGGTAAGTTCCTGTAAAGCGGTATAGGCGTCTGTCCATTCATTTTCATACAATTCAGTAAACTGTTCAGCAAGTTTCATTGGACGATTCTGGTCATTTAGATCAGCAATCGCTGGATTGCTATCCCGTAATTTAGATCCCATCATTTCACTCAACCTGTATAAAAACAACCATTGTTTACGTTCGAAATAAAAAAATTTAAAAATATATAGCCTGCTTGCAATTTTAAAACTGTTGGTCTTTATCAAAATTTGAAATTAAGGATTTGTTTGTATTTTTGAAATTATTTAATTTCGCAAAATGTTTGCAAATGTATTAAATCCCTTTTCTTAGACTTAAGTTTATTAATGTAGACTGGGAAACAAATATTTTTTAGACTTTGGACAACCTTAATTTACATAAATTCAGTTATTGGTCATTTTCAATATTAAGGAAATAAAGCTGTTGATCCAATATTTTGAAAACACTTTTATTTCGCGGAGGTCAATTTTATTATTGATTAACAACAACAACAACAACAATACTTTATTTTAAGAGGGTTACACAGTTAGCTATATAACTAATCTTCCTGAGGCCCTCATCATAAAAAATCAAACAAAATGCAAACATATACATTGCATACATTAGTATAAAAAGACAAGTATGATAATAATGTTCAATGCAACTTGATAAAATGTTATGAAAAATAAACGTGATGACATAAGCAGTTTTCAATATTTTGTATACAGCTAGGTTGATTTCAATAAATGATCTGTTATTTTGTATTTGAAAGAATTAACATTTGTAATATTTCTTAACGGTATTGGCAGATTATTCCACAAGAATGGTCCAGAATACATAAAGATTTTTGAACAATTCTGTTTTGGTTTAGGAGTATGAGGTTTCCTTGAGTAGCATTTCTCAAGGGTATGGATTTCTGTCTGAAACATAATGAAACTTGTTAGTAAGATATGATGGTGCGTCATTTTTAAGCACTTAAATGTCATCACAAACTTGTGATATTTTATTCTCTGTTCAACTGTCATCCAGTTTAAGTGTTTGAATAAGGGCTCAGAAGGAGCGAAAGGGTCTGTTTCTAGTATTAATCTAGCAGCTCTCTTTGTAATTTTAATATCCTTTTAAACCCTCACTACTACAACTACTCCACACTATACAACAATAATCAATTAGTGGCAAGATATAACCATTATAGAATAATTTTCTGCAGTCTAGATTTAGAAATTTCTTAATCTTTAATAGTAGATATAGCCTAGATGAAATTTTGAGCAGATCACATCAATTTGGTTTGTCCATGTGAGGAAGGGTCAATTTTAATCCCTAAGAGACTTTCGCATGTGGAAGATTGTATCACTTGATTGTTAATAGTTAAACAACTCTCATTGTAATGTGGCATTGCTTTTGTTTTGTTCCAATAATCATATATTTTGTTTTATTTTTATTGATGAACATATTGTTATCATTACACCATTCCTCAACACCATGTAAATCTTCTTGTACCTTTGACTGCAGAGTTTGATAACAATTACCAGAAAGATGTAAAGTTGAATCATCAGCATATAAATCAGTGCAACAATTTTTCATATAGATAGGAAGGTCTATCAAACTATCTATCTATATATTAAACTATCTTTAAATAAAAAAATAACAGTACTTTACATTCTTACTACATTAAGCCTTATTGTCTAGATATTGTAGTCCTAAAGGAAACAAGATCGCAAGATTCATAATTAAGCTTTCAACTTTACACCAAGGATCATCGAGTACAAAACGTCATATAAACATGATGACTATTCTAATTCCTTTTACACGTAAAGATAGAAAAATACATGTAGGAGTCTCTTGTACAGTGGATGTCGTTTGTTGGTGTGGTTCATATGTGTTTCTCGTTTCTCGTTTTTTATATAGGATCGACTTGGATGTAGAGTTGTCTCATTGGCACTCATACCACATCGTCTTATTTATATGCACCTGCCTATGATCATTACATATCACAATGTGTGCGTCAAGAGCCTGCGTCCAATAGTACTTTCAAATAAAATGCTCATTTACAGTTACATTGTACATGACATTGCATATTTAGCCCAAAAAATGATGCCTGGTCAGCACTTGCCAAACATTATTGTTTTGGCTATCAAAGCATTATCGCCAGCTTCAAGACTGAACTTAGTAACAAATGAGATATATTACTGAAACACGTTTACAATGTGTTTGAAAACAAGACTGAACTTAGTAACAAATGAGATATATTACTGAAACACGTTTACAATGTGTTTGAAAACAAAAATGAAAGAAACTTTTAGGCAATTAACAACCATAAGTCGAAAAATTGCAGACAACACAATGACCAAACGAACATAGACGAACGAAAATCAGTCCAGACAACACAATGACCAAACGAACATAGACGAACGAAAATCAGTCCAGACAACACAATGACCAAACGAACATAGACGAACGAAAATCAGTCCAGACAACACAATGACCAAACGAACATAGACGAACGAAAATCAGTCCAGACAACACAATGACCAAACGAACATAGACGAACGAAAATCAGTCCAGACAACACAATGACCAAACGAGCATAGACGAACGAAAATCAGTCCAGACAACACAATGACCAAACGAGCATAGACGAACGAAAATCAGTCCACAAAACACAATGACCAAACGAACATAGACGAACGAAAATCAGTCCAGACAACACAATGACCAAACGAGCATAGACGAACGAAAATCAGTCCAGACAACACAATGACCAAACGAGCATAGACGAACGAAAATCAGTCCACAAAACACAATGACCAAACGAACATAGACGAACGAAAATCAGTCCACAAAACACAATGACCAAACGAGCATAGACGAACGAAAATCAGTCCAGAAAACACAATGACCAAACGAGCATAGACGAACGAAAATCAGTCCACAAAACACAATGACCAAACGAACATAGACGAACGAAAATCAGTCCATAAAACACAATGACCAAACAAACATAGACGAACGAAAATCAGTCCAGAAAACACAATGACCAAACGAACATAGACGAACGAAAATCAGTCCAGAAAACACAATGACCAAACGAACATAGACGAACGAAAATCAGTCCAGACAACACAATGACCAAACGAACATAGACGAACGAAAATCAGTCCAGAAAACACAATGACCAAACGAACATAGACGAACGAAAATCAGTCCACAAAACACAATGACCAAACGAGCATAGACGAACGAAAATCAGTCCACAAAACACAATGACCAAACGAACATAGACGAACGAAAATCAGTCCAGACAACACAATGACCAAACGAGCATAGACGAACGAAAATCAGTCCACAAAACACAATGACCAAACGAACATAGACGAACGAAAATCAGTCCACAAAACACAATGACCAAACGAGCATAGACGAACGAAAATCAGTCCACAAAACACAATGACCAAACGAGCATAGACGAACGAAAATCAGTCCACAAAACACAATGACCAAACGAGCATAGACGAACGAAAATCAGTCCAGAAAACACAATGACCAAACGAGCATAGACGAACGAAAATCAGTCCACAAAACACTATACATATTACTAAACATCGTGCAACACGAAGCTATAAATGTGGGTGAATTCATGTACTCTGAAAATGTAAGCAGTTCACGCTGCACTGATGTCCTCCATAGATTTGCTTATCTTAAACAAATAATCCGTGTTACCAAGCCAGTTCATTTTCTGTATATACAAAGAACCTGATAATTTTGTTCATCACTGTCTCTGCACGGAATTGTCCCTTTCTTTTATATGTTTTTGAGTATTTTTATTATTATACCACAAACTATTCTGGTAATATGAAATTTAAAATAAAATATAGAATGACAGTGACCAAACAAAACAAACAGTCGTACCTTGATAGTGCAACATCCTTTTCTTGTTTAAGGTCTTTAATTTCGTTGTTCTTGTCTTGTAAGCTAAAACATTTTAATTGGAAAAAAATCGTTAATCTTTAATAGCAATAAAATATTTTAATTGTAAAACAATTGTTAATCTTTAAAAGCAATACATTATTTGTACTGATCTTTGTTCCATTTTTTTATTTTGTTGTTGTTGATATTATTAATATTATCATTTTCTTTTGACTTTTTTATTATAATTTTTCATGACCGCTGCTCCACCAGTGTCATCCGTCGTTTTGCTTAATATTTTCACTAAAACCCATGCAATAAATAAGCAAGTGCATGTTTAAGATATACCAGTTTGTTCACTACTCTCTAGTTTAAACATATTTTATTGTTCAGAAACTAAACAAATGGATGAGACACAAGTTTTACACTACTCTCTGGTCTTTTAGTCTTGGGGCAGATGACTCATGCCTTTTATATGCCATTGAAAAACGTTATAATGATTTCGTTACATACCATATTTTATTTGAAGTTTTGGACACATACATGTACAAGTAGAGCTAAACATTACATATGACAGAATTATAATCTATATAAAATGCAATAATAAAAACGAAATAAATTCAAAAGTATAACACCAACCGTTGATCAGTTCAAATGAATAGATATCAATTTAATAACAGTCTTTGATTACTTCTAGTGACTTCTTCAAAATAATCTAGGTCGAGGATGCATGTGCTGTACCATAATTACATTCAATAAACCCCCTCCCCCCCAAAAAAAAAAATTAAAAAAAACATTAATGTTATTAAGATTTACTTACCGCCACGTAAGATTTTCGACCTCTCCATTCAATTTATCAATTTCCTGTCTGCATTCTGCTTGACTGAAAAATAGAAATCAAATATCTGTTTCACAACCCCATTATTTTCTCAATATATGTACACACATTTAAACCTGGTGTTAATGAATATAACATATGCAATATGGTGTTATCATTTTAAAATTTTATGCTTCGTAAGTTTGAAAATTTATCAAGGCTGCTATCGAAATTGCAGTGTAGGGCGACTGATTGCAATATTAAGTTATTTCCCGTCGCCGCAATGTTGAAGGACAAAACTGGTTGATTTTCGTATTTGACTAAGTAGATGAAGTGATGAATTATTCCAGGCTTTAACTACCACGAAAACTGTATAGAACCATTTTGTTATTTTATAGCGGTCAGTATATATATATATATATATAACTGACGTATTATGTAATAATGTCTGCTAATTATAGAACAAAAGTTTCTCATTTTAGTAAACATGGCGATACTAAAATAATATGTCTGTAAGATGACATGAATATTATTACAATGATCATGATCAGATGATTTCAGCTTCCCAATTGTGAACTTTCCATTTCTATGTAGCAACATTCCAGTAGCGCCTGCATACGGAGTAAATATCTCCCAGTTGATACGATATTCCAGGGCTTGTATTTCCTATCATGATTTCCTTGATAGAGGGTTGCTGCTCACAGAAAAGCTATTAAACCAAGAGTTCCAAGTAATGACGTTGAAATCATCCCTTCGCAAGTTTTACGGACGCCATCACGAGTTGGTTGACCATTATGGAATATCCGTTTCACAGATGATAGCGGATATGTTCCCTGATGTCGTAACTACAATCCCGCCCCCTTTTCCCGAATGTGACCTACCGAATTAGACTGATTTCCGGGTTTGTACTAACATGAGCAACACGACGGGTGCCACATGTGGAGCAGGATCTGTTTACCTTTCCGGAGCACCTGAGATCACCCCAGTTTTTGGTGGGGTTTGTGTTGCTCAGTCCTTAGATATCTATGTTGTGTTTTGTGTACTATTGTTTGTCTGTTTGTCTTTTTCTTTTTTAGCCATGTTTTTTCAGTTTATTTTCGACTTATGAGTTTGAATGTCCCTCTGGTATCTTTCACCTCTCTTTTACAAAGCAACAATTTTTAATAATTGGATCAAAACATACCTGGCTGGATATTTGCCCTTACCGACTGTTCCTTCAAGTTGGTCATAACCACTGCAAATGGAAAAACATAACCAAAAACATGAACAGTTTCCTCATTATCTAAATGAATCTGTTAATTATAATCTAAAGTATAATAACTGTCTTCTAATGATTAAAATGTTCTGTTCACCATTTTTAATTTTTTTTTTTTTTTTAATTTTTTAAAATGTTTTGTTTATTATAATTCGTATTATAACTATATACAACTGTCATACAAGTGGGAGGTTTAGCTAGCTATAAACCATGTTGAATACAGATCAACAGCAGACTTAAGTATTTTTTCAGTAAAGCACGATCATGAATATCGATACATGGAAGTCATTTTGACTAAACGTTATATTTTAATTTTCATATGAACAAAATGTGTATGTCCATATCTGTTTATACATGCAGACAAAAATAAAATGAATGTTTGCTTATGAGGCATTTTCGATTTAAATTCAAACATTGCTTTATTTATGTGAAAGTGTGCGAATGCTTAAAATATATTTAACCAAAGCTTGTTACAAACCGATGATTTTTATGTTTTGTGACAACGAGCAAACAATTAAATGGTTGATATATTGTTATTGAATTGGAATTTATCATAAATGAAGTAAGTGTGTTTGTGTGCTTGTCAATAGTGAATATGTTCTAAAAAGGAATATAATCCCTACCTTTTAAGTCCTACCCTAAAAAGGAAAATCAATGTAAATACAAAAATGAAATACAGAATCAGCAAAAGCAATAACTACAAAAATCCTTCAACCACCCTTTCTTTCAATCGTACCAAGGAGTACATTATGCATTTTACTTCTCAAGCTTTTCAATACATGCATGCACCTACGGCAATATGCAGATAGCACAAATAGCAAGATTTTGAATTGATATTATTCGGTATACATTGAATTCATAGAACAAAACGTTCTTAAATTATATTCATCTATTTTTAATTTTCACATCTCATTTTTCCCCGTTCTAAGTGAAGCAGATGTATTGCGGCAAAAAAAGACATATAGGAAAAATATGTCATATGCTGGAGAGAAAAAAAAAGACAAGCAGTATTTAAGTATACGCTATAGAAACCATATTCATAACAATCTAGAAGCGGTATGAAAATATATATTACACTTTAGAAGTACATGTATTATACATAGGTTTATTCAAATATAAGTTCCACTTTGTTTGGTAAGAATGAAGGGTTCAAAATTTAACAAATAACGAAAACTATAGAGAAAGTTTTCTCTCTTTCTTCGGGATATCGATCGTTAACTGTCTTCAATAAAATTTATAAGTCTATATACAACGTTATGCATGTATGAAATAACACACATGATTTGTACAGATTTAGTGTATATACTGAGTGCCAAAAGAAACGCACTACATTATATTCAATATCAGAATAAGACGTGATATGATTACCATTGAGACAACTATCCAGCAGAGACCAAACGATGTAGATGCATATATATAGGTCATCGCGCGGTCTCCAACAATGAGCTAAAGCCAGACTGTATAGCACAATAGAAAGTTATGAAAGATTCCTTAGACTACATGACAAAGTGATATACAACTCGAACAAGAAACCCAACTGCCTTATTTATGCACGAAAGAATAAACGAAAAACAAACATGATAACCAACAACCAACGACAAGCCCCTTTGGTTCCTCTTTGAATGAAAATACAAAAACGTTTATAAATAGTTTGGTCTAGAATCGACTTGTTCAGTTCAGAAACGTGCGGTTAGTACTAGTCCGATAGGGGTTAAAATTCATGAAAACGAAAGTCCCTCTTGATTTTACTAACGAATTGGTTAAATTCAGGTGACCATATTTCTAACCCAAAGGTAATCCTTTGGTTTCGTAATAAAATTTTACGCGTACTTTGAGTTTGTTCAAGGCAAAATGTCCTTAACAATTACAGAAAAAACAGAACACTCAGTCTGGAAGACCCAAATTCAGACCCTCAGTCTGCACAAATTAAAAAAAAAAAAAAAAAAAACAGTAGACATGTTGACGATTTAATCGGGCATGCTTTTGATACAAACCTTAGTCGTCCATAATATCGACTACATGTTCTCTTAACAATCCTAGAAACATATCAAATACTCATGTAGAAAAGCGTAAATTTGAAGATTGTCAACTTCAACAATTAACATTTTCACTTTATTATTTTTAAGTGACGTCATTAAATTCTTGTAGTTCTTTACATTTTATGTCTTAATGTGATTTCATCAGCTACACATATCTAAAAATTGAATCATGTTTTGAAAGAGAGGTAGCAATATTGCTAATTGAATGAAAATGTTTAAACTTTATCAATTTTTCAGATATTTAACATTACGTAGAAGTAATAATTATTGAGTATTAACATGATTAAGGGGAAAATAATTCATAAACATTTTTTTAAAGTTTCAACACATGAAAATTAAGGTATTTACGTTTTGTTTTTTGTTTTGTTTTAAACATGCATATTTATGAGGAACATACCTGGATTGTCTAGACAACCAACAAAATGGTCTGAAAACATGAAGATTAAAGAGTTTTAAGCTTTTGTATCAACTCATTAGAAATGGAAACTTACACGTCTTTGTAAAATACAATCTAACAACTCTAGGAACATCGTTGAGGCAGATAAACTGAACCCGAACAAGCCATTGGTTATATTTCACAAACTTTAAATCGCTTCACCAATTCCTCGGAAGGAGTAACCCGAATACATAGTTCAGTAGTTGTACTCTGCAGCCCTCTACGATGGCTACGTTAACAAGTACGACAGATCGATTGTAAGGAGGGCCTGGACTATTCGGGTTACGAAAGGTCTTGAATGACGAGTGATGTCCCTGGCTTGTTACTTTACGCTCAATATCGATCATATTTTAGTCCACGAAAGGCGGAGAGAATTTTAAAAAAGACGACGAAGGCGATTTGAGTAAAACCATAGTCGAGATGTATGAAGGCAGTGATATAGTTGAAAAGATAACACATTGATAAGATATTTTCAATTTATCTGATAAGGAACTCAAACGATTCTACATTTGTTCTCCTTCTCTTTTATGCATTGTAAAAACCTGCTTTATGCGAGCACAATAAATTAAAAGCGTTATAATACTAAGGTGCTGAATACTGAATACGAAAGCGGAAATTGTTTTAGTAAAAACACAAAAAAAAAGTTATTGTTAAGATAACTGTATGATTATTTTGGCGTTCTAAGATTAAAAATAGCCGCTTTTGATAAGCAATACTTAAAATCAGACATTGAATTAAAAAATGTACAAAGGAAGGGTTACAAATGTTATATAAGTATAACAACAGACTATACGAATATTCAAATCAAAACTACAAAAGCGTTTATTATTCCGTGCCGATTCGAAATTCAAAACGGACTTCGGCATCGGGTTCTGATTTATTTCTTCCTAGAAATATTATGCTGTTAAAAATATACAATAAAAAATTACTCTAAAATATACAATTCTAATCATTTTCAATATTTTTCTTTATAATGTAATAAACAATTCGTATTCAAAACAAAACGCTTAACACCCAAAAAGCGAGTCACTCCAGATAGATTGTGTGTTTTTCAACTTAAAAATGACATAAAATATATATATATACGAAGCGTAGGTGAAATACAGAACTCAAAACGTTTTTTTTTTTATAAATAGATAATATATAAACATATAGGTATTTATAACTATATCCTACTTATATAAAAGAAAGTCTTTAAAAATGTGTTGCATATGCACATTTGAATTTAATGCTTTTCAAATTTGAAAAAAAAATAAATCCATTAGGTTAGATAAGCGTACGAACTGGAATATGTTTACATAATAAACCACACAATCTTAGTCAAAACCCTTATCAGCATAAATTATGTTTACAATTTTCACATCATAATGAACACGTAAGTAAACTTATTTTCAACTTAATTTAACTACAACTACATTGTTAACAAATGGTTACCTAGTCTTAACCATTTAGAACTTTAACCTGATAAGAGAGAACGGACGCAAGGACGCACAGAATGGAAACAATATGCCCATGCTATTATAGACTGGTAATACATACTATGTAGATGTCCGCGAGAAATTTAGACTTCAATTTAATTCAAAATAGAACAGTCCAAGTATTTAATGTATCTTTTTTTGTAATTTTAACGGGTTAAAACGGACACAAGATAGCCTGCTGAATACATTTTATCTAGATAAAGAAAAAGATAGCATTTGAATACTGACCAGCCAAGACCAAACTCCCAACATCTAAGCATATACAACATGTGCCAATTAAAGTTAGTGTAGAACAAAGTAACAGATAGAATTGGTGTTTGTTGATTTGATTTTTGATAGCTTGCAATTTTATTTTCTTCGTGTCTCAACTTACCGACAACATAAACAGCAAAAAATATACTTAATCTGAAATAAATTAACAAAATAAACAAATAAGCTCATACATGTATATATAAGAAACGGTACATACGCACAGACAAGAAATTATAAGAAATGGTACATACATGTAACCAGAGACAAAAAATATGAAGCATAATACGCAAAAGGTTTTAAATGTTGAATATTACTATACCTTTGATAAATAATTAGAAGATTGAAGAATTATAGTCATTATCGTGTGGAAATACCTTAAATAAAAATTTTTATTGTATCATGTCTATGACTGTTAGCGTTGAATTTTGTTACATTCTTTATCCCAGAATTTAGTCATTCTCCATATATATATATATAGTCATCATAGATACCAGAAATGAATTTTGTACGCCAGACGCGCGTTTCGTCTAAAAGACCCATCAGTGACGCTCGAAAAAAAATATAAAAAGGCCAAAGTACGAAGTTGAAGATCAGACAGCGTTCAGGCATAGACCACACATTTCGATCTGCGGATAATCGTGCCATTGGGTTTATTGCCTTTGTATACTATACATAAGTATTTGTGGCCTATTCGTTCAAAATTTTAGAAAAAAAATTGATAGAGCAAAGGTCAAATTTCCATTGAATTTGTTTTATTCAGGGGTTCAAAATAGGAATGTTTATGAAACTTGAAAGAAAGGGTAAACATGTATGGTCAATTTCTCCTAAATGTACTTCACTCATTCGGTCAAAATCCAAAGGTTGAAATGTTAATATCAAAGAGAGACTAAACATTACACTTAAAATATCATATCAACAACTTTGCATTACTATATTTAATAATTTAGTCAGCGCTCTAATGCTTCGATACAGTCAAATATTACGAATTTTTAGATGTTTGTAAAACCTTGCATCGAAAGACATCTACAGATGTATAAGATAAATTCAATTAAAAGGAAACAATTTGGATCTGAATGATAAAGATACCTTTACGTCAGATATAATTTAGCTTTTAGTTCAGAAACTTTAACGTATTCCTTTAAAGAAAACCGTGACAGGGCAAAAGTGGACATCACTTCTTACAACTTATTCATAAAATTTACGTTTTTTTAAATTTTATGTGAAATAGATAAATTCAATTATTAAATGACAAATTGGGTAACGAAATAAATGTCTCAAATTTATTTATATGTTAATAAAATTACCTTGACGGACAAATATTGCAAATCAAATGATTGCGATAAAATAATAATTAGTAAAACAATATAATGACATTTTATGACCGAGCAGTTTGTCAGTGAAAGTCCAAAAATATCAAGTTAAAGAAAAATACTCTTTTTAAATAGTTCCAAATGAAGATGCACAATTTACACAAAAAAAAAAAAAAAAAAAAAAAAAATTAATGACAATAATTTATATTATAAAAGCTACGAAACCATAAATGCACCTCTATTATCTATATCATTCAAACCATCTTTTGTTTTTGTTGTTTTTTGTTTTTTTTTTATTCTGATTTTGTTTAAAATTTTTATTTACATTCTAAATTCTTTTTATATCAATTATCATGATTCTTTAATGTATCAATATGGTTATTATTTTACTCACTGTCGTTATTCTTCATGTGCGATAAATTAGTAAAATAAGCACATGATATCAAACATGTTGTTTTGAAAAAAAAATGAGTTATTTTAATAATAATATTGAACAGCTGACTGGAGACAGTTTAATTTAATGTAAGGCCTATAAATCAATATTGGAGTTTATTACTTAGAATATAAATAATTTTTTTCTGAGTTAATTATTTGAAGCATTCTTAGAATATTTATATTTTTAATCTGAGTTAACTATTTGAAGCATCCTTCAAGTCAGCTATGAGGTAGTTTTGAAAAATAATTATGTGTTGTCATTATGTTTGTGTATTGTGTTGTTTTGTTTGAATGTAATATATTGTACCTTGGTTTATGGAGAGGGCTTACATATTAGGCTTTGCCTGTTGCCCAATCCAATTTAATTTATTTGAATAAAATACTGTTTAAACTAAACAATTTACACAAATTAGCGCTATCACAAAACCTTTTGTAAAATTCTTTCAAATATGTAGTTTTAAGACATTTGCAAGAATTCAAAATTACGACATAAATGCAATTAAAAATAAATGTTGTTACATGAACAATCTAAAGTACATAGATGAAGCTGCGTTACTGTAAATTTGAGGTAAGTTTGGTGGACTTTACTTTGAAATAGAATCAGGGGAAATTGGCTCTATCTCTTTCTAAAACATACTTCAAAACATCCGGTCTGTGTTTTGTTAAATAGATATAAGAAGATGTGGTATGAGTGCCAATGAGACAACTCTCCATCCAAGTCAAAATTTATAAATGTAAACCATTATAGGTCAAAGTACGGTCTTCAACACGGAGCCTAGGCTCACACCGAACAGTAAGTTATAAAGGGCCCCAAAAATTACTAGTGTAAAATCATTCAAACGGGAAAACCAACGGTCTAATCTATATAAAACCAGAAACGAGAAACACTTATGAACCACATCAACAAACGACAACTACTGAACATCAGATTCCTGACTTAGGACAGGTGCAAACAAATGCAGCGGGTTTAAACGTTTTAATGGTACCAAACCTTCACCCTTTTTCTGAAACAATAGTGTAACATCACAACATAGAAAGACACACTATAAAATATCAACTGAAATAGCTTAACTCAATCAAAAGACATAGTATGTTTTTGCTTTGTATCGATCTAGTGAGTTAAACCCTTTTCAACTGATTTTTATATTTTGTTCTTATGCTATTGGTGCCTTCAAACATGTTTAACCCTGCCACATTCTTTATGTGCCTGTCCCAAGTCAGGAGCCTCTATTTCAGTAGTTTTCGTTGGTTCATGTCTGCCATATTTATTTTTCATAAATTGTTTTGTTATAAATTAGGCCGTTAGTTTTCTCAATTGAATTGTTTCATATTTTGCATGTCGGGGCCTTCTAAAGCCGACTATACGGTATGGATTTTCTCATTGTTGAAGGCCGTATGGTTGCTCATAATTGCTAACATCTACTTCTTTTAATCTTTAATGGATAGTTTTTAACGGTTTTATAATCAACTAAATGTCAATAAAATTGAGCAATCAGAATAAATCATTGTTATTATTTAAACCAAAGGATAGAAAAAAATCACCAATAACAGAGCTTGCAATTTGTTAACAGTTTTTCTCATTTCTTTAGTTAAATGACCTTTGGTAACCTCTATAATTTCTATTTTGCAATTGGTTATCATGCTATGTGGTAAATTGTTGTTGCATAATCATATTAAAATTACACCCTCGTTTGCTGTTCATTACGTTAATGATACTTTTGGGTTTTTTTTAATATCAAGACTGTTTTTAACTGATAATTTTTACAGTAATGTGTTATTGTATGATTACTTGCTATTTGTTCTACATACCCGTCTACAGATCCACTTACAACATCTACATATACAACAGCTTTTCTCAATATCTAAAATAAGTAAAAATATTGAAGTTATATTTCTTTTTAACATGTAAAAGTATTACTGATTATACATACATGTATATTATAATTACATGATCAAATATCCGGATTTCGACAATTAATGTCTCTCCAGTGATGTTAGGAATCGAAACGGTATTTGGAAGGCCATATAATTTACCTCAATTTAGGATTGACTCCTGAATTTTGAAGTTCAAAGGCAAATATAATACAAGCCCAAACGAAAAAATATAAACAAGTCTAAATTGAAAACAACGTTCAAACCTATGATTGCGTTGGATAAAAACCGCAATTTTGATACGTGTGCATGCAAAACAAATTTCTTGGTAGTAAGGGGTCCAAATACAGCACAGACAACATTTTCCAAAAGACCAAAAAAGTGAAAAAGTATATTTTAACAAAACGCATTTGACTAGCAGGTCGAACAACAGATGTTCTTAAACCCTGCTGACTGCCATGGCGTTTGCCAAATAAACGGATCACCAGATGTAACAAAATGGATCTTAATTATTAATTTAATACCAAACAGAAAACAATAAACTTGCGGAAAAGATGGTATACCGCAAACATAAGGTGCAAAATTGGTACACCATATCCGGATTTCGACAATTAATGTCTCTTCAGTGATGTTAGGAATCGAAACGGTATTTGGAAGGCCATATAATTCACCTCAGTTTAGGATTGACTCTTGAATTTTGAAGAGTCGAAATAGAATGAACGGATTATATAAACCCGAAGGCAAATATAATACAAGCCCAAACGAAAAATATAAACAAGTCTAAATTGAAAACAACGTTCAAACCTATGATTGCATTGGATAAAAACCGCAAATTTCTTGGTAGAGGGGTCTAAATACAGCACAAACAACATTTTCCAAAAGACCAAATATATATATATATATATTACCAGTTTATACATTTAAACACCAATGCAATATAAATTTATTTATAGACATGTTAATGTGATTATTTAACAACCTGTGTATGTGGCCGACCGTAAAAAAATCAATTGTCGGGTGACTGGCAAGTAACACGTATTACTAATCCCCTTTTTTGCTTTTGGTGTAATTGTAAACATCCAAACAAGATAATTTTAAGCAAATGCATTTTTGTATCGTTATACATAGTTTATCCAAAAACGCAATATGATATGAAAATCGTCATACATATAAACATATATATAATTATATATATACATGTAATATATACATGTACATGTACAAAGTACACATTCACTGACAACTGAGGCTTTTTAATCTACAACTGCGATCGAATTCGTGCCATTCTCATTAGCATCAGGAAAAGAGTTTGGTAAACAATTTACAGTGTAAATTTCATCAAATATAAATTACCTGTCATGATGGTAAGACCTAATTCACTTCCTTATACATGTTATACCTGTTACGTAGAAAATGGTTATTTATAGAATATTTGATGTACTATTTTCGGAAGCCACAACATTTTGTATTATATTTAAAGAGTCTCAAGATATATAGCTATAGTATCTTGTATTGAACGGATATATGACAATAATCAGGGCCGTTACTAGGCACCGGAAACAGACGAGGCAGGGGTTTGGGGGCCGCTGATTGCGCTCCCATGTTAATGGGGGCACCAGGGGGCAAAGCCCCCTATCCAAATATTGTAATATTAGGCTCCGAAATAAAACTTGTTACATCCGTTTTTGTTTCATATTCACCGTATGAAGAACTGCATTAGGCTATCAAAGCCGGCGGACAGATATTTGCCTCGAATTTTGTACCATCAAACATGTGTCCATTTACAGTAGGATACATGGTTGATAGTAGAAAAAGCGGGACAAGTGTGTGTGGTCAACACTTCATTAAAAATAACACGCATTTTAATAACACTTTCATTAATAAAGCCCAAAGAGTGGAACTTAGTCACTGTCTGTGAATGCTAGTTCGACCTTTCTTGAGCCACTAAGATCCCATCGTTTGAGAACAGCTTCTGCGTTGACTTGCCCGACATTGTCCGTACGATGGACGTGAAGCATGGCTAAACCACATAATCTGTCCTCGATCATTGTTGACCTGAAACGTGTCCGTGGAAAAACGGCACAACGGAAATCAAAGCTGTCATAAGTCAGTCTATGGGTTTTAAAGTAACACGAGTAAAACATATCTATATAGGTAAGATAATTTAACAAATTAATATGTTGGCACTCATACCACATCTTCATATATCTATATAGATATCTCTATAGAATCTTTTAATTTCATCGGGAACGTATATTTTTGATATTGTTTACGTAAACAATGTTCAATTTTTGCGCTTAGATGAACAGCGAGACTGACCAATTATTCTATTTCTCATTTCAAATACTTTGACTAAGATGTTTCAAATATCATGGACATCCAACAGGTTCGTTGTTTGGGAAGAACTTGCACAGACCGACGGACTAAGTTAAGTTGACACTCCGGTATTCTCGCTCTTCTTTATTGAAATAGGTATCTTTGCGTACATAAAAGTACGATTAGTTATGAAACTTACCGCTGAATTTGCTCTTATCCTGGGAAACCAAAACCTCTGACGATCGAACTTGTTCAAGAGATTTTTTCGAGGGTAGTTGAAATAAAAGTACAGAAGCTGCACGTCAACATTAATTAATATTCGAAGTATGCATAACTTAATTCTTGATATGAAAATGCAAGGATGTTTTCAACCCTTGCATTCCTAGCTTTGTCAATTTTCTTTTTTTTTTTCTTCTTCTTCTTAGTTTTTTCAAGGATTTGTATAGTGAGAAAATACTATACAAATCCTTGGGTTTTTTTTTTGTGTCAGAAAATCAGACGAGGCAATTTCAGACGAGGCATTTGCCTCGTCTGAATTGCCTCGTCTGCCTCAACGGTAGTTACGGCCCTGATAATTTACTATACCACTTCATATAACACAGAGTTACGACTGCAAAAATCGTAACTATTTCTAATTCACAGAACTACTTATGTACTCATTTACCGACAAGTTGAACATAATTACCATTTAGGATTAAAATAACTCAAATGTTCCACCTGGAACCATTAATCATACCATTTAGTTTACGATGTCCATTTAATCATAAGATATAAAAGTGACAGTATCATTGACATCTAATTTCGCTTTTCTGGACAAGTTGGTTACACGCCATTATTCCGACATTAGTGCGACGGCCCATTGTTCCGACAGCCCATTGGTCCGACAACCTATTAGTCCGACAACCCAATAATCCGACAACCCATTAGTCCGACACTTAGAAATAATTATTGAAAAAAAAAATATGTCTGTCTGTGTTATGGCCCGAGAACACAGTTATTTCTTTTAGATAAAAACTGCAAATTAAAAAAATCGCACCTGCTCTACCCAAAAAATTTTACAATGTAGTGCACTACTTTTGAGACAAATTATATCAAAATTATAGAAAAGTCTATCGGATCTAACTCAAAATATGGACAATTTTATGTTAACGGGGTCTGTAATTCAGTTTGACAGCTTCAGACATACTAATTTTTAACCTTTTCAAACTGGACCAAATCACTACTTTACTTTACCTGAAAATTCGCCCCATTTTTTTACATGTAGTTCCCCCTCCCCTCCGTACTATTTGTTGTATAAAATATAAAAAAAAAAAAAAATTTGGAAGATATATGAATTTTTGCAAGTTATACATTGTCCATACTCTATTTGTACAACGAAAATCAAAGGACGATAACTGTGTCCCCGGACCTTATAACGTATATGTTATTACAGATGTACGAAATAATTATATTATATAGGTAGTTCGAATACTTTTTATATTCTTAATTCGAAATCTCTATATACGTAATTAAAATTTGTGTATAGAGGTATATTATTCAATTATTTATTTTCGCGCCTTTACAGAAATCGTTTATGTCTTTACAGAATTAAAAAATACAGAACTATTTCCGTATGGATAGACTTCGAATTCCGTAAATACGGAATTATAACGTAACAATTCTTCGCATACGCAAATACAGACTAAAAAGAATTTTAATTACGTACTATATATATGCAGAATTCGAATTATGTTATACAGGGAATTATTCATACAGATTCTCATCAAACTATTTTCAACAAATTAGGCGGGGTCAGAATATGATTTGCTTTATAAAATACAGAATCTATTATGTATATTGGATATTGTGTGGCTCCAATATGGCCAAATCCGACCCTCCACCTTTGGGATTAGATGGGCGACTCTGCGTCTCATTTAAAACAACCTACGACTTGTAAAAAATTATCTTAAATTTGCTTAAACCGTATTGTGATGCATTTACATACACTGAAGCGGGAGGTTTGGCTAGCCATAAAACCAGGTTCAACCTACCATTTTTTCTTAAAATGTCTGTACCAAGTCAGGAAAATGGCAGGTGTTATCAAATAGTCTGTTTCTATGAAATAAAACTGTATGTTTGTTTTTGTAGCAGTTCAGTGTTTCTATTGTTCCGTTGTTTTCCTCTTATAGTTGATGTGTTTCCCTCAGTTTTGGTTTGTGACCCGAGACATTGTTAATAATACTAGTAGTAGTAGTATCTGTTTTCTTCAATATTCGCATTTAGAAATTGACAGTCAGCATCACGCGCTTTTTAAGAGCCATTGACGCCAGTTTACTCCAAAATAAAAATTTAAAATCTATACATTAGTGTTAACCACAGTCAGCTTGCCTCAACAGTTTTCTTTTTAACCAATGAATGGTAGACAAACCAAGTGTTAGTCCATGAGAAAGGAAATCATCTGACAAAGACACACGCGGGACAAGAAAGACACAAAGTGTCTTAGATACATGATTGTTCAGCTGTTATTGGCTTTGAACTAGCTGTCAGTAATTGCGAGTACTCTCAGATCTGTACTTTGTGTTTTTGTTGTTGTGAGGGATGTATAAATTCCCTGCCACGTCCGGTCTGTGTTTTCGTTAGATGTATCGATCTGATGAAGCTTTTTTCAACTGATTTTTATACTTTGTTCTTATGTTGTACTGTTATACCACTGTCCCAGGTTTGGGGAGGGTTGGCGTCTTCAAACATGTATAACCCTGCCACATTCTTTATGTGCCTGTCCCAAGTCAGGAGGCTGTAGTTCAGTGGTTGTCGTTGGTTCATGTCCGTCATATTTGTTTTTCGTAAATTGTTTTGTTATAAATAAGGCCTTAGTTTTCTCAATTGAATTGTTTCATATTTTTCATGTGGGGGCCTTTTTATAGCCAACTATACGGTGTGGGTTTTTCTTATTGTTGAAGTCCGTACGGTTGCCTATAATTGCTTACATCGACTTCATTGGAACTTTGGCGGTTAGTTGTCTCATTGGCAAGCATACCACATCTCCTTATTTTTATATTACACAAGAACAACCAATAGAAACATAAAACTAGTTAAACCAACGTATATATATATTGACCTTTGTTGAATTTTGTTTTGTTATGATTGTTTTTCACCAAAATATAAAAATGAAAAAGAACCCCATTGTGATACATACAGCCATGCCTTAAGAATAATGACCCGTGGTTTTTTCTGACCTAAGTGGTTGTGGAGGCTCCGTTTACATGTTTTCAATAAAAGAATATACGCTGGTTTTACGACAAATTACCCTGTTTCTCCTATTTTCTTGTCTTTCATGAAAAATATAACATTTCCGCGACAAAATTAAATAAAACTTAATTGAGTGATACAAGGGGTTGAATGTGTTACTATCAAAGAAAGTGGGTAGTGTTATCCAACTCGAATATATGTATTTATGTAGTTAATAATGATGATCGAAACCTCACTACCTTGATACGAAAGGAGGGGAAACCGAAGATCCAATAAAAAGAAGGTAAATCAAGATACAAAAACAAACTGGGGACTAGAACAGCACAGAATGACAATGGACACACAAACGCCGAAATATAAAGACAAATAAAATACCCGGACCCGTAAAACGAAAAGGGAGGACGAGGATAAGGACCAAGCAGTTGCAATATGCATGAGTATCAACTCCAAAGCACTGAGGCAAATATGCCGCATAGGAAGAATAATCGGAATCTAAACGCACAACCACATATAGTATCGAGGACGAAGTTGGTCTTTTTAGAGAAAATTTTTCACCATACACTTATGACAGATGCATCGTCGGAATAATGAGATGTCGGAGTAATGGGCTGTCGGAGTAATGGGATGTCGGAATAATGGGCTGTCGGAATAATGGTTGTCGGACTAACGGGATGTCACCGGACAGGTTAACCTTCATCAGGAACGCTCAAACTTAAAGATTAAAGACTTTGCAATTTAAACATATAATTTATAACACTTATTCAAGAGATTACTTCAACTACCAGATTGTCCTGAATATACATGAAATATTTGCAACTGGACGTAAAGCAAACATCAATCGATCAAATACCAGATACAATGTGTCGTGATTACTTTGTTGTCATGAAAATACATCATACTTTATTTTTCCTTAGTTTGGATTATTAAGACGAGAACATGATAAGTGATATGACTATGAACCCTGCCTTGTACTAGACCTAAACAATGAGCCAGATTTTGTATGTGCTAGCTATAGTCCACAGGAAGACATGTAACCATACCCGGACATACAAATGTATTATTCTGACTCCAAGCCGACCAGTCTTTGCTCTTACTCCTAAATGCCGCGTGCTTAGCAGAGAAGAAGCAAATACCAATTTTCAAGTCTTTGGTTTGAACCGTGGCCGAGGATCGAACCCTCGACCGCCTGCACTCGAAGCGAATAAACTACCACTAACCCACCGAGCTGATTGATTTTAGTTGAAGTTGTTACTCTAGAATAAAGAAAATCGGTTGAAAATATAATTTTTCCACAACCCATTTTGTTCTGTTATGTATTTACAAATTGACAAAATATTTATTTTATAGCGATACCATATATAAAAAGTAACAGGTCATGTTTGAGTTTTGATCCCGTTGATGGGTTTTTGCTGGAGTTGTGCGATTTGGAAATAGAAATTGCTAAAGACATTTGTTTTCGAACTTTTTCCTGTAATGGCGGAATCGATTGATTAAATATTTGTTCACTGTTTTTGTGTACTTGTATCATCCATTAAGTAGTTAAAGATTTCATGAGTTTTGTTCCCGTGGAACAATTTGTGGAAATTGAACTACATAAGACATAGACAATTTTTATAAGGATATATAAATAAGAAGATGTGGTATGAGTGCCAATGAGACAACACTCCATCCAAGACACAATGTGTAAAAAGTAAACAATTATAGGTCAAAGTACGGCCTTCAACACGGAGCCTTGGCTCACACCGAACAGCAAGCTATAAAGGACCCCAAAAAGATTAGTGTAAAACAATTCAAACAGGAAAACCAACGGTCTAATCTATATAAAAAATGAGAAACGAGAAACACTTATGAACCACTCCAACAAACGACAACCACTGAACAACAGGCTCCTGACTTAGGACAGGTGCATATAAATGCAGCGGGTTTAAACGTTTTAACAGGCGCCAACCTTCACCCTAACCTGAAACAGTGGTATAACATTACAACATAAAAAGACACAAAATGAAATATCAATTGAAATGGATTAACTCGATAAAAAAGACAATACTCAAAAACAAGTAAATATACACTGAACGAATATGTTTGATCTATTCACAATATAAACAAAAAAAGATGCCTCAATGTCAAAAAGACAACTCCAATCTAGGACAAAACGGCGTCAGATAAAGTAACGCACACAGGTAAATTTAAATATCATAATTTTGTTGTTAAGAGTACAGAAACATTTTTTACAAAATAAATTTGTTATTCACAGTCTGAGTACAGAAGTGAAAACTTTTTCGTCATACCTTGATTTTGATTTTCAGTTGATATGTATTTCTTTGTTCTTGTAGCTCAGAGGACTGGTATTTACCAGCAGGTACGAACTCGGAAATCTCGATACAAATTAAAATATAATCCGATGCACATGAATTTCAATCAAGTTGTTCAGTTATACACAGCTGCTAATTAGATGATAACGGATTGGTGTTTAACGTCCAGTGGCAAACATTACATGCACATAAAATAGACACATGCTGATGTGAAATGAATATGAAACCTGCTCTGTACTAGACTGACACGGTGTGGCGAACTTTTTTAATGCGGTAATTCACGGGAAAACTGGTTGCAGAAAGGAATTTAACCCTTACTAGACATATCATTTTGACTACGAACTGACCAGTATTTGATCTTATTCCTAAATCCCCCCATGGTCAGCGGAAAAGCAGCAAGTATACCAGTTTCTGATCTGATTAAAATTCAGATGAATCGCCACTCCTTTACTCTTGCATGTTTTTGGATAACGAATTCAGAAATCTACAAAATGTATATTCTAATTAGATTGGCAATTTTTCATGTCTCTGGTTTGATTCAGCCGGGGGTCAAACATCAACCATCTGCACCCGAGGCAAGCACTAAAACACCAAAGCTGTTGCTATGATATACAACTTAGATGTGTTTAAATATTTTATAAATCTACAATTATCAATGCAATTGTATGAATTGTACTACCTTAAAATAACTGATTATACTTTGTGACCATCAATTTAATAAATGATAATAAATACAAATGACAGTATTTTTAGATACAATGACATTTTATAACATAAACGAATTCAAGCTGTGTTCAGTTTTGCTCTGTGCATTCCAACGTTCAAAGAATCACCAGCAATGTAAATTTCTCATGCCATTGGTACATATAGATAAATTATCAACAACACGCACATTATCAAGCAGGTTGAGTGGAAGTATGCACTACGGAAAAACGTAATCAACTAAATATATGTGAAATACGTGTACATTTATTTAAATACATAAGCGTCTTCTCTTTTTAAGGAAATTAAGGTTGTTTATTTTGTTCTTCTGTGTTTGTGTGTTCCCTGTAAACAATATTAATTAAATGTTATTTTTTTGTTTACATGTAAACACTGTATAAGTAGACAAATAACACAGGCATATAAATATAAAAAAAAATGAAATCTCCTAGACGTATCTATTAGGTAACATTTGCAGTTACTGTAAAGAACATTTTCCCGTAAGAGAATAATAAACAGCTGCGCCATGAGCGCATGATACGCCCGTCGTCTTGTGTGCGAATTTTTATGCAATTTCTGACATACGGCGTGACATGCGAAAACCCCCCCTTTTTTTTTCCAAAAAACTCAATATCCCTAAAATAAAATTTTGAATCAAAACCAAAAGTATACAGATCTTTAGATTAGTATAACTAAGAAGTGTGTAAAATTTTAAGCAATAATCATAAATCGTTTTTGAGATACAGCGCGACATGTGAAAACCCCTCCCTTTTTTACAAAATACTCAATAACTCAAAAATAAAATTTTGAATCATCACCAAAAAGTATACAGATCTTAAGGTTAATATAACTAAGAAGTGTGTAAAGTTTTAAGCAATAATCATAAACTGTTTTAGAGATACGGCGCGACATGTGAAAAACCCCTCCCCCTTTTTTAACAAAATACTCAATATCTCTAAAATAAAATTTTGAATCGTCACCAAAAAGTATACAGATCTTAAGATTAATATAACTAAGAAGTGTGTAAAGTTTTAAGCAATAATCATAAATTGTTTTTGAGATACGGCGCGACATGAAAAAAAAAAAAAAAAACACACACCTGTTTTAGTTACTAAGTCCCGTAACTCAAAAAGTTTTAATCTTATTTTCACCAAAAAGTATACAGATCGTTTGACCATCATAAGAAACAACTATGTTAAGTTTCATGAAATTTGGATAAGTCATTCTCAAGTTACGGTGCGACATGTTTACGCCGGACAGACAGACGGACAGACAGACTTTTAGTTACTAAGTCCCGTAACTCAAAAAGTTTTAATCTTATTTTCACCAAAAGTATACAGATCGTTTGACCATCACAAGAAACAACTATGTTAAGTTTCATGAAATTTGGATAAGTCATTCTCAAGTTACGGTGCGACATGTTTACGCCGGACAGACAGACGGACAGACAGACTTTTAGTTACTAAGTCCCGTAACTCAAAAAGTTTTAATCTTATTTTCACCAAAAAGTATACAGATCGTTTGACCATCATAAGAAACAACTATGTTAAGTTTCATGAAATTTGGATAAGTCATTCTCAAGTTACGGTGCGACATGTTTACGCCGGACAGACGGACGGACAGACGGACAGACGGACGGACGCTGGACATTTGTATACCATAATACGTCCCGTCAAAATTTTAACGGGCGTATAAAAATCGCAAAAAAAAGCTAAATGTGTTTAATTTTTTTGTTGGTGTTAGTATATACGTTACATTACTCCCACTTTTAAAAAATCAAATGTAAAAACTGTTGATTTTTTGTTTCCAAATTTGATTTCCCAACCCCTTCCTCTTTGTATAACAGGGCTTTTTCAGATAAAATAACTGTTTGCTTTGAAATATCCTGGTCACCTTGATATATACTTTTGATGTTGCTTATCCTAGCAGCACGTATGTCATTTGTAATGAGATAATTCATTTGACGCTGAACACACGATTCTGTACGAAAAACGTATGATGTATCATGTTACAAAATCCTTGATTTGTCTTTTCTGAATATTAGAAAAAAGATAAATATGCACATTCTTTATTGCTAATACAAAAATGGAAACTAAAGTGTGGTTGTTTACCGTTTAATGAAAGGAATTTTTCAGGTTTGCTTTATATATAATAGTCCTTTTTGGCTATCCAGAATCAATTTTATATCATTTCATTTTACGATTTCCAAAATGTACTACCCACTTCTACCATATAACCGTATAGAAATTGATCCATGATAGGAGAAAGAAAAGTGATGATGATCAATTGGCGTTGAACGTTAAGTGGCAAAAATTAATTGCAAATAAGGAAGAGAACTTGTAATTTAATATAAATATGATTTCGTCTTTGCATTTGACAGACACTATTAGCCGAATTTTTACCATGCTAGTTCACAATGTAAGTCATCTGACATTACCCGAACACATTGGCTTTTTTTATTTTGTTACCTTTTCTGTAATAACAATAAATAATGCGCATATAATAACCTTGTTTTTCTATATTCAGAAAAGTCAAAGCAAAATAAACTATACATGTGTGGAAAAGTAGCGGTTACTATTTTCTAAATATTTGACTTGACACGGTCGAAGATCGAACCCGGCGCTGGAGGCGAGCACGCTACCAAGGGACACCGGAGGGAGGCGGTAAAGAAACCGTGTCATCAAATACTCACGTGTGCGTATCATGTTGTTGTGGACAGCTGTTGTCTGGAAACGTGTCGTAGTTTCTGATAATAAATATTTGTAAGCTTAAGTACAGTAAAACCACACGCAAGAACATGGCAAATACCACTAAGTAGTTTTAAACGCATAAGAAGATTTTTTTAAAATTTATTTTAATTAAAAACAAAATGTATATTTACACTCTTCATCTATTAAATAAATGCTTGGTTTTGCCATGATGGTGTTTTACTATCATTTAACAGCCTTTCACCAACCCTGAATATTGTTTACAATATAACAAGATTTAATGTTGTATAATTTGCAATGGACTTTATGTGAAATCGAATGGTAGATTGCATAGTTGATTACAATTTTATGGAATGGAACAGAATCAACAATGAAAGCTGTTGTTTAGAAGACACAGATCGCATGTTTATTGTTCGATGAGCATTATTTGAAATCTTTATCATTTTTACTTACTAAACACCAGGATGTTTTCCGCAATTTCATAGTTCATTAATATTATTTTAAAATCTTTAAGAAAAGCCACCATAAAACCCTTGTCAAAACAGTCTTAGACCTTTTGTATATCTTAAGACGTACCTGTACCCAGAATTATACCAAACATCTTTGTATATGTATACATGTACATTGATATTTCTGCTTTGTTATTTCATATTTGTTTATTTATTTGAAGGAGTAACATACCCCTTTGACTCCAAATTTTCAGTCAGTAGCCATGATTCAGTGGTTGTCTATGGTGCATGGCGGTCTACCTTATATGATTTTGTGTGTGTTGTTTTTTCAATAGATAAGGCTCAGCCTGTTGGTTTTCTCGTTTAAATTATTTTACATTTTGTAATGCCAGGACTTTTATTTATAAATACCAAGATG
The DNA here is from genome assembly GCA_017311375.1 of Mytilus coruscus. Taxonomy (NCBI): domain Eukaryota; kingdom Metazoa; phylum Mollusca; class Bivalvia; order Mytilida; family Mytilidae; genus Mytilus; species Mytilus coruscus. Next base: position 45,072,952 of record CM029597.1, read on the forward strand.
TGATATGATTGCCAATGAGACAACTCTCAATAAGAGACCAAAATGACGTAGAAGTAGTCAACTATAATATGTCACCGTATGGCCGTTAACAATGAGCAAAATCCGTACGTCATAGGAAGCTACAAAAGGCCCCTAAAGGATAAATGTCACACCATTCAAACGAGACAAATAACGGCCTGATTTATGTACAAAAATCATAATCACAACTAACAAAAACACATTATACACAAAGTATACAGATCTGAGAGTACACGCAATTACTGAAAGCTGACAACTAATTAAAATCGTACATCTAAGGCTAAAATGGCAATCAGTACACATCCAACATCCAATAGATAATGAGTAAAGGTACCGTGTCATTAACAGTCAGAGAAAAACATGACATCGTGCAATGCAAAAATAAAGATATTTTATACTTAATTATACAGTATGGGTTTTTCCAATTGTTGAAGGTCGTACATTGACCTATCGCTGTTTATATCTTCGTTCCTTGTAAATATCTGTAAACTTGTTTCAATGACAATCATACCATATCTGCTAACTATTATGTGTAGGGAGATCGTGAATCATTTTAAATGTACTTATTGTTATCTTGAATGTGTTATTAATGATATGAAAGGAACCTTAAGTAAAAAGTGGGATGTGAAAGTATACAAATGGGAAAAAAGTATTAACTGAAGCAGGAAATATATTAAAAGCTAGAAAGCGGCAGAACATTTGACACTAGAATCGAAGCCTACTCATAAAGAATGATATTGAGGGGTCTATTCACTCCTAGGAGCATAGTACTCTTTTAATACGAGCCAATCATTTACTGACGGGTTGCGTACATGTATTTAATAAATCCCACACAATCACAAACGTTTCATGTGTGATTATTGGATTGGAGTTCATACCCGTTTGGTCCAATTTCTATACTCTGGGTAAAGTTCGTGGATAATCTTAATTAAATACAATAACTTACGACTTCGTTGTTTCTTCTTCTTTGAGCTTTTGATATTTACTGAAACCACATAGACAAGAAAACATGAGGGTCCACGGCCCACGGGAGATTTGATAACAGATTTGGAATACCTGCCTTTACATTAAGGGTAATACTTGTATTTAATCTGACTTACACGCCATCAATACAGTGTTGTTTTTTTAATATTATTTCTAACAACTATAACGAAACTGGTAGGAACAATTGACAACCTTCTGCATTCAATTGCATCAGTTTTGGCAATTTGAATATCAATTACAATATATATCAAACGAAAGGAAAGGAAAGACATGAAATAGCACACAGTAGATTACGGAAAATGAACTTATTGGAAAGAAAAATAATCTTTTACGGAGATGTGTAATGCTACATGTATATTGGATACATTTCATTTTGCAACCATAACAATATAAAGTACAATTAAGCCATCAAGTTGCATATTGAGTGCAAGCAAGGAAGTCCCTAAGATATACCACTGAAAACTTTGTACGAGAAAAAAATTACAATTTACCTTTTTCTTGCCCTGAAAGAAACATCAAACTAGTATTATTAATTACCGCATCATATATACATTGAAATAACATTCGAATATATATTGTGTGAAAATGCGGTTTTGACTGGAAAACTTCATATTTTTTCAAAAGTTAAAATCTTACAGATTCTGACGCAAGAAATCCTAATTTGCAACAGTAAAATCAACAGATGGGTAAAGAAACGCAATTCATTTCAGGTAGGCGGTAATGGTAGCCTTTTCCCCAATTCCTCTGCCCATATCGTAAATTTTGACATATATGATTGGTCGTTTCGAAGCTGAGACATTTTCACATATGTGGTTAAATTTTCGGGGCACGTTTTCTCGTTATTATGCACACAGCGAAAAGCCACTTCTCGAGGTAAAAAAAAAACCTTTTTACACAATAAGTTCTTTGAAAATTTAGTTCTTTGTATACATTTATTAACGCCATCGTTTTTACACCTTTATTCTCTGGTCCTCTTCTCAGCACTAATGGATAAGCTCAGTCAATTATCAGAAACATACCCAATATCACTGTACATGTACAGATAAATTTTGTTAACGCACTATTTTTTAGTTTCTCAATTTCAGGCCTATTAGGGATATTGACCCAGATGACGTTTGCAAGTATCAAGATGCAATACAGTTATTCTTTAAATAACGATGTTTACAAATTATGTTTAGTAAGACCTACTATTTTCTTTAGGACTATTACAAGATGATTTTACTTACATTGTGCTGAGGCCTTGTTTAATTTGTTTTGAAATATTATCCAGAACCATTGATAGCAGAATATTCATGTGTAAATATTTACTTGCATTAAATATGAATTAGCCTGGTTTGTGAGAACCCGACATGCCCATCAAGGTTTATGACACTTAGAACACAACGACTCAATACATTGGTCTCTTTGTTATGCCTCTGGCAGTCAATATTCGCCTCTTCTCGCAATCTATTTCATTTCAGAATAGTTTGGTTCACGGCAGATTACGTTTTATTGGTAAATATGAGCGACATGTTTACAACTTAGTGTTAATAATTTACCAAAAACAACGAATGAAAGCACAATAACGTTGTACATACCTCCATTTCTCTCTAATTTTCTGTATGAGGGGCCTTAAAATAGAATGATAGACTAGTAATAATTATAGATATTTACACGTTTATAAGTAAAAACTGATCAAATAAATAAATTATTCTTATGACAGTAGCGAAGTTGCACTTATCAAGAAGAAGAAAAAGAAATACTGCATTTACTCTTATATAATTCTTTGTGTTTATTGTTTTTATGTTATTTTTTTTTTGTACTTCGTATCGATCTATTAATGTAAGTCTTTTACAACCGATGTTTGCAGTGTGTTCTTGTGTTGTGCTGTAACACCACTGTCCCTGGTAAGAGTGAGGGTCGAGGGCTCACACACATGTTTACGGGTTGTTTGTATGACCTACCTTATCAGTAGTGGTACACGTAGTAGTAGTGGCAGTAGTAGTAATCTCATAAAAATCTAGACATGTTTTCAAAGGGATGCTAAGCAAATAATAACGATAAAAGGAATACTGAAAATAGGGTTACAAATAATTAGTTTTATTTCAAAATTTGAAACAAAGTATTTAAACCAATTTTATAACGATACATATATAATAGAAGTTACACGTGCAGAACTTCCAAGAGCTTGTTCCATTATGGTGATTAAACCGAGAGTACTTACCTCAGACAACAACATGGAATAATGATAACTGAAAATATAAACACACTTAATGAGTTATATAAATACAACAGTGTCTGTGTTTGTGTGTTACATTATATCCTATGTCTTTTTATTTATCTTATACGTAGGAAATTATATGTTTTAATAAATCTTTGATATGCATTTACAATTTTCTGGGCACCAGACAGTTTAAAGCTCAATAAAACACCCCATGTATGTTGATCTTTGGATGTATTTTTCCCCGTCATTTGAATTTGTTGATGATACATTTACGTAAACCACCACACAACCTTTAATTTATACAAAATAATTTTAACTGTAAGAAAAAGTGAGAAAAAGGTATATTTGTATTTACATTTCTCCTTATTTTCATTTATTTATTTCAAATAACACATGAACAATAAAATTGATTATGGAAATGAGGAATGCGTCAAAGAGACAACAACCCGACCAAAGAGCAGAAAACAGCCCAAGGCCGCAAATGGGTCTTCGAGAAAATCCCACATCCGGATGCGGTCTTCAGCTGGCCCCTAAACAAAAATGTGTACTAGTTCAGTGAAAATGGACGTCACACTAAACCCCGAAACATATAAATGAACTAAAATTAAAAAAAGAAGACATACAAACTTATTTTGTAACACAATATGAACGAAAAAAGACATGAATATTGAAGATTATCTCGTTACAAAATGAAACCGATACATTTGCTTATTACACAATGAATGAAGAAAATTGATACATACAAAAAACCATCGTCTAAGGAAGTTATCTACAATGAAATAATTCAAAGTCAAGGGAAGTTATATATACCGGTCTACTTCCTTAACTTATCACTTCCTTCTTTAACAAATCAAAAGACATTTTCAATTACTCTCGACATCGACCAATAACGATCTAAAAGACGACTATTAAGGATAAAGGGGGTCCTCTGTGGTGTTTTTAGAGACCGACTAATGACACCTGTAGTTTACCAGTGAAATAAAGGGGTCGTATTAAAAATTTAAATAATTCGAGAGTAATGATACATAAACCTATACATATTCAATTTAACAGTACGTAGAAAATTTTAATTAAAGTACTGAAGTACTGAACATCGGATGACTGCAAGTTCTGGTGGATAGTCACAAGCACTTGTCTCAGAAAAAAAATCACATCTCTATACCTTAAAGTTAGGTTAAGGTACATAGATATATTTTTTCCGAGACAAGTTCCTGTGTGGATGATGAATAAATGACAGGGAATTCAACCTCGCCGTAATAACTATTATATTGTAGTGATATAATCATTTGTTATCAGTATACTCTGGTTTGTTGTTATATATTATATTAATATTTGTATAACAGTTATATATAATTTTCATCCATTTGTATATCATTCTATTCTACTATTCTAATGATAGTGCAGTGCAAGTGCATGGTGGACACTCTTCTGTAATAATTCGTTTTTCTAATAGATTGGATTTGAGTAGGCATTCATATTTTCCCGCGTTTATTGCAAAACGTTCTTGAGATATTTCTCCGCATGCGTTAACACAAATTTTCAGTATTCTTGATTTGTTATTGATATATATATTCTCACGACAAAACATTTTCATATCATTTATCTATGTTCTTAAAAATTATTTTCATAAATATTTGTTGATGAAATTAATATATAACAAGCGATAAGGAATGTTATTTTGCACTCGATAATATCCACGTAATTATACGAAATACGTTCGGTTATCAGTCAAAAACGCAAGACACATGGGTAGAAATGTCTGTGGCAACATAACACCGGAATGCCCACACGGTCATCCGCTGTAAATATCAACAATTTGCGGATTTTTCTTACACGCTTTTTCTCTCCTTCTCATAACATGTTATACGACATTTAATTATACGTAGGGTCTTCAACAATGAACAAATCATTCATACCCTACAACAAGGTCAAGACGGCCCCTAGCGTCGACTTAAAGCGGTACTATTGATAAAAATAAAGTAATTTGAAAGACATTGATCGCCGCTAAAATATGCATTGAAGTTACACATGTCGGGAGCGGTCAATGAATTACATAATTTATAATTACGGGCGAGGTTTTGAACATATATTTGTCATACATTGCCCAACAAAAGACCAATAATTTCGAAACAACAAATGATAGACAATACATATAAAACTAAATAACAAATGATAGACAGCACGGGGCACATCGAAATTTATGTAAGAAAACCTAGCAGTTTAAAATAGTATGAAAGGGCAATATACAAAACAGATGACCAGACCAGTATTTTGAACAAATTTAACCAAACATGAAATTTTGACGGTGTATTAATATGAGAAATTCTCACATGAACAAGCACACCATAACTGTAAATATTATAAGAGCATACACCTCAAGATAAACCTAGTAAAAAAATACTGCAATCAATTTACACCGCATCCTTTCTTATCTGCAATTATGTGATTATTAATTTTTAATAAATGTGCTAGTACTTGACTTATTTATCAACCGATTTTCATCACGCTTAATGTACACACCCAATTTAGGAAAGGCTAGAACCCTACTGATTTCAAATCAAAGGACACGGTCACATCGCTATTTTGATTTCGCCGCTTTTTTGTACCCTCTTTAATGTTCAGATACTTCATTAATGGATTGCAAAAAAAAAAATTTGGAATCAGCTCCATGTTCTTATGTAAAATATGTGCCTGTAGAACCTGGTATGGAGTTTATGTCTCTCATTTCATTCGTGTTAGTGTACTAGCGAGTTTGTTGCCATTATGGATGACTAAAACAGGGGTTTGATGTCCCACGACTGAATACCTTTGTAAGTTACATGGTCATCATCCTGAGCTGAAATGATTACAATAATACCCATCAATTCATATTGATGCAGCAAATTAGTAGAGATTGTCCTCTACATTTCCAAGAAGACTGTCTCGAGTTCTCCTGGCAGATAAAGTATTCTACCCAGATCAAAAGTAAGCCGGAAAATTTGAAGAAAATTGCCAAAAATTTAATCGACTTGTTACAAAATACAGAATTAGTCATGTAAGTCGAAAATAAAATTAGTGAATTATAGACTATATACAAATGAGTACATTATTAGAGAATCCGGAGACCAAGTTAACAGGCAATGTACAGACATGTGCTGCCTTTATCGGTAGACGTAAAAACAAAATAATGTTTGATTAGAAACTCAGAGGCGGAATTAGGGGGGGGGGGGGCAGGGTGCCCGGCCCCCCTTTTGTGGGAAAAATGTTGTTGATTATATAGGGAATCACTGAAGCACTGAAACTGATATTCGTTACTAAAATAAAGATTATTTATCATTTTCCCAATTTCATCAAGCAAGCTAGAAAAACATGAAATAAAATGTTGCGACCCTTCCGGCCTTTTTCATACCCGTTGAGGTAAGTATTACAGACATGCAGGTAAAGTTTTTTTTTCATATACGAAAAATATTATTTATGAGACGACCTTTTATATTTACGCTCTTTTATTTGTCAGTGTCGTTGTCAACTGTAGGTATAGAAAGTTGTTGAAAAGGTCTATTAATACGTAATACCTGCTTGTTTGTTTGTTATTGTCAATGGTATTTGTATTTGTATTTGTGTTTTTTTTTCTTTTCTTTTGCGATCATTGTTAATGGGCATCTGGGCCCATTGTAATTATTAAACTGGTACCCCTACTGCTACCCTATGATAGACTAGCTCTTTGTCGATGGTAAGGTAATCTTCTGAATTCATTATACGACCCGGTCAACCTAACTTCTTAGTATACCGCTGTCTGGTTCTCGGCAAAAAACCGGAAACAGTGTTATGGTCAGCTGATTCCTTGTGTTATTCTTGCTATTATAATAAATAATTCAAATCAAATATGATCAGATGGTTCCATGAGTTATTCTTGCTATTATAATAATTATAATAATTAATTCAAATTGATTTACACAGATTGCTCATCAGTACCAGTTGCGCGTAACATGATAACAATTGTAAGTTGAAAATTGATCCGAGTTTTAATGTCATGATCCGTGTAAATTTGATGTGTTTTTCGTATTTCCTATATTATTATAACGTTTGCTCAAATATCTGTATGTTTACTTTCAATGGGTAGTATATATACTATCCATGTCAGTATACTAAAAAATCTTATCAAAATATGAATACTAATGTTTTGGTTACCGCTTCACCTGAATAATTTGATAATAATTTTAATGGAAGTAAAAATATTCCTTGCACATAATGAGTTGCTTTCCCAATTTTTTGTATGATGCACATCATTATTTTACGGTAATGGACACATATTTTAGAATCACTTCCAATGTTAATGTATGTATGTGCTGAAATTCCTCCTCCTGGCACACATTCTGGATTCTTCTCGTCGTTACTCCTAAAACATGAATATTTTATATTATGCTTAAAGTTCAACGTACATTAAGTAAGTGTTTCAAAATAAGAATTATTATAATACAAATGAGGTAAAAGAAACAATTCGAGAAAAACATTTTTCAACTCCTATTCAAGTTATACATAAGGGATCGTGATTTCAGTCATATGTCGACGTGGTGCCATTTAATATAATACCAATGTATATTTCTATTAAACATGTAAACATTTTAAAAAGAAATTACTGAAGAATATGACATTATTACGTATTGTATTAAAATATGTAAATGTATTGAAAAGGTTGACATCATTAATGCATGGATTAATAGCCATACATATATCATTTCATTTGTGTGGAAAGAAAATGATAATAGATATGCAGAATGGGTTTGGGTCATTGTAGAAGGTGAACTATAATAGTTGCTTACCTTCTACGTCATTTGGTTTCTGGTGGAGAGTTGTCTCTTTGGCAACCATAACACAGCATCGTATTTTTAAATAAACACTCGTCAAATATATCAGGCTTAGAGCAATCTATATATATATAAAGGTAACAATAATAATAATTAAAAACCAGATGTTCAGAGAACAATTGAAGGTCTTTCCACCCGAAAAGATCTATTTTGATACAAAAATATTAAAATTCGGTTTAAAATGTTATTTCCAGCGTCAAATGATAGCTTATTATACGCTGGTTTAAAAAATATAAGGTTTCTAGACATTTTTGTTTAAATAAGGAAGATAATTTGTTACTTCCGGTTTGAAAAATGTCACTTCTTCTGGTATTATTTGATAGTTTACCTGACACTGATTCCAAAAATATATGGTTCTATATACTTATACATTACACAAGTACAAAAATAAGCTACTTCCGATTTTCACAAGGTCATATGGCTTGCACCTTAATGCATAAAATCCCATGGCTTTATCATGTATACATATGAAGTAAAAGCAAAGGTCAAAATCTAGAACGTCAAATTTACCTATGACCTTGAGCTCAATTTGAAGGTCATAAATCAAGGACCTCAAATCAAAAGACACTAGGTCTTTATTATATATGGTGAATGAGTTATATCACCATACACGTAATTTTAAATCTAAGAGGGGAGAAAACTCCAATTTAATGTTAGCGTACCTTTTCAACCAAAATGTATGTGTTACGACATGTCGCAACTAACAATTTAGTAAAAATATGTTGTCGATATCTTATACGGTTTTGAAAAGAAGTGAAATGAAGCCAAAATCTAAATCTAGAATATGACCTTGACCTCTGACCTTAACCTTATTTCCTTTTTTGGACAAAGGACCTCAAATCAAAAGACCTTGGTCCCTATCACTTACGGTTTTACCAGTCAGAAATGCATATCCCTTATATCAAATGCATAAGGGGGAATAACTCTCATATGGAGTCTCCGGATAGCTTCGGTCAAAATAAAACGTAACATCCTGAGGATATAATGAGCATTTTGGAAAAATAAATTTGTCGCTTTCTTTTACGGTTGCGAAGGAGATCTCATAACAAGAAAAACAGTGTTCGGGGAGATAACTCTTACACAGAAAAGTGTTCGGTTAAACAGGATCAGTTTCAGAAGTGTATAGACTGTATGATATTATATATAAAAAACTAAGCGACATCTTTTGAAACATAAAGATAGCGCAAAAAAGAATTTGGCGTGAGAAAAAAAAAATAATAATAATCAGAACAAAACCAATTGGTCTTTCCACGAAAAGTGGAAGTGGAAAGACCCTAATAAGAAAAACAGAAACGAACAATAACAATATAGTCCAACTCCGTTAAGGGGTCATTGCTTTACATGTTCGGTACCCTTCTAGACATAGGTCTGTTCGGTACCCTTCTAGTCATGTCTTTGTCCAGATGAACCTTAAGAAACATGACATGATAACATGAATTATGCGTTAAAGAGTCTAAGATCTATAGACATAATCATTTTAATATGTCTAGATGTAGAACAGCCATGCCATGGGAATTCATATTATGAACACAAAATATCATTGAAGAGATTAAATAATAATCAAGATAAATGGCTGATGTGGATATATCTCTAAAACGTGACGGAGTGTTTACAATTTTGAATGAAAACTGCGCAAAATAAACACATAACTCTATTGTTTATATATGATACATGACTTCGATCATACACGCATCTCTTTCAAGAACTCTGGAACTAAACAATGTGCATGGGTAAAACGTGTGATGCAGATGTTTAATTCTTCTTTTCAAATAAATATGCGCAATGACGAAATGTTGAGAATGATTAGTTATACATAAACAAGAATACATGAATTAATAAAACTATTGGATAGTACAAAAGTGCTGCCTCCAACATAATATTTAACGTACAAAAAAAAAAAGGAAGAAAAACATCAACAAATAAGTTCTTATAGCCTGATTTGATACAGGCATCACAGGTAACAAGGTCATTCTCCATTACTAGCATCCGTCATAAAGCACATGGAAAGTAAAACTTCGATGTTAAATCGCATTAGTTTACAAAAAAAAAATATTTTATCCTATAATACTAAATGTATATGTTAAAGAAATAAACATACTCTGGACCAAATGATAAAGAAATAAACATACTGTGGACCAAATGATAAAGAAATAAACATACTCTGGACCAAATGATAATTAGGTTTAACACAACTATGTATACATTCAAAACAACAAAAATACATGTTCAAGTTCGAGTTGATCAGTCTTTATTATACCTCACGCAATTTTTGCGTCGGGTATAATGTTTTTGACCCGTCCGCCTGTTTGTCCGTCCGTCCGTCCGTCCGTTTGTGCTCACAAAGGTTCTTTAATTTTTCTATGTTTTGTATTGTAGACTGTTGTTTATCTTTATTTGGTCGTTTTTCTTTTTTTTTCATGGCATTGTCAGTTTATCTTCGACTTATGAGTTCGAATATTCCTATGATATCTTTCAACTCTCTGTCACTCTTTTGGGTAAAAACTCATCTATTCGTCAATGTTTAAGGTATTTTTTGTTTTACACGCATTGTAACATAATTATTTATTCCTTAGTCAATTGTAAGAAATTGTTGTTCTGCTTTTAGTTCTGACCATAATACAAACAAATCTTTAGATATGTGATTTTCATTTATGTTTGTAAGTTGTTTTGACCTCACACGTCATATCTTTTAAATACTTGTACATGTTAAATATTTAAATAGTCAACAAGTATGACTAAATACCAACTAGTATGAATTAATAATGGTTTATGACCTTTTAACAAAATGCATTTTCTATCGCGTGCCATACAACAAAAGAGTAGTTTGACAGTACACTTTCCCGGAAACCTCTAATAGAAAAACTGCGGTAAGACCTAGTAATCAGCCTTTTTCATTTTGATCTTATATGGTAGCTATAGATTTTTTGTATATAAGGTTGTTTCCGAAATACTACACCAGTCAGAATGCTAAATTAAATCATAATGAACCTCAATTTTCTAGCTTTTACTTGCGTTGATTAAGCTCCTTGTAATTTCTAGTAAATCATTACGGTTTCCGGGCTTAACGAATAATTACTTAAGAAAAAAATAAAGTTCAAACGCAATTAGGGTGATACATGTGAGAACGATATTATGTCTTTGTTTTAATTTCCCGCTATGGCCATATATATCTTATTTTGAAACTATTTCATTGATATGTAACGACAGTGAATACCAATATTAAATTGTATCTTTTGCATTTCTGGTAGTTATAAGTCTGAAAAAACACAGAAATGTACATATAAAAAGAAGGCTGTTGACATTCAAAGACTGTTGTGAAAACCAGCAGAACTATTTCAAAACTATGTTTGTCAACTGATTGAGAATAGAAGTGTGGTGATCGAGATTTTAAAATTATAATAATAAACAAAAGTATGTTTAACTCCATCATATATTCATGTACCAGTCCCAAAAACAGTAAATATGAGGCAGAAGCTATACTAAAGGGAAATTCCAAACTCATAAGTCGGAGAGAGGCCGATAAAACAATTGAAAACACGAAAAAAAAAAAGCCGACGAAATGACCATCTATATTGTAAATTTCTAATCAATTGTTTGTTTCCATTAAAATATATGGGGTTGTTACCATTAAAATATATGGGGGCATGAGATATTTTTCTAATTAATCAATTGTTTGTTTCCATTACATAATATTGTTTTTGTCTGTAAATCCTATAATCACAAGTGTCTTATCCAAGAATTAGAAATAAATGAACACTCGGGTACTCCAACATACAAAAATAACTTTGATACGAACGAGACCATAGAACTAAAATTGCATGTCCTTCAAGGACTCAATGAATATTCAATTGTAAGACAACCAATCTAAGGATTTGCCAAGTTTTTATTGGACAATTAGATGGGATTGAGAATCTCATGCAGAAGTTACTGTTAAGTTTAGAAATAGAAATCGACTGTACAATTATTGAAATGATGTCCGTTACGTAATTGCCAAAATAATATCATTGGTGTTCGTTACTGATATCATAACTTGTAAATAGTTCTAATGCCTCGGATCTTTTAAAAATTGTTATGATAACATCATGACAACTATAAAATCGTCATAATAATGAAAAACAAATTGAAGCCTATTGATTATTAGTGTTATAACCAATATCAGCCACTTTTTTTCAGCAGCGGAGATTAATTTTAGATTAACAAATGTCTTACAATCCGACACATATATTTTTGTGTAGAAGAATTTCTTATTTATATATAGCTGATGATGTAATTTAAATCTTAAATATATATAGTTATAAAATTATGTGAAATATTGTATATAATTATTCATTTAATAGTCTCTTATAATTCTTAATAGAATAGCGCTTGTATATTTATACTACTAAAATAACGAGGTCGACGAATCAAGAATTCAACTTTATATATAACTAATGTAGGACGATGGTGTTGATTAAAAAATACACCATTCCAGGCCTTTTTGTTTTCAACACAATTAATATTACCAATTAATATTAACAATTAAGTTCCGGGTCAAATCCGATACCGAAACCAATAATTATAGTATATGTCACATGTAGTTTCCGGTTGTAGTTATTTCATTTTAAAAGCAGAGAAAACAGTGCATTTTATAACCAGCATGACTTTATCAAATGACAATACGAATACGTAAAATCCAGTCTAAAAATAAGGCGTCGGTATTTTATTCACCCACGGACCCGCGACATTTTACTGTTAGTTTTAATATACGATATGTTGTATATATGTATTTGAATGTTTTATGTTATACGCTATATTTTATATGTGTATTCGAATGTTTTATGTTACGCAAGTGTTGAGACTTTTTATAATTTTTTAGAATATTGAATCTGAATCTGAATCTATTGAGAACTGACGAACACACTATGTATAGGCAAACAGTTACACCAAGTACCCAAAGGGTCGACTGCGGTATGGAAATATGGTCACCTGGATTTTTTCCTGTTCGACAGTTATACCTATGCTACATTGTAAATAGGGCGGGGCTGAGTGGGATGTATAAGTACTCGGCAGCGTCTTCTAGGACAAAGTACTTTAGATCAGAGGCCTCGTAAAGGTAGAGTGACACTGTCTTTCCTTCTAACATATCCTCAGTTCTAGCGGTAGTCCTAATTTCCCGTCCACATTCCGGTCATCTAACATTCCAGAATCTACAATTATCTGAATTTCTGTAATTTTTGTGCTATTTTCAAATTTCTTGAGCGATGAGAAAAATATTTCTCCTCACTAGTGAAATATCTGTTCTCAGCAAGTGATTGGTCGAAATTTAATTATGACGTAAAATTTTCTTGATTTCTTCTGAATTTCCTATTGTGACGTCATGAAACAAGGCGACCATGCCTGATGACGTCATATATAATGAACACAACTTTCTGCAAATCTTTGAAAAGGAAGGAAAAAATCATAAGAGAAACAGATTCCACCACTATAACTCGTGTATTACGATATTTCTCCACTCTCAACAGTTAAATTTTAATTATCTAAATAGCTCGGCAAGCCTGGCGCTTTAAATATTAAAATTTAACTGTCTCGAATGGAGAAATATCGTAACACACTTGTTTCAGTGATGAAATCTATATTATTGTCAATTTATATGATATATTTAGCAAACAATAACCAACAATCCCCCTTTTTAGTGGTACCAGTTTAACCACAGGGAACATGTAAGCTGAAAGATCATGAAATAAATAAGTATACGTCCATTGTTCTAGTCATACTGCCTTCGTCTGTTTTATACAGTTTGGAGATGAAAGGAAGGTAATAAAAAGACAGAATAACGAGCGACATAAAAGCTAACATGCCAACAGACAATTTTTGAAACCTTTATTATTCAATTATTTTCATTGTCAAAGTGAGGCGAATAATACCAAAAGATATTCAAACTCATAAGTCGAAAACAAACTGACAATGCCATCGTGAAAAACGAAAAACGACCAAAAAGACTAACAACAGTACATAACACAGCATAGCAAACTAAAGACTGAGCAACATGAACTCCACTTAACACAGTGGATGTTTGAAAACAAGAAGATAATCATTTAGAATATTTAATAAATTAACCTAGTCTTCGACAGCCTGAAAGGTAACAGCTGCAGAATATCAAAACTATAAATGAAATTGTAAATTAATCAATTCTGATACAAATTAATTGTCTTTTCATTCGTTTTCCACAGGATGAGATGACGATTATAACAGATGAAGGATTTATATACGAGCCTCAGATGGACATCAGTAAATACTGATAACATTGTATTAGAAGATAGTACATGGTCTGGATGGGGATCCTTCTTTTCTTAATCTTATATTTGTTTACGTATGATTCTTTATTCTTTATATAAGCACCCCTTTCTTCTCTATTCTCTATTTTTTTTGCCTATTTTTCTCTATTCTCTATTTGGTTTGCCATTTATTCTGCATTTTTTGCCCATTATTCTCTTTTCTGTTAACCCCATCCAGACACCTATATTAAGATTGTTATCAATAACTGTCAGTTTTTTTTATATATAGAAACATTGATTTGAGTTTTGATATTTATGTATTAGGTAATTTAATAACCGAGTTTTCTACAGATATCTTGGTTTTGGTTCCATATAATGGTGTCAATTAATTAGCATGTATCGAAAGTGTAACAGATCGCAATGTGTTACAGTTTTGATATGTAATCGCCAACTATAAAGTATTTTTGGAATATATTGTGTTACATTTAACAAACAGTATAAATTTGAAGCGAACGTCAGATAATTAAAGTTTTTTTCTAATTTAATAAAACAACATTAGCTACGATTTTGACAGATTAAAGTTCGGTTTCTTTTTGTAATTTTTCAAACATTTTTGAGAGAAGAATAAAAATTAAACATAATTTTTTATTTACATGTACTGTCAGTTTGATTCAATTTCAAATAAATAGAAACTAGTATGGTGTGACCACAGTCTGAGTTATTTTAGTATGGTGTGACCACAGTCTGAGTTATTTTAGTATGGTGTGACAACAGTTTGAGTTATTTTAGTATGATGTGACCACAGTTTGAGTTATATTAGTATGATGTGACTATAGTTTGAGTTATATTAGTATGGTGTGACCACAGTCTGAGTTATTTTAGTATGGTGTGACCACAGTTTGAGTTATTTTAGTATGATATGACCACAGTTTGAGTTATTTTAGTATGATGTGACCACAGTTTGAGTTATATTAGTATGATGTGACCACAGTTTGAGTTATATTAGTATGATGTGAACACAGTTTAATTTATACTATTATGCTGTGACTACAGTTTGAGTTATATCAATATGATGTGACTACAGTTTGAGTTATATTACATATAGTATGATGTAACTGCGGTTTGAGTTATATTAGTATGATGTAACCAGAGTTTGAGTTATATTAGTATGATATGACTACAGTTTGAGTTATATTAGTATGATGTGACTACAGTTTGAGTTACATTAGTATGATTTGACTTCAGAATGAGTTATATTAGTATGATGTGACTACAGTTTGAGTTATATTAGTATGATGTGACTATAGAGCTTGAGTTATATTAGTATGATGTGACTACAGTTTGAGTTATATTAGTATGATGTGACTTCAGCTTGAGTTATATTAGTATGATGTGACTACAGCTTGAGTTATATTAGTATGATGTTACTACAGTTTGAGTTATATTAGTATGATGTGACTACAGTTTGAGTTATAATAGTATGATGTTACTACAGTTTGAGTTATATTAGTATGATGTGACTACAGCTTGAGTTATATTAGTATGATGTTACTACAGTTTGAGTTGTATTAGTATGATGTGACTACAGTTTGAGTTATGTGAGAATGATGTGACCCTTGAGGTATATTAGTATGATGTGACTACAGTTTGAGTTATATTGCGCTTGATCTCAGCATGTTCATGTCATCAGTTGTTGAAAATAGTATCATCTAAAAAGTGAAACTATGGAGGCCTACAGGAAGACCTTCTTTGTTAAATCTTGACTTGATTTTTTCTATTTAAGTTAAAAGACGAATTCACTATTCCATATCTATGGTATGAATTTGAATAGAACTAAGAAAATCCTTATTATGCTATTGCATATATGCTACATGTCAGTCTATTAATATATTTATGCTCTGAAAAATCCATAGATCCAAAACATTAAAAAAGACAGTTGTAAATATTAATTTTATTCGCGTACAGTTATAAATTGGAATCATTTGTCACAACAAATAGTATCATGCAGTACAGTAGAGAGATTCAAGAGTATGATCCTAGAATATGCCCTTGCCCCTATTTTCTACCCTTAGCTGTTATTGTCATCAAATGGATATAGTTTTATCTAAATAGTATTTTTCAAATGAACATATGTTATTCTTATTTTTGATTTTATTTCTTTTTTCTGGTTACCTTGTTAATCTTAAATCAAATTTTATAGCCCACGCCCGGCTAATAATCTTCAATAAATGAAGGACCACTAGAAACTGGAAGAAGAAGAAGAAGACGACATACAAGAGCGCAAGCAATTTTTAGATAATGTAGAACTTTATAAGGATGTCAAATTTAAAGACATTTACTGATAGATCTAAATTGTTTAATTTGTCTTGATGAATTGTTCAAATGGAAGACGTTAATCACAGAAGCTATTTTTGGTTCTCTTAGTTTTATCAGTAGTGGATCAAGGAACTTTTAAAAAGGGGGAGTGTTTACATGCTAATAAGGGGAGGAGGAATTAAGGAGGCAAACCTTACATTATACTATTTTTTAAGAATAAGGAGATAATCAGTAAACGTCAACGGGTCAGCAAAATATCACAAAAGAATAACAGCCATAGGCATCTATTGACTTTTTACGATACTGTCTACAAATTTAAAGACAAATCTATCGGGAAATTGTTTGGTCGTTATAACGACTTAAAATAAAAATACACACTGGCACTGGTTCTATGTTTTAACACCACCTTCAACACTGCATTGTGCTATTTCTTGGTGGTCAGTTTGATAAGTGGAGGAAGCTAGAGTGCCCGGAGAAAACCACCGACCTGTGGTAGGAAATCTGACAATCCTAGTCAATTGCAATTGGAGTTGAGAGCACCTGCCACGTGCGGGATTCAAACTCTTAACCTAAGTGTTGACAGGCTAGTGATACTCAATTTTTTTATTACTTTAAGCAAATAATGCTCATCAGCACAATGACATGAAATATATATATATATATATAATATATATGCAAATACAATAACTGATAAATAAATACATAAGGCATACATAACTGATAAATGAATACATCCGAGAAGAATATGTCCTTTATTAAGTATTGGTTACTAACAAGTCTGTTCTACGTTTAAATGCATGGAAAAGAAATTTACAAAAGTTACATATATGTCTTTTACATTTTCTATGCTCAACAACTGTACAAGCTTAAATGACGATGGACGCCTATAATAATATGGCTTAATGTACTGTCTCCTTATTGCATTATAACAATCACACTGTAAAATGAAAAGAAACTCGTCTTCTATTGTATTTAAAGTACAGAGAGTGCATTTTCTTTCTGATCTATTAACACCGTGATATCGGCCTGTTTTAACAAATTAATTATGTGAAGACAATCTTACTCTCGTTAGATACACTCTGAAATTCACATGTTTAGTTAGGTACAATTGTAAACAAACATTATTTGCACAGTATTTATACAAAAAACACTTTGGCGAGCCGTCCAATAATTGATTCAAATATTGATCAGCTTGATCAAATATTCTAGTCTTGATAAAATACTTCAGAGTGTCATTTACAACAAAATTATCTTGGTTATACCAGAAGTCATTCAGACCCAAATTAAACAATAAACACTTCAGCTTATAAATCCAACTTTTTCTGTTATCACATTGATTCCGTACCTGTTCTTGATAACAAGTTTTAAGAATACAATTATTCGTTGATAAAAGTTTAAACCAGTATTTTATAATATTATACAATTTAAGATATATCAAAGGATATATGCCAAGCCCATAGTACGCCATTACATTCGTGGTACATTGATTGACACTTAAAATATTTTTGCAAAAATCTAACTGAACTTTTTCAATATTCGGAGCTTTATGAAAGCCCCATATCTCACTGCCATAACATAAAATACTACTTATATACGTATCAAACAAATCAAAGTATGTAAAAACATTCAAATATAAGGATGATACTTTTGATTTCAAGGCAAATACGGCTTTCCTACCTTGCTCAGCTAATTGTTTCTGAGTTTTTAAAAAAAATTCCTAAGTAACAAAATTCATCAACAATGTAAATAACATTACCATCAAAGTACCCCTTGTCTTCAACCCTCACATTACCACCTTTTCTAAATACCATAAATTTTTGTTTTAGCATTGTTTATAGTTAAACCCATTTACGAGTGTACAATAAAAGTGTGTCCATATATCTTATAAACCTTTTACAGAATCAGAACACAGAATCATATCATCGGCATACATAAGCAAAAATAAAAACAATTCCTGTACTTATACGGTACATTACCGTTACTTAAAAAAAATTCCATTTCAAAATCGTTCACGTACAACGAAAAAAGTATTGGAGAGAGTATTTCCCCTTGCATTAAGCCAACTGTACTAGTGAACTGCTCTGAATAAAAACCATCAATTCGTACACCTGATTTTACACTTGCATACATGGATTTAGGTAATGGTAAAAGTTTCCCTGTAAAACCAATTTTTGACAATTTCAACCATAAATTCAGCCTACATACTGTATCAAACGCCTGTTTGTAGTCTACAAAACAGCAATACAAACGATTCTTGCTGAAGAGTGTTTTCTGAATGACAATTAATAAACTAAACATCGCATCAACTGTACTACTGCCCGACCAAAATCCAAACTGTGCATCCGTTATAATGTCATATGTAATGGACCAAAGTAACAATATCATATTCAAAATGGACGTGAACAATTTGGCCAAAATACTAACCAAACTTATGCCGCGAAAGTTTACAGGATCAGACGGATCGCATTTTATGAAAACGGGAACGAGTATCGCAACTGTCCATGTTGTCGGAAAGTAACCAGAAAACAATACCCCGTTGAACATTTCCTCTAAGAACGGTATAATCACATCCTTAAATTCGATTAACATTTCGTTCAGAATCCCGTCAATTCCATGACTTTTGCCACGTTTCACTTTGGAAATAAATAACAAAATTTCTTCCTGCGTGATAATACGGTCAAGTTCTTCGTATGTAGCGTCGGAAATAGTGTCCTGTATACTCTGTGTGTCATTGACTATTGGACTGTTACGTGAAGATAACTCTTTAAAATTTTCAAAACATGACGAAAGAGGGACTTCTGAATTATTAGCGCGATTCTTTTGAAACATTCTATAAAACTTTTTAGGGTCGCTTTTACGTAGATGCTCAAGCATGTCGCCTTCGTTTATACTGCCGTTTAACTTATTTTTCAACACTTTGTATTTTCTCTTCGTAGTGATAAGTTTTTTTTGGTGATTTTCAGCTTTTTTGTTTTTGTTAAACATATTTAACGCGCTTAAATAAACATGACGAAGTCTTTAACACTCGCAATTGAACCATGGCTTATTAGAAGTTTTACAAACAAATTTTCGGCTAGTACGTTGAGAGTCATTCGATTTTACTGGTACTTCTAAAAAATGGCGCAACAATGTCCGTAAACTGGTAAGTAAAAGTCTCAATATAATTGTCAATACAATCTTGTGATTTTTGAGCATCACAAAAAAATATTTGGCTGAGTAAACCACTATTCAAAATTAAGGAATCGTAACACTGTTCTCTTAAGCCGTCGTTCCACCGGAAACTGTCAAATGTACTTGTAGATACATTACGATTTTGTTATTCATGTGTATAAGACAGCGCTTTGCTTTGTATACGTATATGTGGAGGCGCATGCTCACTGAACGCAGTAAAGTTACTAACTATAAACTGTTCGACAATGTGAAAATAGTCAAACGGTACTATAAGGTAATCAACGACACTCATACCACGAACCACAAAAAGTACAGTAGTTCAAATATTCGGCCGCAGAGCCCACATGCCAAATAGTATATGGTAATTTTAATAAACACCAGGAGATTCCTTCCACATGATGAGTTGCCTTCACAGTGTTTTCGCTTATGAAACATTTCATTATTTCACCGTATTGGACACATATTTAGGAATCACCTCCAATGTTAATATTAGCTGAAATCAATATTATACAAATGGGGTTATAGGAACAGTCTATCAAATAAGACAAAGCCATGTTTCAACTCTAGTTTAAGTTATTTATTAAGGGATCTTGACTTTCAATCATATTTCTATGTGGTGCTATTAAATATACGAATGTATATTTATTTAAACATGTAAACAATTTTAAAAGAGACGACTGAAGAATATGACATTATTTTTTTTCACATAATTATTACATTAACTAGCACATAAATCATGTTGCATGTTTTATTTAATAACCCAATCATTAGTACATGTATTATTACCCAATACATATATCATACATTCCAGCAAACGTTTTCATCAGTATTTATAGTTAAATTTAAATGAGAACTTATTATTGACATTAAAGGGGCATTAGCTGTCAAATTCATGTTCACCGATTTGACCAAAATTTTCTTTTTGATTTATTACATACTAAAACGTATATCCAACTTACTAAAGTCTGAAATAAACAGTTAACTATGCATGTACTCGATGATATATATATCAGAATGTCGTGTGTAATTTAGTCTAGACGCCATCTAATTAACTGTCGAGATGACCTCCGAAGACATCCGACGGTCACATGGCCCGATATGACATAAACATAATATAAATAGATAGCGACCTCGTGCAATTAGATTTTTCTAGGTCTGTTTTATTTCATCTCCAGCTATTGGGTTAAATTGAAGGTCAAATGAATACGGATTCAATAAGGTCGAATTATTCACTTGCAAGTGAATAATTCATCAGCGATTTTTCTTTGCTTATTTTGACAAAATTGAACCAAACTGACTGCTAAAAGCGAATTATTATTTCATTATTTTACTTTTATTAATTTATTTCTTTAGCTCGTACAAACAAATTGTACATCGTGTATTAATTATGTTGTGTGATTGCTTATATATAATTACCTGCTCGAGTTGTTTTTTTACGTCATATTAAAACACGTATTATTTGTATTATAGTTTTATTATCTAACGTTCTATTCATATTATGGTATTTGAAAGTAGTACTCATTTAAGTCTGTTCGGTACCCTTCTATTCTAGGCTGGTACTCTCAATTGAAATATACGAATATCAGAGCCGAACAGATATATATTGTAGGACAGGGAACAAGCCTACTTTCTAGACATGACTGTCTATGTCTAGATTAACATTAAGAAACATGACATAATACCATATATTATGCGTTTAGAAGTAAAAGATCTATAGACATAATCATCTTAATATGTCTAGATGTAGGACAGCCATGTCATGGGAATTCATATTATGAACACAACATATCCTTGTTCAAAGAGATTAAATAATAATCCAGATAAATGGCTGATGCATGTAGCTCTCACAGACGTGACGGAATATTTACAATTTTAAATGAAAACACATAAAATCTTTTATTTACATGTCGCTGATGCATGATTTTTTTATTATTAATTGTTTTTGGCTTTTAACTAACTGTCAGTAACTGCGAGTACTCTCAAATCATACTTTCTTGTTTATTTGACCTGTTGATACTAATTGTAATGCTTTTTCGTTATTTAATGTTTAATTATTCAGGGTTATATCTGGTCTATATAACAGCTTTGATAAGTGTACTATGAATATCAAAATTATTTATTTTGTAAAAATATTTCCTTTCTCCATTTGAACTGTACACGTATACCTAACAACAAAATTGTTTTCATTTACCTGTGTTTAAAGTAATTGCAAATTGCTGATATTTTTGTTCAAGCATATTGTTTTTCTTAAATTGTTTAACATTTCACAGCGGTATAACATGTTCAGTGTATGTTTACTGGTGTTAATATGTCTTTTGATTGAGTTAAGCCATTTCAATTGATATTTTATAGTGTGTCTTTCTATGCTGTGATGTTACACTATTGTTTCAGATAAGGGTGAATGTTTGGTACCATTAAAACGTTTAAACCCGCTGCAATTGTTTGCACCTGTCCTAATTCAGGAATCTGATGTTCAGTAGTTGTCGTTTGTTGATGTGGTTCATAAGTGTTTCTCGTTTCTCGTTTTTTATATAGATTAGACCGTTGGTTTTCCCGTTTGAATGGTTTTACACTTTTAATTTTATGGGGCTCTTTATTGCTTGCTGTTCTGTGTGAGCCAAGGCTCCGTGTTGAAGACCGTACTTTGACCTATAATGGTTTACTTTTATAAATTTTGACTTGGCTGGAGGGTTGTCTCATTGGCACTCATACCACATCTTCTTATATCTACATGATACACGACTTTGATCATACGCGCATATATTGTAATAGCTCTAAAACTAAATCATGTACCTTTTTGAGGCAAAATGTGTGTCGAAATCATATTCAACTTTTCAAATAAATGTATGCGATAAAAAAATGTTTAGATTGATTGGTATGTTAATTAAATACATTTAAAAAGTGGACAGCATAAAAGTACAACCATACAATTGAACGTACATGTACAAACAATTAAAGGAAAGCAACACCGAATAAGTCCTAACTTGGTACAGGTATCGAATGTGGTCGGGTTCATGTATTATTACTTGTGTTCACCCATCCAATTTTGTCTATGTATAGCGTATACTTAAAAAAATAAAACACATTACATAAAATTGGCAATGTCCAGCTACCAATAAGATGACTTCTTGAACAATAAAAAAAAAAGACAGCACAGAATTTGGAAAAATGGCTTATATAGTGCTCACTACTTAAACATTCAAGCTAAAGTAGCTACTGCTAATAGTTGAATACTGTCGCTCAAGAAGGAAAACCAGAAACCGCACTTCTAACAGGTTTTATGAAGTCTGAAGAAATTAAAATGTGTTATATCTGTAAGGAGTATCTAAGACATTCAGTACATTTGTGTTGTATTTTGTTTATTACTATTTAATAAAAAGTTCATATCTTCATTTTATAACTTGTTCTCTCATTATCAGCAATCTCGATAATACAATTTGTATATATTACAAATTAAAGCAGTATGACAATAATTTGAAAGAATACAAAGGAAGAAAAAAAAAGACTCAAATGAGATATGATATCTTTGAATGAGCTTATGGAAACACAGAAATTGCAAAAGAGTACTCAAAATACAACACTAACTAAGAAAACACAACACGAACCTCTTTGACAAGCAGGGGCGAACCAAGGTATTAACCTGTCTAGTTTATGTTTTAAGCATAGCATCCGTCATAATGCATATGGTAAGTAAAAATTCTATGTTAAATCGCATTTAGGTGATGTGAACATTTGATGATATTTTAAGAAATAAAATTATCAGTAAGGTTTATAATCAAAGACTCAATAAATAACACATTTACATACACACATAACAACTAGAAACATTTTTTGTTGCATTGTACAAAAAGTTGAATTTTGAAGCGTCTGCAATTTAAAAGACATTTTTTAGGACTTGTATACTCATTCAATGTATATTGTTTTATGATTAAATTATTGAAATATAAGTCAGCTTTCAAAATAAGTCAAATTCTCTTAAATTAAGAAGATGTATCAAGCTTCTAAATAGGAAATGAAATTCATTTGATCTAACTGCACACACTGTTTATTTTTAAGTTTAAGTACGGCAAGTGGTAAAATTTAAAAATCCTTGAAAAAATGTAAACACATACTAGTAAAACGGGTGTTGATATTGCGGTCTTGTACACTGGTTTACGTTATCAATCTTTCACAGCTACCTTACATCTCTCAGTTACCATGCTATCCATATCACATCTGACACAAAACTAAAGGATGTTTTCAAAATATATACAACTTAAAGCATGTCTCTCTATTTTGTTGAAATAGATCCAATCATTTAGTTTTATTGTTTTTTTTTATCCTGTTTTGACACTTTAATTATATGTTCAAGAGATAAACTTACTCTCGACCAGATGCTCATAAGGTTGAATGCAACTACTTTCAAAATAATACAAAAATAAGAAATGTTCAGGTTCTTGTTGATCGATCTTTATGTTTTTATAGTTTGATTTCATGCCAAGAAATCCTCGCTCAAAACTCTGGTGGAACTCCAACGGCAACCATTAGTAGTTAAATATTTAATTGCATTCAACAAATTAATTTATGACCTGCATTTACGTGTCGCTTAGAACACGGCCATGTACCAAATGGTCAATATTAATCATCCGTGTAATTTGCTCCATGGGATGTTTGCAAATTTTTACGGAGGAAATTTCTAGGCATGATAGACTGTGGTTTGTTATTTGGTCGTTTTTTGATTTGTTTTTGGCCATGACTTGTTTAGTTTGTCTTCGACTTATGATTTTGAATATCCCTTTGGTATCTGTCGACTCTCTGTCACTCTTTCGGGTACAAAAATCATCTATTCATCAATATTTAAGGTCACTTTGTTTTATATACATTGTAACATATGTGTTGTCAAGTCAATTGAAGAAATAAGTTGTAGTTCTGCTTTTAGTTCTGACTATAAATCAAAAAAAATCTTTAGATAATATGATTTTCATGTATGTTTGTAAGTTGTTTTGTCCTAACACGTAATATCTTTTAAATAACTTCTTAATATTCAAACAGTCAACAAGTATGACTAAATACCAACTAGTGTTAAATAACAATGGTTTGTAACTTTTAACACATGCATTTGTGATCGCGTGCCATACAATTAACGAATAGTTTGAATACACTTCCCGGAAACCTCTAATAGAAAAACAGCTATAAGACCCAATAATTAGCCTTTTTTATTTTGATCTTCGATGGTAGCTATTTTTTTTTGTATGTAATGTTGTTTCTGGTACACTACACCAGTCGAAATGAAAAATTAATTCATAATGAACCTTAATTTTCTAGCTTTTACTTGCGTTAATTAAGCTCCTTGTAATTTCTAGAAAATCATTACGTTTCCGGGTTTAATCAGATATATTAAAATTATCTCGATCGGGATGACCGGTGGGGATCGCGGGGGAGCGGCTTTATTTCTGTATCTTTCTTTTTTCAATTTATAGGTCATTTTCTCTATTCTGTATATATTAGGGTACTCTACAGTGATCACAAGTCGTTGAGCCTTCATTTGATACAGAATTTCCTAAATGTTTTACTTTTTGACAAACTTATAGCTATACGTAGGAACTATTTTGTTTAAAATATATACTACATTGTTATTCGGGCCCGAATAAATGGTTCTATACCTTAAGCAACCAGTAATCAACAATCATCGTTGTTTAAAATGTAGAATTTCAGAATGTTCTACAGCCTACAGCTACTGATATCAGATTAATCGCATTGAACATGTCATCTGAACATGAAATAGATATAAAAGTACACGTTCATTGTTCTAGTCATATTGGATTTGGCTGTTTGATGAAGACGCAGTAAGAAGAGATGAAAGGAAATAAAAAGCCAAAATACAAAGCCACATGAAAGTTATATTTCTATAAAGTCCTAGGTCATGCAGACGGACAATTTCTCAAACCTTGCATGTGAGTTATTTTCATTATCAAAAAGAGTCGGATGATACAAAGGAATATCTAAACTCAAAAGTAGAAAACATACTGACAATACCATGGCAAAAAACGAAAAATGACAACAAAAAACCCAACAGAATCAACAGTCTACACAACACAGCATAGACAACTAAAGACCGAGCAGCATCAACTCCACTTAAACAGTGGATGATCGAAGATTAATCTAATTCTCTATTTATTTAAAGAGAATTGCCAACAGCCAAAGGCTACGTGTGGGTCTCCTCAACATAGATATATACAGAATCACAATTAACAAAGATTTTTTGGTTTACAAACATGTTTAACATAAGACAAGACAATATGTACAGGACAAGACATACGAATTTAATTTGACTACACACCCACCCAATCAGTCACCCATTCTTACTCGCACGCACACGACTTTACAATCATGTTGAACTCAGTAATATAACTTAATGATTAGGAAAAGACGATTTGGAGTACAACCAGGTCAAATGAAAGAAAAAACCAAACTAATATATATATATTTGTATATACAAGTCTAAATTGAAAACAACGTTTAAACCTATGATTGCGTTGGATAAAAACCGCAATTGTTATACGTGTGCATGCAAAACAAATCTCTTGGTAGAGGGGTCTAAATACAGAACAAACAACATTTTCCAAAAGACCAAAAAAAGTGAAAAAGTATATTTTAACAAAACGCATTTGACAAGCAGGTCGAACAACTGATGTTCTTAAACCCTGCTGACTCATCACCAATTGTATAAAATGGATCTTATTATTGATTTATTACCAAACAGAAAACAATAAACTTGCGGAAAAGATGGTATACCGCAAATATGAGGTGCAAAAATGTGTACACCTTATCCGGATTTCGACAATTAATGTCTCTTCAGTGATGTTAGGAATCGAAACGGTATTTGGAAGGCCATATAATTTACCTCAATTTACGATAGACTCTTGAATTTTGAAAGAGTCGAAATAGGATGAACGGATCATATAAACCCGAAGGCAAATATAGTACAAGCCCAAACGAAAAAAAATAACAACAAGTCTAAATTGAAAACAACGTTCAAACCTATGATTGTGTTGGATAAAAATCGCAATTTTTATACTTGTGCATGCAAAACGAATTTTATGGTACATATATATAAGTGTATGTATGTGTTTCTTACGTAATATATTTTATACAAGGAAAAAAAGATAATACAAATAAGTTATTGATCTATCGAGGAAACCTGTTTGAAGAATTAATATATCGCAACATACACTCAAACAGCTCTAAATTAGTATCATCAGACAAATCGTCACTACCTTCTATTTAAATTTTGCTCAGATAGTTGGGACATAGATCCTGGAATATTGCTATATTTATATCTGGACAAATCAGATTCTTCATACCAAGTAGAAGAGTAATCCGATAGTTCGTGTATCGGACACAATGCATTAAATAGTGTTCAGTGCTTTCAATACGGTTACCTGGGCAGAAATCGCAAAACCTATTTAATGTAAGATTATATTTGTACAAATTTTATTTTAAAAAGTTCTATTTTAAGTGTGATGTACACAGTTTTAGAAAATTTTGAAATAAACTTATCCTGCTCAAAATCCCACTTCCTCCTCCCCGTCAAGGGTCTGCAGGGGTAGATGGCAGAAGGAAGGGGTAGTTTTGTTATTAAATCAATAAATTCTATACATTTTATATGTCTCATGACTTGTGTTTACCTGTAATTTGGTGCAAACGAAAAACAAAAATATAGGTTGAAATGAAGTGCATATTGATGGAAATGCAAAACGCCGCAGTAAATATCATCTTTCCTCGGATTAGACCAGGTGCATGTTTTTCTTTCATTTTATCATTCAGTTTTACCTAGTTCATATGACTCCGTCTCCAGCACGACTAAAATAATGATCATATACGTTCATGAGGGAGGACTGACACCAATGTTGTGTATACATATAAAGAAAAGAATTATAAACAAGAATTTCTCAGATTTTAATTAATGATATCGATGAAGGTCATGTAGCCATTTTCATTTTTATGAAATGTATCCGAATCGGAAATGCTTAAACATTATATCATCGTATATAACTGAACGGACTTATCAGAAAATAAAACAAAATAATTATGTTTGTTTGGTTATTTAATTTATTCTCGCGGTTATTAAAAATTAAACAAATTTAGATCATTTTTGAAAAAAGTAATTAAATTATTTTTTTTTAAACTTAAAATTCCGTACGTTAGAAACAGTTGCATAAGCATCTATTATGTATTTCAATTTTCGTTACAAAAAACTCAAAGTTTATGACTGATAAACAGTATTGTAGTATTAGCTTTCGTACATTATAAAATCGTAAACTGCATGATCCTGTATGAATCCACATTATTTCTTTATATTAATCGTGTATAAATGTTTCACATATTGGTCTTCTTTGAACATTAAACAATATGGAAACAATAAGTTCATAGTATAACCAAAGTAAAGATGAATATTCATTACTACCCACGAACATATTTTTTCAGTTTTTCGACGCTATCAATCAAATTATTTTTTTCAAAATTTAATATAAATTAAATATATAAGGTATGGGGAAAATCTGATTTCAGAATATTTTTTTTTTTTGTCATCTGCTTGACCACAATATTTTTTTTCATCAAATTGGGAATCAGAATATTTTTTTAGGAAAAAAACATAATTCCCCAAAGTCTTCGACAGCCTGAACGGTAACAGCTGCAATATCTCAAAACTATAAATACAATTGTAAATTAATCAATTATGATACAAATTAATTTTGTTTTCATTTGTTTTACACAGGATGAAATGACGATTATAACAGATTAAGGATTTATATACGAGCCGCAGATGGACATCTGTAAATACTGATTACATTGTGGGAATTTAAAAAAAACAAGAATGTGTCCCCAGTACACGGATGCCCCATCCGCACTATCATTTTCTATGTTCAGTGGACCGTGAAAATGGGGGAAAATCTCTAATTTGGCATTAAAATTAGAAAGATCATATCATAGGGAACATGTATACTAAGTTTCAAGTTGATTGGACTTCAACTTCATCAAAAACTACCTCGACCAAAAACTTCAACCTGAAGCGGGACGAACGGACGAACGAACGAACGAACGAACGAACGGACGGACGGACGCACAGACCAAAAAACATAATGCCCATAAATGGGGCATAAAAAAAATCATATCACTTTTCTTCATTCTTTATATTGTTTACCCATTATTCTCTATTCTATATTCTTTGCCTATTTTTCTCTGTTCTCTATTTGTTTTGCCATTATTTCTGCACATTTTGTCTCTTAATCTGTATTTTGTAAACCCCATTCAGATCCCCATATCAAGATTGTTATCAATAACTCCGTTTTTTTATATATAGAAACATTAATTTGAGTTTTGATATTTAGGTATTAAGTAATTTAATAACCGAGTTTTCTACAGATATCCTGGTTTTGGTTCAATATTGAGGTGTCAATTAATTAGCATATATCGAACAGTGTAACAGTTTTGAGATATTCTTCATCATATTTATTCGCCAACTATAAAGTATATTTGGAATATATTGTGTTACATTTAATGAACAGTATAAATTTTAAGCAAACGTCAGATAATTGAATTTTTTTAAAAATTTAGTAAAACGACATTAGCTACGATTTTGACAGGTTAAAGTTCGGTTTCTTTGTGTAATTTGTCAAACACTTTCATGATTTTTGAGAGAAGAATAAAAACTAAAACATACATTTCTATTTACATGTACAGTCAGTTTGGTTCAATTTAAAACAAATAAAAACTAGTATGACGTGACTACAGGTTGAGTTATATTAGTATGATGTGACCACAGTTTGAGTTATATTAGTATGATGTGACCGCAGTTTGAGATATATTAGTATAATGTGACTA
Organism: Mytilus coruscus; assembly: GCA_017311375.1. Lineage (NCBI taxonomy): Eukaryota > Metazoa > Mollusca > Bivalvia > Mytilida > Mytilidae > Mytilus > Mytilus coruscus. Next base: position 45,102,606 of record CM029597.1, read on the forward strand.
CAGTTTGAGTTATATTAGCATGATGTGACTACAGATTTAGTTTTGAGTTATATTAGTATGATGTGACTACAGTTTGAGTAATTTAAGTATGATGTGACTTCAGGTTGAGTTATAAGTATGATGTGACTACAGTTCGAGTTATATAAGTACGATGTGATTTCAGTTTGAGTTATATTAGTATAATGGGGCCACAGTTTGAGTTATATTAGTATGATGTGACCACAGTTTGAGTTAAATTAGTATGATATGACCACAGTTTGAGTTATTTTAGTATGATATGACTACAGTTTGAGTTATATAAGTATGATGTGACTACAGTTTGAGTTATATTGCGCTTGATATCAGCATGTTCATGTCGTCAGTTGTTGAAAATAGTATCATCTAAACTGAAAAAGTGAAACCATTGAGGCCTACAGGAAGACCTCCTTTGTCAAATCTTGACTTGAATTTTTATACAAGTTAAAGGACGAATTCACTATTTTATATCTATGGTATACATTTAAATAGAAAAGAAAATTCTTACTATGACAATGCATAAATGCTGCATTACAGTCTATTAATATCTTTATGCTCTGCAAAAAGAGAAATCCAAAACATTAAAAAAGACAGTGATATATATATATATATATATATATTCATTTTATTCGCGTACAGTTAAAACTTAGAATCATTAGCCACAACATATAGTTTCACATAGTACAGTACAGAGATTCAAGAGTTTGATCCCAAAATCCGCCCTTACTCCTTTTTCTACCCTTCACTGTTATTGTATCATATGCATCAAAAATGATACAATTTTATCGAAATGGTTTTTTCAAATGTAAATATAATTTTTCTTTTTTATTTTATTTCTTTTTTTCTGGTTACCTTGTGAATTATAAATCAAATTGATAGTGTACGCCCGGCAAATAATCTTCAATAAATGAAGGATCGCTAGAAACTGAAATAAGAAGGCATCGAAGAGCGCATGCATTTTTAGATAAATGTAGAACTTTATAGGGATGTCAAATTTTAAGACATTTACTGATAAATCTAAATTGTTTAATTTGTCTTGATGAATTTTTCAACTGGAAGAGGTAAATCATGGAAGCCTATTTTTGGTTCGCTTAGTTTTATCAGTAGTGGATAAAGGAACTTTTAACAGGGGGAGTGCTTACATGCTAATAAGGAGACGTGGAAGGAGCCAAACCTAATATCATACTATTTTTTTAAGAATAAGGAGATAATCAGTAAAAGTCAACCGGTCAGCAAAATAACACAAAAGATTTACATGCATAGCCATCTATTGACTGTATACGATACTGTATACTGAACATTTAAAGACAAGTCTATTGGAACATTGTTTGGTCATTATTACGAGTTAGCAAAGTCGTTATAACGACTTAAAAAATAAAACCATACCCTGGCACTAACCGGCTTCCGTTGATCTATGTTGTAATGCGAAATAGTATGGATTGATTAATGTATGACATCACTTTTAACAATGCATTGTGCTATTTCGTGGCTGTCAGTTTTTATTAGTGGAGGAAGCTAGAGTGTCCGGAGAAAAGTACCGACATGTGGTCGGAAATCTGACAATCCTAATCAGTCAATTACAATTGAGTCGAGCGCACCTGCCACGTGCGGGATTCAAACTCTCAACCTAAGTGTTGACAGGCTAGTGATACAAATTTCAACTACTTGGCCACAGAGGCAATATGCCAAATAGTGTTTGATAATTTTCATAAACACCGGAAGATTCCTTGCTTATAATGAGTTGCCTTCCCACTTTTTTTTATGCCTATACACATTTTTATTATTTCACAGTATTGGACACATACTTTGGGATCACCTTCAATGTAAATATTAGCTGAAATTAATATTAAACAAATGGGGTTATAGGAACAGTATACCAATAAAAATATTTTAATGGAATAAGCAAGCTAGCAACTTGTAATCAAATACACCCATCATTTCTTGTCATTTCACTTGACCCATATTTCAGTTCTTCTCAAAATATGAATTTTAAAAACTACCAAGTAAAAATTTAGCATGAAAATATTAAAATAATGAAACCGAAGCGAGAAGGTTATCTATTTTTTGTTTTATAAGTTTTAACGCTTAAAAGTAGATTCCAACACACCCGAATGTAAAAGGTGTACGCGACTAACTTTAAAAAAATTATTTTTCTATAATTTAATTCAAGATAATTTGACGTGAGCAGAAATTCATATCATTGATACATTTATCAAATAGTACTTTTACTCTTTAACTATAATAATGCATGGGACGAGGTTTTGTCCATGTATACCTAAACGTGCATTCGCAGATACAGGGAAGAGGGCGTACTCCCCCCTTTCGATCGCCAAATAATTTTAAAAATCTCATGTTTTCCACGTTATCTATACAAATGTTTAGTATAAAATCGTCCAAATTTTTTTTCCCGTTGCTCCGCTCGGCAGTATAAATTAAATTATAGGTAACCACGCCCTTTTTTCAAATATCTTGGATCCGGCCATAAACACAAATTGTATAGCACAAAAAAAAAAAAAAAAAAAAATGATTATCGTTTGACTTTGATAAATACGTTTTAAAAACAACAATGTTTGAATATTAGACATCTCGCACGGGATTTAAAAGTTCCGGGGGTTGGAACCCCCCCTTTTTTTCTTGACGATCAATGCATTTGAATGGGGACATATAGTTGGAACCCCCCCTTTATCCTGGGTTGGGAACCCCCCTTTTAAAAATGGCTGGATCCGCCCCTGGATACTGGCGTGTAATCTAATGAACACATATTCTTGTTTCTGATGTTTCTTTTAATATAAATATTCATTTATTAAGTAATATATAATTCCACTAACAAATAATCATGTATCTTTTACTGATGAATTATCATTATATTTTATAGAAACTACATATAATCTACTATACAGTTATGAACACTAATGGTCCTACCGACACTCTGTGCTTTTGACATGACACAAGGTCTTGCTTTTCTAGACTGTTTATGTATTTTTTTTACTTAATTTGTGATATGTACAAAAAAGATGTAGTATGATTGCCAATGAGACAACTCTTCACAAGAAACCAAATGACACAGCAATTAACAACTATAGGCCACCGTACGACCTTCAACAATGAGTAAAGCCCATACCGAATAGTCATCTATAAGAGGATACAAATGACAAATGTAAAACAATTATAACGATAAAACTAACGGCCTAACTAATGTACAAAAAATGAACGAAAGCACAGCAACAAACGATAAATATTGAATTACAGGCTCCTTACTTAGGACAGTCACATCCATACATAATGTGGCGGGGTTAAACATGTTAACGGCCCCTCTTACCTGGGACAATGGTGTAACAGAGGAAATGATTGATTAATATTCTAGACTGGATAATCATTCTGTATTTATTAGTTGTAGTTGTTTTTAAGATAGTGTTCAGTAGCTGTGAATACTCTAAGATCGGTACATGGAGTTTATTTGGTAATACTGGTAATTGCTGTTTTTGTGCTTCGTTTTAGTCGGACGAGTCAATCCCTTTCTTACTGTTTTAATTGTGAGTAGACATATCATTTGATAAACATACTTCTATGATCTCTATTGCTTTTAACTTGCACATTTATAAAACTTGAACTTTGTTTCAAAGAGATGCATGCGTAAAATAAGTTCTCGACATAAATTGGCTAAAATATCAGATAAGGATTTAGCCTCAAGCTATAATACTTACAAGCTATAATTAATACGACGAAGATTTAGCATCAGGCTATAATACTTATGATGATGATGATACTGATGTATGTTTATATCCAGCGACAAATATTACATATATATTAAGGATGACGAAATGATAATGATAAATGAATATACCTTTTTGTACATGACCAACACTCAAGAGTCGCATTTTTATATGCTAGGTAACAAATTATTGTACCCGATACAAAGACACACTGGGGGTCCAACAAACTAATTGAACCCGTAATTGAGGCTAGCCTGCTACCAGTCAATCCCATATTTAATAAAAACCTGTTAATATATTTTATGCTTCATGTGCATATATTATTATTCTAGCAACACTTGTTTTGTTTTGATAACACTTTTTGTTGCATAATTTGTTTGATTATTCTCCTTGATTCTTTGTAAAAGCTTAGTTTTTATTGTAAAATGGTGTTTCACAGCTTCCATTATCCTTGTGACTTGTTATGTATTAATATCCAATAGGCATACAATTATTATTCTAAATAGTATAAAATATTTTTTAACAAGTAAAGATTACCCCGTTTTGATCCAGACTTCCTTACCACTAGCATCTAAGATACATACTTTGACAAAATATTGTACCCGCATTCATATTACAATCACCCTGTCTGTCCGTCCGCCAGTCTGTCCGTTCAACAAATATTTTCTTTTTTCTTTTCAAAAGCATTAGTATACTTAGCATGCATTCTTTTTTCGATTTATTCCATTTTACTCCGACATGTATATATCTGGATCAGTGTCGAGCGTCCAACTATCAAACAGAGTCCAAAACAGTTTACGAAAAACAAATATAACAGATATGAACCAACGACAACAAGTGAACCACAGGCTCCTGACATGGGACAGGCACATAAAGAATGAGTGATCAACCCCTCCCCCTAAGCCTGGGACAGAGGTTCAACAGCACGACATAAGAACAACCTGGAAAAACCTTCCTTCAGAGAGCTTGGTTTAACACATATATACATATTTAAAGTAATTATGAATATAAAATTTGTTTTAAGCCGTGTATCACCTTCACTGGTGATCCTATGCATGGATATGTCGTGGAGTTTAACTTTATATATAAATATATATCTATAAGGCGAGACAAAAATTGAAACTACAAATTTTTGCTTACCTCAATCAATATGTTATAGTTTAAGAATCTTCTAATTGGACTAGTAAGAGTTGTCTTAATCCAAAACAACTATGACAATATCAAGCCTTACAAATTAAAAGTACATTTTAAAAGAAAGTTACTGTAAAGACTGAAGTGGCATTATAATTGTCTTAAAATGTAACAAGTATATAATTTGGCATTCTCGTCCACTTTAAATCAGAGATACTTGGGACAGGACATTTTTAGCCAATTACTATGTACTATAAATTGATAGTTTACTATCCACAGCGGTCAATGTTTATATGCAGATTAGTCATCTATTGCTAATCAAGTACACCTTCCAAATTACAATCTATATAACAAATTGGTGTACACATTTATTTACATATATCATTTTAATTACAAAATTCTTTTTTTAATGTTAGTTGACTTTCATTTGAAAGAAAAGTGTATGTCAACAATTAAAATTTAAAGAAGTACAAGACCTGTATTAATTTTTTTAAATATACACATCTCTTTGTCGAACGTTTTCTCGGGGAAAAAATCGGAGATTGTAAATAAACAAGATTAACTGCAGAAGAAGAGAACGTTTGAAATGATGCTTAATAAAGTATGATGCAATCCCAGTTATCAACTTTAACAGAGACAAATTCTGACTTACACTTTGAATTCGATATTTCTGAAATTGATAGAAAAATCTCTGTCTAATAATAAATACCCACGGAAATTAAATATCATAAAACATTAAAAGACGAAAGGAAAAAGGACACCAATCTGATAACGACAAATAAAAGCATGTCAAATATTAAATAATAAAAGGTTCATTTGCAAAGTATATCGAAAAACAAACTCATGGTCAAAACCATGAAAGACAACTCAAATCAATCGAATGATAGGTAAAGATACGTGTATATACATGGTCTTATGACAGAGAAGTTTGGCGGGAATCTCAATAATTACGTGATATATAAAAATCATGATTTCTTTGTTTTTCATCATCTTAGAAATACTTGATATTGATAAAACTTATCATGAATGGGTTTAATAGTTTAGGAATTCTTAGTCAAAACTTGTGCGACGTATTTAACAAAATTAATAGGTTAGCAATAACCGGTCCCGTTACGTGCGTACGTCGAGTTAGGTACGTATGTCATTTTATTGGAAATCTCTAATTACACACGTGATATTTGTATTATAGTTTTATGGTCTAAAGTTTTATTCATATTTTGGTATTTGAAATTAGTACTCATATAAGTCTGTTCGGTACCATTCTATGCTAGGCTTGTTCTCTCAATTGCAACATACGAATATCAGAGCCAAACAGATAAAGGACAGAGAACCAGCCTACTTTCTGGACATGAGTGTCTTTGTCTAGATAAACCTTAAGAAACATGACATGATACCATGAATTATGCGTTTAGAAGTAAAAGATCTATAGACATAGTCATCTTAATATGTCTAGATGTAGGACAGCCATGTCACGGGAATTCATATTATGAACACAAAATATCATTGTAGAGATTACATAGTAATCAAGATAAATGACTGATGTATGTATCTCTCACAGACGTGACGGAATATTTACAACTTTGAATGAAAACTGCGCAAAAATAAGCACATACATCTTTTGTTTATACATGATGCATGACTGATCATACACTAAAATTGAGAAAGGAAATGGGGAATGTGTCAAAGAGACAACAACCCGACCAAAGAGCAGAAAACAGCCGAAGTCCACAAATGGGTCTTCAACACAGCGAGAAAATCCCGCACCCGGAGGCGGGCTTCAGCTGTCCCTGAAACAAAAATGTGTACTAGTTCAGTGAAAATAGACGTCATACTAAACTCTAAAACATATGAATGAGCTAAAATTAAAAATCATACAAGACTATCAAAGTCCAGAGGCTCCTTACTTGGGACAGGCCAAAAAATGCGGCGGTGTTAAACATGTTAAGTGAGATCTCAACCCTCTTCTATACTTCTAGCCAATGTAGAAAAAACAAACACACAGCAATACGCAGAGTAAAAAGTCCGAGTCCGATGTCAGAATAGGTAACAAAAGAAACTGATTTATTTCAAGACCTCTGGAACTAAATTATGTATATGTATTGGCAAAATGTGTGTTGAAATTATATTACTTTTCAAATGATACATACATTAAAAAAGTGAACAACACAACAGTACAACCCCCAACCATGAAATTGAACGTACATGTACAAACAATTAAAGGAAAACAACAACGAATAAGTCCTAATAGCCCGACTTGGTACAGGTATCAAATGTGGTCGGGTTCATGTAGTATTACCTGTGTTCAGCTTTCGCATTTTGCCTATGCATACCATATGCAGTAAAAATTAAACACATAATATAGAATCGGCAATGGCCAGCTACAAATAAGACAACCTCTAGAACAATAGAAAAAAAGATAGCACATAATTTGAAAAAATGCTCATATTGTTTTCACTGCTTAAAAAATCACGCTAAAGTAGCTACTGTTGATAGTTGAATACTGTCGCTAAAGACGGGAAATCAGAAACCGCACTTCTAACAGGTTTTATGAAGTCTCAAGAAATTGAAATGCGTTATATCTGTGAGGGGTATTTAAAACATTCAGTACATTTGTGTGGTATTTTGTTTGCTACTATTTAATAAAAGATTCGCATCTTCATTTTATGACTTGTTCTCCATGTTCTTGCATTATCAGTAATCTCGATAATACATTTTTTTATATATTACAAAGATTTGAAAGAAAACAAAGTAAAAAAAAAAAAAAAAATGATGCGAATGAGATATGATATCTTTGAATGAGCTGATGGAAACACAGTAATTGTAAAAAATAACTCAAAATACAACACTAACTAAGAAAACACAACACGAACCTTTTTGACAAACAGGGGCGAATTAAGGTATTAACCTGTCCAGTTCATTTTTAACGTATAGCACCCTTCATAGTGCATATGGTAGGTAAAAATTCTATGTTAAATCGCATTAGGTGATGTGAACATTTGATGATATATTTTAAAGAAATAAATTATCGGTTAGGTTTATTATAAAAAGACTACAAGGAATAACGTAGACACTAATACAACACAGAACCACCAGAAACATTTTTTGTTGCATTGTACAAAAAGTTGAATTTCGAATCGTCTGCAATTTAAAAGATATGTTTGAAGACTTGTACACTCATTCAATGTATATAAGTAGATTATCGAACCATAAATCAGCTTTTAAAATAAGTCAAATTCTCCTAAATTAAGAAATGTATCAAACTTCTAAATAAGAAAAGAAATTTATTTTATCAAACTGTAAAAAATGTTTATTTTAAAGTTTAAGTATACGGAAAGAGGTCAAGTTTAAGATCCTTGAAAAAATTGTATCCATGATATACCAGTACATGTATTGCGTGGTAGATATTGCGCTCCGGTGCAATGGTTTACAATATCAAGCTTTCGCACTTTCCTAGAACATTTTTCTCCGTTGCTATGATAACCATATATCTGACACAAAGCTGAAGGATGTTTTTTAAGATACATACAACTTAAAACATGTCTCATTAGTTTGTTGATATTGATCCAATCATTTAATTCTAGTGTTTTCTTTTATCCTGTTTTGACACTTTAATTATATGTTCAATAGATAAACTTACTCTCGACCAAATGATAATCAGGTTGAATGCAACTACTTTCAAAATAAAAAAAAAAAAACAAAATGTTCAGGTTCGTGTTGCTCAATAATTTGTTTTTATATTTTGTTTTGTAGACTGGTGTTTGTCTTTTGGTCGTTTTTTGTTTTGTTTTTGGTCATGATTTTGTCAGTTTGTCTTCGACTTTTGCGTTTGAATATTCCTGTGGTACCCTTCGACTCTCTGCCACTCGTACGGGTTAAAACTTATATATTCATCAATGTTTAAGGTCATTTTGTTTTACATACATTGTAATATATTTATCATCAAGTCAATTGTCAGAAATCGTAGTTCTGCTTTTAGTTCTGACCACAATGCCGTATTACATTAACGAGTCGTTTGAAAGTACACTTTTCCGGAAACCTCTAATAGAAAAACCGCTGTACGACCTAGTAAGTAGTCTTTTTATATTTTGATCATTGATGGTAGCTATCGATTTTTTTACACTATTATTTACATGTTCAAGAAATCCACTTACTCTCGACCAAGTGCTGATATGGTTGAATGCAAGTACTTTCAAAATTAACAAAAAGAAATGTTCAGGTATGCGTATTGCTCTGTCTCTATGTTGATATTTTATTTTTTTGTCGTTTTTTGTTTTGTTTTTGGTCATGAATTTGTCAGTTTGTCTTCGACTTATTAGTTTGAATATCCTTATTGTATCTTTTGGCTAAAATGTATGACTCAATTCCAACTAGTATGAAACCTTTTAACTCATGCATTTTTCTTCGCGTGCCGTACAGCATTAACGAGTAGTTTGACAGTACACTTTCCCGGAAACCTCTACTAGAAAAACTGCTGTAAGACCTAATAAATAGTCTTTTTTATTTTGATCTTCGAAAGAAGCTATAGATTTTTTGTATGAAACGTTGTTTCTGGTACACTACACCGGTCGGAATGCAGAATTAAATATTATAATTATTATAATGAACCTAAATTTTCTAGCTTTTACTTGCAGTAATTAAGCTCCTTGTAATTTCTAGTAAATCGTAACGATTTCCGAGCTTAACAAATAATTACATAAGAAGAAAAAAGGCAATTAGGGTGATACATGCGAGTACGCTATTATGTTCTTTGCTTTAATTTCCCGCTATGGCCATACGTGTCTTATTTTGAAACTGTTTCATTAATATATAATTGCAGTTGGTGAATAACAATATCTAAATTATACCTTCCTGCATTTCTGCTAGTTGTAAGTCTTAGCAAAGAAACAGACATGTACATCATAAAATATACTCGTCATTAAATGGCTGTTGTGAAATCCAACAGTACTATATTAAACCTATGATAGTCAACAGATTTGAATAAGAAAGGTGGTGGTCGAGATATTAAAACTATAACAATAAAAAAATATGTTCAACTCTATCACATATGCATGTACCAGTCCCGAGTCAGGAACCTTGTCAGGTTTGACTCGCGTCACATCTAAAATGAGGCTGATGATCCCTAAGCGGAAATGTAAAAGCATGCGTAACTCGAAGAGAGACCGATTAAAACAATTGCACAAAAAAAAAAAAAAAAAAAAAAAAAAAAAAACGACGAAAACACAAAATACTGACAAAACAATTCATAGAAAGCTATGGAATGAGGAACATGAACCCAATGAATAACAGGGGTGATCACAGGTGCTCCGGTAGAGTTAATAGGTCTGTCCCAAATGTAGCACCTAACTGTTTTTCATTTATTTGAGAATTTTGTGTTGACAGATCTGTCTCTGTTAATTATGTTTAGTACAGTCTATACTAGATGCGATTAGTGCTTAGTGTATTGTAAACAAATCTGGCTATAGTGGTTTTATGTACATGTCATTGGATTTCTGCCATATTGACGGAAATCACATATCTCTTTTTACTCATAATTAACTGCAGTTTATTTTTTTCCAGTAATTGGGTTCATATGGAACGAAAACTATAAAGTATTAGCTTTTAAGCCTACTGTTTGAAAGCCAAATTTGTACCTACTCTACAACTATCATATATTTTGTTTCGATTGGTCTGAGTAGTTCATCTACTGTAAAACTAGCCTACCAACACTGGTATTGTGAGTTCGAACCCCACACGTGGCAGGTGCGTTCGACTCCAATTGACAGTTCCCTGTTGAGGGTCGGTAAATCTCTCCGCTCACTCGAGCTTCCTCCACCAATTAAAACAGACCTCCGAGATTTGGCCAATAGTGCTAAAAGTGGCATTGTACCTCAATAATCATTCTGTCATTTATAAATGACCACAAGCTACCACAACGGTTACGAACTTGGGTTTTCTTTTGTCTGTCATTTGCAGCTGATACATGAAAATAGATTTTACGCTGCTGTTAGCCAGAAGAAAAAAATATAAAGAATTTGGCGAGGAAAGTTCATTGATAACTTTTTTAAATACCAGACTAACGTCACTGCATGGGGTTGAATTGATTCCCAAAGTTCAGTATTAAAAGAGACGAAATATTAGGTTAAATAACTTTCTAGACATACATACGAATACGAAATTATTTTTCATCCTTCATGGTATTTCAGCAGCCGCAACATAGAAAGAGAACAACACTGGAATGCATCTGCATGAGTTGACCTAGAACCTCTTTGACTTGGGTGCAGAGGGAGGGAATATTGATTTCTTTATTAGTTCAGATATATTAAAATGATCTCGATCGGAATGACTGGTGGGTGTCGCGGGGGAGCGGCTTCATTTCTGTATCATTTGTTCTTCAATTTATAGGCAATTTTCTCTATTCTTTATATATTAAGGGGATTCTGCAGCGATCACAAGTCATAGGATTACCCAAATGTGTTATTTTTTGACAAAGACAAAGCTATATGTAGGAACTATTTTGTTTAAAATGTGTACTCCATTTTTTGAAAGTTCTTTGCGAACGGGCCTGAATTTGTGGTTCTATACAATAAGTAACCAAATCATTAACAATCAACATTCACCCTTTTTAGAGTCATTTCGGTCTACTATTCGGAATATTCTGCAGCTACTGATATCAATTTCATCGCATTGAACATGTCATATGAACATGAAATAAATAAGTTTATCATATACTTAGAGTAAAAAACTTATAATTTTTACAGTATGATAATAGCATTAAATTTACGTGAATTTCATATTTTCCGAAATGGTGCTTATATGAAAAATTTATCAACATCTTCCGGTTATTATCACATGCCTTTCCGTAACATTATCGCATGGCATTTCAGCATCACTCGGCAAATTCCGAAAAATACACCCCAATGGTATGTTTTCAGTGAAGATACAAAACAAATATTACGAAGGAGGAATAAAGGCAATAGAAATATACCGCTTTTCAATAGTCACAAATCGATTAAACTGAAACAAATCCGGGTCACAAACCAAAACTGAGGGAAACACATCAACTATAAAAGGAAACAAAACGGAACAACAGAAACACTGAACTGCTACAAAAACAAACGACAACATACATAGAAACGGACTATGTGATAACAATTGCCATATTCCTGACTTGGTACAGGACATTTTAAGAAAAATGATGGGTTCAACCTTGTTGAAAATATACTATGCAAAATGCAAAACAAATGATACAATAAATGCATTTTTTCAAAGTTTTAAAAATCATTCTTCTCTGTATTTTTTCTGCTGAAATATATGATAAAAATATATTATACTGTTGTTTTTCCTCTGTTGAGGCATATTAAACTTATATTGTTTTTTTCATTGTTGAAGCATATGATAAAAAGATCATAACATGTCATTTTAAATCGGATGTAATATCAGCCCTCGGTCAATATCAGCCATCGAGCATTCGGGTCTTGGGGTAATAATACATCCTATATGAAATGTGCCATGTAATAATCTGATAATAAGTCCATTGCTCTAGTCATATTGTATTAATTTGATTGTTTGATGATGACGCAGTCAGGAGACGAAAGGAAATAAAAAGCTAGCATACAAAGCGACATGAAAGTTAAATATCCATAAAGTAATATGTAATGCAGACGGACAATTTCTCAAACCTTATATGTGTGTTATTTTCATTACCAAATAAAGGCGGATGATACAAAGAGAATATCTAAATTCAAAAGTCGAAAACGAACTGACAATGCCATGGCAAAAAAACGAAAAACGACCAAAAACAAAACCCAACGGAAACAACAGTCTTCACAACACAGCATTGGAAACTAAAGACCGAGCAGCAGGAACCCCGCTTAAACAGTAAACACTGGACACTTTTAATTTGCAAAACACTCATTTGCAAATCCGCCGCCTCAAATAAGAGCTACAATGTCATGTATATAACCAAAATGTGCGGAATTACATGGGATTCAATAATTTCATTTGTTTTCTACTGTTACTATTATATTTATTTTGCTATTTGATTTATAAAAACATGGGATTTTCAATATCCCATGGGACAGGGCAAAATCCCATGGGATCGACCATTATCCCATGGGATTTTGGTTAAATCCATGGATTTTTGGTCCCATGGGATAATTGTAGTCCCATGGGATATTTGTTGTCCCATGGGACAAAAAATCCCATGGGACTATAATTATCCCATGGGATTTTTAATATCCCATGGGACACATTAAAATCCTATGGGATTCAAATTATAATTATATAGATATAAATATATATTAATGTGTAATGTATGTTACAATATGTATTCTATTTGGTAGTAAATTGTTATAAGATGAATCTTTTAATTGAATATCTTTTTCTTTGAAATGTTAATTCAACATATTGTTCTATAACTGTTCAAAACTAAACTTTTAAACAACAAAGCAGATAATGTAAGTATCAATATATGTTTATTTATGAATTATGGAATACTTTCTTGAAACACAATTATTTACCATTTGAAATCAATGAAAAACTCTATCATTAGGCTTAACATACTAGTAGCTATTTAAGTAAATCTATTTTTTCACAATATCCCTCCACACAAAACATTAATAGTTTCTTATCATCCAGCATTGTGTGATTGTATAGTCCACTTTTGGTCATTCAACACAGAACATTGACATTATTGTGGTTTCAATATCTTTGGTTTTAATAGAACTTCGATTCATTGACTGAGTGATGAAAATAATAACTGATCCAACTTTTGTCTTTGAATTTATTCTGGTCTTGTTTCTATGTTTTCTCCATCTATTTTAGGTGATGAACTTCAATCCTTCTGAAAAGAACCAATAAAATCTGAAGTTATGTATTATACAAAATTGTTTGCATACATGTAGCAATAATATGATTTTCAATAAAAATAGCTATGCGGTATGGATTTTACTGATTTTTAAAAGTTGTCCAGTGTCATCAGTTGCTAACCTCTTACATCCTTTGGTCTCTGATGGAGATTTGTCAAATTAGCAATATACTGCATCTTCCTATTCAAATACTATATAACAATCAATTAATTTATTCTTCTTTATAACATTTGGGTATTTTCTCAGGTTATATATATAATATATATATAAAGATCAATGTTAAAACTTTAGGCAATTATAATAACATTCCATTATTCACAAGAATTTGCAATATATTATACAAAACGCAGACAACAGAAACAATATTTCCTTAAGCTTTTGAAGTTCTGACAGAGTTCAATTTGTGTTTTATTTCAATGAAAAAATACGTTGAACTCTTTGGACATATTGGAAATTATAACATTGATACAAAAAATTATATTGTTTTATCCTTATTTTTTGTGTTGTTGGCTTGCTGTCTCATTTTTATACACAGTTATACATACGTCAATAATCTTCTTCTTTATTAAAGTAACTAGAGGCTCCAAGGAACCTGTGTCGCTCACCTGATATTTTTATTTACAATTGATGCATAAATCAATGCAACCGTTATACTTTTGCTTTAGTTTCAGAGATATAAGCCAAAAACTGCATTTTACCCCTATGTTCTATTTTTAGCCATGTCTGCCATGTTGGTTGGCAGGCAGGGTCATCGGACACATTTTTTAAACTAAATACCCTAATGACGATTGTGACTAAGTTTGGTTAAATGGTTAAGTGTCTCAGTTGTTTCAGAGGAGAAGATTTTGTAAAGATTACAAAATTTACCAAAATTGTTAAAATTGACTTTAAAGGGCAATAACTCTTTAAGGGGTCAACTGACCATTTTGGTGATGTTGACTTACTTGTAGATCTTACTTTGCTGAACATTATTGCTGTTTACAGTTTATCTCTATCTATAATAATATTCAAGATAATAACCAAAAACTGCAAAATTTCCTTAAAATTGCCAATTCAGGGTCCGCAACCCAACAACAGGTTGTCTGATTCGTCTGAAAATTTCAGGACAGATAGATCTTAACCTGATGAACATTTTTACAAATGTCAAATTTGCTCTTAATGCTTTAGTTTCAGAGATATAAGCCAAAAACTGCATTTTACCTCTATGTTCTATTTTTAGCCATGTTGGTTGGCAGGCAGGGTCATCGGACACATTTTTAAACTAGATACCCTAATGATGATTGTGATCAAGTTTGGTTTAATTTGTCACTCTAGTTTCAGAGGAGAAGATTTTTGTAAAAGATAACAAAAATTTACAAAAAATTGTTAAAAATTGACTTTAAAGGGCAATAACTCCTTAAGGGGTCAATTGACCATTTTGGTCATGTCAACTTTTTTGTAGATCTTACTCTGCTGAACATAATTGCTGTTTACAGTTTCTCTCTATCTATAATAATATTCAAGATAATAACCAAAAACGGCAAAATTTCCTTAAAATTACCAATGCAGGGCAGCAACCCAGCAACGGGTTGTCCGATTCATCTGAAAATGTCAGGGTAGATTGATCTTGACCTGATAAAAATTCTACCCCATCTCAGATTTGCTCTAAATGCTTTGGTTTTAGAGATATAAGCCAAAATCTACATTTTACCCCTATGTTCTATTTTTAGCCATGGCGCCATCTTGGTTGGTTGGCTTGGTCACCGGGCACAATTTTTAAACTAGATACCCCAATGATGCTTGTGGCCAAGTTTGGTTAAATTGGTCCAGTAGTTTCAGAGGAGAAGATTTTGTAAAAGTTAACGACGGACGATGACGGACGGACGCCGGATGCCAAGTGATGAGAAAAGCTCACTTGGCCCTTTGGGCCAGGTGAGCTAAAAATGGATATTTTTTATTTTGATATCCCAAAACATTATATAGTTCTATCGAATAACTTATTACCAAGTTCACAAACACCAATGTGTTTTATATTAATTTTAAGACATGTATAAATGTTCCAGACCATATCAGTATTTGGACCGTGACGTTAACATATAAGTATACTCTTATAGTCCAACCATATGCATATAGTCAGACCATTTGAGTATACTTGTACTGTCTAGTACCAGCTCGACCACACATGTGTTTTTATTTCAACTGCAATTAAACTTTTGTATTAATCTATTAAAGATTTCAGTTATGTTGATCTGTAATGTACATTTGTTTCTAATAAACTTGACCAACTTCTTAAAATTGGGCAGACTGTACGCAGTACAGACCAGATACTCATATGTTCTGGAAAATAAACATGATTAACAAGCATTTGACAGGATGTCTTGCTAAAATCCCATTAATATTAGTACTAAATTTTATATATACATGTAAATCCACAAAATACTTACTGAAATTCATGGCGAACACTCACCAAAACTTAAAGAGGATACAATTTAGAGGAAGGACTGGACAGATGAATGCACAAACAGAGCATAAAACTTACCAAAAACAAGATGTTTTACATTTATCCTTCAGATGCAGGAAAATTGAAAAGTTTTTTTTCTTTCTCTGCCGTCCATGATATAAACTTTAAATTTATTCATGCAAAATATGGAAATCTGCAAAGGTAGGACCTTGAACCTCAGCTTATCCACATTTTGATTTTTGAACTGCATATTTGTTCTTTTCATCTTGCTGACAACCTAAACATAAAAAAATGATAAAAACATAATTCTAGATTAACTTTGTGTTTTTATTTTTGTTGGTACAAACAATTTTTCCCAACTTAAAACGAAAACATCATCACAAAAAAAGGAGGTCATACTAACCTCCAAATTTTTAAACAAACCAAAATTATAACTGGATTAAGATCTTGTCATAAATTAATAGCATCGATACTCTTATTTTTGAAGACCATATATGTCTATTGCATACTTATATTCCTTTGTACAAGAGTATGCATATTAAGATTGATTCGAGGACTTTAATGTTAAATTAGCATGATTAATTTTACAGTTTCTCAGCTCCATGTGTACATTTTGAGAGAATCTTTCAATACTGTATATTCTGATATTCAGAACTTATTGTGAGGTTTTTATTAATGCAACTGAGAGCTGTATCTCATTCTCATTTCTGATACATACTTATGAGCTGAAGACCAGTGCGAAATTTTCTCACTGCATTGAAGACCCATAGGTGACCTTCAGCCGTTGTCTCCTCTTTGGTTGGGTTGCTGTCTCTTTGACAAATTCCCATTTCATAACATGTATGCAGATTTTTCTTAAATTACAATAATCAATCACGCAATTTCATCCATTATTGAAAATAAGCAAAAATAAATGCACACAAAATTTAACATTGTTATTAAAGGTTTTTTAAAATTCAAAACAGTTGCCTACACCGTTAATTTCCTTGTTTGATTTATTTCATATTTTAAAGCCTTTATAGCTAGCTAGATGGTATGCCGGGTGGATCCAGCCATTTTAAAAGGGGGTTCCAAACCCAAGACAAAGGGGTGTTCCAACTATATGTTCCCATTCAAATGCATTTGAAAAAAGGGGTTCAAGTTGAACTTCCAACCCCTGGAATCCTCCCCCTGGATCCGCCACTGGTAAGGCTTTTGCTCATAGTTGCATTCATATCGTTACCTATACCTTACTTGTGCATCATTTCGTCTCTGATGGGGATAGGCCTACTGAAGAAGGTTCAACTTGCAATTTGCGGATTATAGGTCTATTTATCCAAAAATGTAGAAGAAAGACATGCATAATAAAAACCAAAATTATGTTCAAACAAGAAGTAATTGTAACAGGATGCTGTTACGAAGTCTCCCAAACAAATCTCACATAACTCGCCATTCCTATTGTCCCATATTCATTTGATTTGTTTTATTGTCTCATACAAGAATATATATGGTTTAGGGGTGGGGATCAGGGATCCGGAAATTTTTTCACCTAACCACTGGGGATCTCAACCATTTAAAAGTTTTTCAAACATGTGGGGTGGGGTGACCCCATGGACTCTCCCTATATTTCATTTGATGTTTTATTGTTCCATACAAGAATATATATGGTTTAGGAGTGGGGATATTGACCGTTTACAAGTTTTCAAACAAGAGGGGTGGGGTGACCCCTAGGGACTTCCTTTTATTTCATTTCATTTATTTTATTGTCCCTACAAGAATACATATGGTTTAGGGGTGGGGATCTGGATCGTTCACAAGATAATAGCACATTCTCAAATTGAACGGGTGGGTTGACCCCAGGGACTTCCCTTTAATTTCATTTGATTAGTTTTATTGTCCCATACAAGAATATATATGGTATAGGGTGGAGATCTGGACTGTTAACATGATAATAGCACATTCTGAAATTGAACGGGTGGGTGACCCCACGGACTTCCTTTAATTTTAATTGATTTGTTTTATCGTCCCATTCAAGAATATGTATGGTTTAGGGTGGGATCTGGACTGTTTACAAGATAATAGCATATTCTCAAATTGAAGGGGTGGGTATTACCCCAGGGACTCACCCTATATTTCATGTGATTTGTTTTATTGTCCTATCATAATTTCTGAAGACTGCATGTGTCTATCACTTACAGTTTACAAGTTATATTCATTTGAAAATTGTAGAAAATAAAATCCCATAGGGTTCTATAGTAAACCCTCCTTCTTTCTTCCCCAAAATACCCCTTAATAGACCCCCAATGCACAGCTAATTTACATTATTTTCCTTGATTTACACTTTAGAATACAGGCATAAAGTTTTCAAGATAATACAACTGAAGCCCACAGTGGTGGATCCAGAAATTTTCATAAGTGGGGCCTACTGACTGCCTAAAAGGGGCCTGCTCCTGTCATGCTTCAGTAATTCCCTATATAATCAATCCATTTTTCCAAAAAGGGGCCCTGAACTCCTGATCAGCCCCCTTTCCTCATTTCAATCACCCCGATATAAATTTAATTTTATCACTTACAATAGGAATGGTTTAAATTCCCAATAATTCTAGTCGGTCAAATATATGAATAAATTGATTTAACCTTTATACCATTCATTAATATCAACATATTTCATTTTTGATAAAAGAAGGGCAAAAGTTTTCTATGGGTAGAAATGGATAGTTAATGGAAGCTTTCAAATTCACAACATGCGGTGGCTGTGTTCAAAGTGCTGGGTTTTCATCACCCTCGTTGTTTGCGGACTAACGATTTAGGCCTGTGGTGGATAATAGTGTGCGTGCATTAATTTTTGTACCTTCTTAATCAATATTTTCAAATACTGACGACAAGTGTTGTAATGTATCAATGATCATCAATGTCTTATTTGAGGCCAACGTGCTATTTACATGTGCGATCGATAATGCAGGGAAGGAAACTTGTCAATTATGTTTATTTTAAGCCAAAATAAGATGATCCGCCGTAAAATTAACCTTGGGTAATCCTCAAATTGATGCAAGAGTGCTACCGGCCGACTACTAATACATGTCTTTGTCTCAAAATAACTCGGCAGCGTCAAATAACAGTTGAAGTAAGGATCGTCTCGGGGAGGGTCTTCTTTCTTTAGCTATAATTTTAATAACTTACACTTTTTCCATTATTCTCTTTCTTTCACTATTCTTTATTCCTTTTTCTTTGCCCGTTATTCTCTATTCTGTTAATTCACATCCCTACCCTCTTAAGTGGACTTTCGGTGGGTTTTTTAGTTCTGGTATTACAGTGGCGGATTTACCGGGGGCACAGATATCTAGATCGAAAATCAAGACACAGCTTGATTTGACTTCTTAAACTGGTCGTTAATTAACCCCAGCTTCAACATGTGATTTATGACAACTTATCGATGGGTGTTAATTTGACAACTTTGTGTATATATAATGTCTATATCCAAAAGCATTTATGTAAACTACATGTACATGTACATGCTGATTGGAATTAATACGAACATATTTATTGGTTTCTAATACAATATTACAGGATCAAGATCGATTAACAAGTGAAATCTTCTGATCAGGAAAGAAATTACCAGCTATAAAATCGGTCTTAAAAGAATATGTGAAAATAGATGTTTAGTGTCAGGGATGTTAGTATCGATATGAGATATGTCTTTTTACCAAACACTCACATTGTATACGGTTTCTGGGGAATGTGCCTGTCTCAGAACAGTCTTTTCGGATTTTATTAAACAACAAACGATTTTTTCAATGCATACAGCATTTTTTATACGACCGCAAAATTAAAATTTTTGGTCGTATATTGGTATCACGTCGTCGTCGTCCGAAGACAGATGGTTTCGGATAGAAACTTTAGTATAAGTAAATAGAAATCAATAAAATTTAAACACAAGGTTTATAACTACAAAAGGAAGGTTGGGATTGATTTTGGGGTTATGGTCCCAAAGGTTTAAGAATTAGGGGCCAAAAAGGGCCCAAATAAGCATTTTGCAGTTTCAGACAATAACTTGTGTTTAAGTGAATGAATCTCTGAAATTATACCACAAGTTTCCATACATATAAAAGTTTTTTTCCTCTTATTTTTTATGGAAACAAACACTTCCCCTCTGCAAAACATGAATGGTCTGTGCCTTATATATAACCATTAATAAAATTATATTGTATCATAGAAAACCTACTTATATTTGAGATGAAGAACAACAATAAAAGCTTATTGTGTGTTTTTTGCTGTGCATGTGCTGATTTTGTGTCATGGATGGATACCCCATATCCTTTGTTTTCTATTATAGTACAGTAACATGTGTAGGTCTATATTTTTCTTGTTTTAATTACCATGTATGAGGGTATGAATAGGTTACCGTGAACTAGGGTATGAATGGTTTACCCTGAATGAGGGTATGAACGGGTTTTACAGATTAGAGAATAATGGTCAAAAGGTAAGGCTAGAAAAAATGGGCCCAAAATATACAAAACAGATTAAAGCTGTGATGAACTGTAAAGAATAGAGGACAATTGGCAACAAATAAAAGAGTAGAAGGAAACGGACCCCAAAATAATGAAAAGGTATAAAATGAAGACCCGACCCCTACCCTCCCTCATACGACCACCATCATCCCCAATACATGACACCACCACCACCCACACTCGCATATATGCATATATAAAAAATCTTTAATTTTGGTTTCATGGTGCCCCCAAGACATCGAGTTTCTGGATCCGCCCCTGTATTATGCGATAAGTCAATTTTCCATGCAGTTTCATGAAATAATGGTTTATGCATATCAGCAAGGAATTGTATTTAAATATACAATTCCTTGATATCAGCCAAGATTGTGCGTGAAATTTTAATAAACAATTCAACACTACACGTTATGTGAATTTGATCAAAATCGATGAACATGAATTTGACAGCTAGTGCCCTTTAACAGGTAAAATTCAATTAACAAATTCTGATCTACTGGCATTCAACACCAAATTACTTACTTGCTGTATATTGATAAACGTGATTGTATATTGTCAATACCACAGCATCGTGAATACGCCATGTGAGGTGTTGGCTATGTTATGGGGTCACCGGTGGCGGCTTCGAAACAGAGAAAAAATCAAGGTAAAAAGTGTAGAATTTTGTTGTTGAAAATTTAAGTTGTAAATTCCTAAAAAGTACTTAATTCCGTTCAACTGCTAACATGTTAGTTCGATACGAAAATAGGATAAAAGAATCCGGAAAATTTGTGATCAGTAATTATCATTCGAATATATGAAGAGCAATGGGTATAAAAAAAACTGAACAAGAAAAGTATTAGTAAACAGACAGAAAGTCGTTGAATTAATTATTTTACAATTGTTTAAATATATGAGAGAATGTTTTAGGCGAATTGTCTTTATTTACAGATAAATGTATTTTAGTTCGGGAAATGATTTATTCTTCTGGCGGCTTCAAATATTTTTTTATCAATAACTTATTACACAAGGAGACATTTTTGACTTTTGACAGCATGAACCCCAGTTAATTAGCAAACACAAATTAAGAAACAAAATCGTTTACAGTTAAATTTTATAGAAGGAAAAGGGGGGTAAATAAACAAATTTTACTATACGCTCACATACTTCTAAAAAGATTTGCATATGTAAGCTGTCTATAGATAATGTTAAATTATTTCAGGAGTTTTGAAAAAAGAATATATACAGTTTAATTTTCGACGTCTACTGCTACAAAAAAAATAGTGATTATTTTTATAGATTTGGTACTTCGATCAGTTTCGACTCAAAATTTCTTTTGGAATTGTTAGATGGCAAACTATTTAGGAGAAGATTGTATCTGTACTTTATGTAATTATGGTGATATTGGCGACGAGATTCATTATATGATAGCAAGGGCTTGTACAAATCCTTGATTATAGAATGTTCGGTAATATAAATAGACGAAAGTAGACAAACCCTAATTAAACGGGGTTTTGATCTCCAAGCTGGCCACATCGAATAAGATCTAAATTTCTAAACGTTTTTAAATGAAATAACTTGAATTGAAAAATTTTCCAGCTGTGTGAAGGTTTTTTATATTTCTAAACGTCTTCAATTATTACATACGAAAGAAAATTATTTAGCATATTCATATATTTTATAATTTTTCCAAGGAAACTTTTTTTGGAAAAGTTTACTTCTATGTGTTTATAACCATCACCAGAGACATATTCTCTGCCTTCACCAATCAGTCCTAATCATTAAAGATCAATTAACCAAATTCAAATGATGATTGGTATTGAATATGATCATCGGCCATCCGTGACGTATCCCAAATACCGGCGCATGCCGATAGATAGATAGAATGATAGATAAAGATGGTTTGTATGGCAAGCCGTTGTGGAATTTATTCCTATTCATTAATATTAAAATGATTTTTAATATTAAAATGATTTTAATATTACAAAATCATTTTTAATATTAATAAATCGAATTTTAATATTAAAAATGATTTTGTAATATTAAAATTCGATTTATTAATATTAAAAATGATTTTGTAATATTAAAAATCATGTATATATATATTAATATTAAAAATCATTTTTAACATTAAATATTCAGTCTGATTTTTAATATTAATAAATGAATTTGTAATATTAAATAATACGCTGATTTTTAATATTAAAAATCAACATCAATGTTACCTTAGCGTTTAATATAAGGCACACCAATCATTTGATTTTATCAGAGACATATAATAGATGTATTATATGTCTCAATACATGTATTATATGTCTCTGATTTTATCAAAACAAAATTACAAAATTATTAAATAAATTATCAATCGAATGTATACCCTCAACGCTCACTAAAACTTATATATACATGTCCTAAGTGACACCCAGGAGATCCTGAACGGTTTTTAGACGTACCATTATTTTATATGCATATATTTGAAGCTGTTCTTAATTTTGTACATAATAGGTATATATATATATGTGTGTATCAGACCAAATGACTTCCCAATTAGCAGAGGCGGATTTAGGTTTTTTTCCCAGCCCCCCATCTTGGAAAAAATTGGTAGACTATATAGGGAATCACTGAAGCATGACTGGAAGGGACCCCCTCTAAGGCAGTCAATGGGTCCCCACTTATGAAAATTTCTGGATCAACCACTGCTTAGTTCTAGTTATCTTAGGTCCTAGTGTGAAATAAAGCCAATGGGAATTGGTCTTTTTAAACAAATCTACATACATGTATACGTTTTCTCAAGGGTTGGTTCATGCAATTTTGAAATTATGTTTACTCAATGCGCAGTTACTGAAGTTTATATTTGCTACTTTTCTTCTTTATTTCATATAAATGATTTTTTATTTTTTTTAAATTAGTGGTGTTGAAATAGGAATGGACACAGATACCTAAGCACATTTAACAAAAGAAATTTTGTGTAATGTCATCAATCTGTATTACGCGTAGACAGGATGTTCTCTAGAAAACTATACGTTATACACACCGAGGGTACACGCACTGTCGTAATGGAAAATTACTGTATGTTATAATTACCTGTAATCAGCTTTGCAACAAATCAGTTGACTGACCATGTCATTACAGTTCAAAAGATTTTCCTCAAATCAAAATGGAATATTCATTTTATCTTTAAAATTTAAAACTTTAGAAATAGAAATAGAAAGAATTGAACAATTTAAAATCGTATTTTAACAAAGATCAAGGATTTGTATAGTGCATGAGAAGGATTAAGATATAATTTTACAACGATCCTAAGAAAATATGCAAACAAACGTTGAATCAAACCTACGCAGTTTTATATTATAAGACTGACACACATCAGTTTGCTAACTCAGTGTGCTGGGTGAGGTGCTGGAACTTGATATACATGTATCATTAAGTTATAGTTCTGTTAGGATTTGACTGCCTTTTACAGGGACTTTCTATTCTTACTGTTAACAGTTAGTAATAGACTGTTCCTGACTTAGAATGATTCTCTGCTCAGCAACTGGTGCGTAATTGGCATTTGATTCAAATATCTTGTAGCAGTAAAAAACACAAATTAATGTATTTAACAGCTTTATTCAGGAGCACAGTCTGTTAATCGTAAATAACTTCGAGATTTATGTGTAAGTTTACTCTGCTGCTCGAGCTCTGCTAATCGATGTTCCAGTATTTCAGATTTATATTTATTCGTGAGGCCCTCGTCATTATTTATATTCACTCAAAGCACAGTCGCCTGGAGATTTAATAATCATAGCGAAAATTATAGCGAAAAATAGCGACAAATGGGGAAATAAAATATTTTAGTAGCATTATTATTAAATCTTCAGGCGACTGTGCTCAATTAAGAGGTTCTCCGTTAATTGGAAAATCTTATCTGATTCAGGATCAATTCATCGGTTACACTCCCTATCATCAGTGATTCTTTGTTTTTAAAAAGGTATTGTGTAAGTGTTGACTCTCAATTTGCATGATTAATAACAGATATCGACTCGCTACCCGGACTACTGCAAAAAACAATTATTCAGTTCACTGATTTAGATGGAAGGTAAAAGTACAGAAAGTCACAGGACAAAAAGTCAAAGGACATAAAGTCACAAATTTGATAGGACAAAACATCCATTTTAAAAGGGGTTCTCAACCCATTGTAAAAGGGGGTTCCAACTATATGTCCCCATTCAAATGCATTGATCGTCCAAAAAAGGGGTTCCAACCCCGGAACCACCCTCTGGATCCGCCACTGCAAAAGTCACAGGACAAAAGTCACAAACAATTTGTTGACAATTGTTTGAATATATATGAAAAGATCTTGAAATATTTTCTTTTATTACATATATTCATTTTTAATTTAAGGAAATTGCTCATACATGTCATAAACCTTGATAAATGAAAATGTATTAGTTTTAATCATGCAAAGGATATATTTATTGGCAAATTGAAGCCATTTAAGTACCAAGCCACTTTGACATTTTGTTCTCATAACAATTATTTGATCATTATTGATATTTATTGAATACATTTCAATTACAAAGTTGCTTCATGTATAAAACTTCAAGAAAAATACAAGAAAAAGTGTTTTCTTGTTCAACATGTTCAAAGAAAAATAATCTCAAAACTTAATTGTGACTTTTTGTCTGTGACTTTTTGACCGTGACTTTTTGTCCTGTGACTTTCTGTCCTACATTCAGATTGAATAGGGGTTTGGTTGACCCCGTCTCCCTCTATCTGAGACTACCATCTCAGTGATGAGCTTTATGTTTTATGTATTGTGCTTGTCATATATGTATGTCAGATAAAAGCTCTACAGAGCTTATGTTGTATTGTTATATGTATAACCGACTTTAAATAAATCTTTTTTGCTAGCCCCTAACAACTAACAAGTAGGAATTAGGTTACTTCTTTTTGTAATACAAACAATTAAGACGTCTTGCAAGGCTTTTTTTTTTACCATAACGGCGTCTCATAAAAAAGTTGAAATAGCCATGCAAGACGTCATTATCATTTGAACTAATATTATGGCACATATTGTCGTACCACAGGGATTTGTGTCAATTTTTCTGGTTTTCTATCCTCACGAACCCCAAAATACTAGTGATAAAATGTTAACTTACTTCTTAATTAAAGCCTAATATTAAGAAGGCAGAAGACCTGGACCATTCATACTTTGTATATACATGCCTTATGTTATGAAGTTTTCGTCTGTCATATGTTCATTGACCTTGAGTGACCTCATTTCATGGCTAAGTGACTGCATTGAAAAAAAGTTAAGGTGTTTTTAGTATCCTTAATTTCTATTATCATGATTATAATGAGTAATAGGATTCCTATTACTCATTATAAGAGAAATCAAGAATACTAAAAATTTAAGGATAACTATGTTTGATATGTGCATACCTTGCAAAGTCTTCATGTTCGCCAGACAGTTTTCACTTGGTTTGACCTTATTTCATGGATCAGTGAACAAGTTAAGCTTTTGTGGTCACGTCCATATCTCAGATACCATAAACAATGTGTCTACTATATTTACTTTTAATTATTGTATGGAATGATTGTAAGGTATGCATGTCCAACTGGCAAGTTTCATCTGACCTTGACCTCATTTTCATGGTTCAGTGGTTATTGTTAAGTTTTTGTGTTTTGGTCGGGTTTTCTAATATTGTATGCAACATGTCAAGTATATTCGTTGTATGAAAATTTTAGGGATGTACATGTTGGTCTGACATGTTTTATTCAATCTTGACCTCATTTTTATGGTTCATTGCTTGATGTTACCTTTTTGTTTTTTGGCCAGTTTTCTATTTTCTTATTTTCAAATTAGCAAAAGGTCATCTAGGTACATATGTCTGACTGAGAAGTTTCATCTTACTTTATTTTCATAGTACATTGGACAATATAAAAAAGAAGATGGGATATGATTGGACAACTCTCCACAAGAGACCAAATGAAACAGAAATTAACAACTCAAGGTCACTGTAAAGCCTTCAACAATGAACAAAGCCCATGCTGCATAGTCAGCTATAAAAGGTCCAGAAATGACAATGTAAAACAATTCAAACGAGAAAACTAACGACCTAATTTATGTACAAAAAATGGAAAAACAGATATGTTACACATAAACAAACGACAATCACTGAATTATAGGCTCCTGACTTGGAACAGGCACATACATAACGAATGTGGCAGGGTATAAGGAACTATGAAAATGTTTAGTTTTGAGGTTTGGTCTATTTTCCGGATACTGTAAGCAATAAGGCCCCTTTATTTAGTGAATGGAATGATTGTAAGATGCACATATCTGTCTGCCATATTCTATATGACCTTGACCTCATTTTCATGGTTCATTGGTCAATGAAACACTGCATTGTTTTGTCAGTTTATCATATGCTTAAAGTTACAGGTAGATTATATTTGGTGGATATGTAACAATTGTAAGGTGTGCATGTCTGTCTGGCAGATTCATATAACCATGACCGCATTTTATGGTTCTTTGGTCAATGCTAAGTTTTCTTGGTTTTGTCATTTTATCAGATATTATAAGCATAGGTCTACTTGTTGTTGTACAGAATGACTGCAAGGTGTCATATAAGAATAAAAGATGTCTGTCTGCCAAGGTTAATTTTACTGTGACCTCATTTTCATAGAATAATGATAATATTAAACAGCAAGAATGATGAGCAAGTCGACATTATATACAAATGAGGCAAAATTTTCAGTTGCCTACTTATTATGTAATAGTAGTTATTTTTGTCATTAAATGATAATGTTTACCCTTTTATGTGTAGGGCAAGAACAGTAAAGATAAAGGGAAACTATAAACAGAAGAAATTATCAACAAAAATAGATTTACAGAGGTCAATAAAGCCTAAATGGTAAGTCCACTGTTATAAAAGTTTTTGCCCTTGAATAATGATTAAATATTTATTAAAATAAGATGTGGTATGATAAATGAGAAAACTATCCATCAGAGTTCAATTAAGTGGATGTTAGCATTGTAATTACTTATTAGAGGCCAATGATGACCTGTAAGTAATGAGAAAACCCATACCCTATACATGATATAGTAATCTATAAAAGACAACACTAACAACATTTGAAACAAAACATCTATTCAAACTTGAAATATACCAGACTAATTTATCAAAACAAAAAAATATAAAAAACAAAAATAACGGATATGAACCAACATCAACCACTGAACTATGTACAAGCTCCTGATATTGGACAGGCATAATATGGCTGGGTTGATATAAAAATAAGAAGCAGTCTGATTTCCAATGAGACTTTTCTCCAATAGAGATCAAATGACATTTAACATGTGTTTAAGGAGGCTTGAGGGTATAAAAATTTCAGAAAAATATTGAAAAAAAATTTTTTTTCATAACTAATTTTATTTATAACTTTATTAGTTGTTACTTTATCATATGGTACAAAAATCATTCAAAACCATCTATTCGTTTTGGCCCCAGATGACTTTTAAAATGTATATATCATTGAAAAAGCTCCAAATTATCTCCCTTTGGTGCAAAAATGCCATTTTTTGACATTAGAATTGTAATATCTTTTTAACTCATCGGTGACCTATATTTTTATTATCATTTTCAAATAAGCTGTACTTAAACTAAACTATTGTAAAATTTAAGCGATTTCTGTAATTTAGTTCTTTTTATTTCGATATTACCTCTATTTCTCCTATTAGTTCAACAGAAAAAAGTACCTTTACAAAATGTATGCTTCTTTGAAGGCGGACTGTGGCGTAAATGAACGGTGACCCGTTTTTTAATTTTATTTTTCTATTAAGTATAAGATAAAGTTCATTTATAGAAAAATATAGCAAAATCCTATATTAAGAAAAAAATTTGATTTAGACCTGCGAGCCCCCTTAATTTAACAAAAATAGTTCACTGTACAGCCTTTGACAATGAGCAAATCCTATACCCGACAGTGGTTTTAATAACAGCACAACATTTGAACAAATTGTAAACATTTGTTGCAATGGGCTTAACTCAAAAGACTGCAACAAAGAACCAAACAACAACCGGTAATATGTAAATCATAGACACAAAGCACTGAAATAAGAGTACTAACAATGAATATTCAAATGAAAGTTTATCAAAATGTTCATAAACATGATAAAATAGCCATTTTATTGCTGTATTTCTCTTCACTGATAATTTTTGAGTTTTGTGTATTTGTAGGTCAGACATCTGGGTTTTCATGGTCATCATTCAACAGATCAATACTGAACAGAAAACTTAAAGTTGATATTTTTCCATAGTGCGACTTTTTATTAATTTGAAATGGAACGTGTTTTTCCTACATTTATTAGAAAGAGGAAATTTCAACATAATGACTTTAAACAAAAGGAGTCATATCATCACGATCATAGATGCACAAGAACTTGATCATGTAAATGCAACAATGTAATTATCAATTGAAAGAAGGAACGAATGAAAAAATATTAGTATGTTGTTGTCCAAATAAACTTGCTTTGTCTTCTCATTTAAATCGCTCCAACCAATAAAGATGTACAGAGGAAGATCTTTGAAGAACAGATTGAAAAATGTGTTGTCTAAGAATTGCAGGAATATTCTAGTGGATGAAATATTTTATTGACTTGACTCTTATATAGTGGACTGAATAATTGTACATAGCAAGCAGTGAAAAAGAAAACTAAAACTTTAACAGAAAAGTGTTTATATTATAAATTTGCAAATATAAGGTTAATATTATGTACACCACAAAGGTATATAATTCAAATTGTTTGCATATTCATGTATTGCAATGAAACTATAACAAAGAAAACCTTACCTCATGAAAAGAGTAAACTTGTCAGTCAGAATATGAAATATTTTTTCAGTTCTATTTTCATAATAAAATAAACAAGACAAAGATTTCAAAACAATATTTTTCATTTATTTAGACATGTCATCATTTTGTTTCAGTGAAAGGACTTTACTCTTTGACCATAAATATTATTATGCATTCCAAATTGCAAAATAAGAATAATCTTTATTGTCATATAAACAAATAAAAACATGTTTGTGACAAAATGAAAAAAAATAAATATATATATATATATAAAAATATAAAAACTCGTATACATTTAAAACTTTTACTACCAAACAGCATTCATTGTAACATACACATTACTGTATATTTATATCTATATATTTATAATTTGAATCCCATGGGATTTTATTTTGTCCCATGGGATATTAAAATCCCATGGGATAATTATAGTCCCATGGGATTTTTTTGTCCCATGGGACAACAAATATCCCATGGGACTACAATTATCCCATGGGACCAAAAATCCCATGGGATTTAACCAAAATCCCATGGGATAATGGTCAATCCCATGGGATTTTGCCCTGTCCCATGGGATATTGAAAATCCCATGTTTTTATAAATCAAATAGCAAAATAAATATAATAGTAACAGTAGAAACCAATGAAATTATTGAATCCCATGTAATTCCGCACATTTTGGTTATATACATGACACTGTAGCTCTTATTTGGCGGCGGATTTGCAAATGAGTGTTTTGCAAATTAAAAGTGTCCAGTGTTAGTAGATGATCGAAGATTAAGAACAAGATAATCATTAGAATATTTGATAAACTAGCTAAGTCTTTGATAGCCTGAACGGTAACAGTTGCAATATCTCAAAACTATAAATAAAATTGTAAATTAATCAATTCTGATAGAAATTAATTCTCTTTTCATTTGTTTCCCTCAGGATGAGATGACGATTATAACAGATTAAGGATTTATATACGAGTCGCAGATGGAAATCAGAAAATACTGATTACATTGTGTTATATAATATATTAGAGGGTCTGGATGGGGTTCTTAATTTTGTTATTTTTTAATTTTCAGAGCACTTTTCTCCATTCTTTATATTGTTTACCCATTATTCTCTGTTCTATATTCTATATTCTTTGTCTACTTTTCTCTGTTCTCTATTTGTTTTCCATTTATTCTGCACATTTTCCCCTTAATCTCTGTTCTGTAAACATCATTCAGAACCCAATATCAAGATTGTTATCAATAATTGTCCGTTTTGTTTTATATATAGAAACATTAATTCGAGTATTAGGTAATTATAATAACCGAGTTTTCAACAAATATCCTGGTTATGGTTCAATATTACGGTGTCATTTAATTAGCATATATCGAAAGTGTAACATATCGCAATTTTGTTACAGTTTTGAGATATTCTTCATCATCTTTAATCGCCAACAATAAAGTATATTTGGAAAATATTGTGTTACATTTAACGAACAGTATAAATTTTAAGCAAACGTCAGACGATTGAAGTTTTTTTCTAATTTAATAAAACGACATTAGCTACGATTTTGACAGATTAAAGTTCGGTTTTTGTGTAATTTTACAAACATTTACATGATTTTTGAGAGAAGAATAAAAATAGAAACATAAATTTCTATTTACATGTACAGCCAGTTTGGTTCGATTTAAAACAAATAAAAACTAGTATGATGTGACCACAGTTTCAGTTTGAGTTATATTATTATGATGTGACCACAGTTTGGGTTATATTAGTATGATGTGACTACAGTATGAGTTATATTAGTATGATGTGACTACAGTGTGAGTTATATTAGTATGATTGTGACTACAGCTTGAGATATTTTAGTATGATGTAACCACAGTTTGAGTTATATCAGTATGATGTGACTACAGTTTGAGTTATATTAGTATGATGTGACTACAGCTTGAGTTATATTAGTATGATGTGACTACAGTTTGAGTTATATTAGTATGAATTGACCACAGTTTGAGTTATTATATTAGTATGATGTGACTACAGTTTGAGTTATATTAGTATGATGTGACTACAGTTTTAGATATATTAGTATGATGTGACTACAATTTGAGTTATATTAGTATGATGTGACTACAGTTTGAGTTATATTAGTATGATGTGACTACAGCTTGAGTTATATTAGTATGATGTGACTACAGTTTGTTTTATATTAGTATGATGTGACCACAGTTTGAGTTGTATTAGTATGATGTAACCACATTTTGAGTTATATTAGTAGGATGTGACCAGTGTTTGAGTTATATTAGTATGATGTGACTACAGTTTGAGTTATATTAGTATGATGTGACTACAGTTTGAGTTATATTAGTATGATGTGACTACAGTTTGAGTTATATTAGTATGTTGTGACTACAGTTTGACTTATATTAATAGGATTTGACCGCAGTTTGAGTTATATCAGTATGATGTGACTACAGTTTGGATTATATTAGTATGATATGACTAAAGTTTGAGTTATATTGGTATGATGTGACTACTGTTTCAGTTATATTAGTATGATGTGACTACAGTTTGAGTCATATTAGTATGATGTGACTACAGTTTGAGTTATATTTGTATGATGTGACTACAGTTTCAGTTTTATTAGTACGATGTGACTACAGTTTGAGTTATATTAGTATGATGTGACTACAGTTTGAGTTATATTGGTATGATGTTACCACTGTTATTAGTATGATGTGACTACAGCTTGTGTTATATTAGTATGATGTGACTACAGTTTGTGTTATACTAGTATGTTGTGACTACAGTTTTACTTATATTAAAGTTTGAGTTATATTGGTATGATGTGACTACTGTTTCAGTTATATTAGTATGATGTGACTACAGTTTGTGTTATATTAGTATGATGTGACTACAGTTTGTGTTATACTAGTATGATGTGACTACAGTTTGTGTTATACTAGTATGATGTGACTACAGTTTGTGTTATACTAGTATGATGTGACTACAGTTTGAGATATATTGCGATTGATCTCAACATGTTCATGTCATCAGTTGTTGAAAATAGTATCATATGAAAAGTGAAACTAGGAGGCCTACAGAAAGACCTTCTTTGTCGTTCCTTGACTTGAATTTCTATACAAGTTAAAAGACGAGTTGACTCTCTTCTATCTAAGGTATGAATTTAAATAGAACTTAGAAAATCCTTATCATGCTATAACATATATGCTACATTTCAGTGTATTCATATCTTTATATATTCTGCAAAAAGAGAAACCCATAGGTCCAAAACATAAAAAATAAAAAAAGGTTACATAAATATCAAATAATTACCTAATGGAGCAATCATCATTTAATGTTTATCTAAAATACAAAATGCCGAAACGAGCTATTTTCCGACTCACTAAATGTATTTTTAAAGACAAGACAAGTGTACGTTGTCGTTAAATAATGCTTAACATCCGATGATCACTATATAGCGTCTTTGCCATAGTAGTGTTAATACACTTATTGATACATTATATCATGAACCAGAAATTTACAACAGAATACTAAGGAGTCAATGTCGTTGAAACTGTTTTCTTCCTTTCTTTACCATATACATTGGAGAAATTAACGACACGAAACACACATTCATTTTTTTTAAGGTCATGTTTTATTTTATTGAATGGATAAAACAACAAAATAACTAAAAGTCATCTTTATTTCAAATTATGTATTACTTGTTTTACAAAAATAAAAGTTGCATATGATTATCATGATTATACGATACAAGTATTCAAAAACGTTTTAGTTTTTGGGCTAGTCTATCAACCCGTCATTGTATAAAACTATCAAGGTGTCAAATCTACGCAAATTCTTATTTTTGTACCATCCGAAGCATTACGTGCATCAGACAATTCCTGATTGTTGCATTCACGGACACGGATGATCTTTGCAGATGTTGATTCAACGCATGTATTACTTGATGCGTTATTTGTTTCTGATAGTTCCTGCGTACTGCATTCATGAACTTTGATTATCCTAGATGATATTGTCTCACCGCCTTCGTTATCACTCTTGATTGTTTCGATACGTAATGCTCCTTTTCCATTTGTGAAGGACTTTTGTGGAACAGAAAGATATAAGTCAGTCTGAGGATTTGTTGTTGATTTCCATTTTGATATTCCTGTAACTCTATGGACATTTATCTCATCATTGTCTATATTTGTAATACTGAGTTTATTGTTGGGTGCTTCGTGTATAGCATTGAGCTTGGTCATTCGTTTGGCGTGAGCCATAGAAACAGTTTTAAACATGTTTTCTGTATCATTCCATTTTGATCTTAGCTCGGAACAATTCAAATCAGGCTCAGCTCTAATCATTGAACGAAACCATTTTGATAGCAATCTTTTCAATGCAAATCGAAATCTCTTGCTCATAATTGCATACAAAAATGGATTAAATGCAGAATGAAAAAATAATAACCAAACCGATAGTCCTAAAAACCATTTCGGTATAGATTTTTTCGGATAACCATATCCTAAGGCACAGTTTATAGCCAAATATGGTGTCCAGCAACATAAAAAAGAAATAACAAGACCTACCAAACGTACTGCTGCACGAGCTTCTCTTTCAAATCGTGACAAACTTCTCTCGCTCACTCTGTGAGACATTTGAAGAAAGCCATTATTCATTGGTCTGACGCTTTTGCCTAATGGAAAACTAATCATCGAAATTTTGTGAACCGATCCTATCATTTCAGTTCCAAATACTCCTGAACTGTTTTCCCCTCTGTCGCATACATTTTTGTTAATTTGTCTACTCATGTCGCTAATTTTTCTTGCATGGTCTCTTGCAACTCCTATGATTTTTATATAACAAAATGCCATAATAAAAATGGGTACTATATACAAACAAAGCACATTAATTAGTATAATGTGTCCTTTCCTTTCCCAGTTTGGTACGCACACATATCGTTCTGAATCATAAGATATGTGTCCGTAATCTTTGTATAATGTCGGAAATGTAACTGAAAACGAGGCTGTCCAAACAAAAAGGAGAAGTACCAAAATATATTTATACTGTGACCAAGACGAATGTTTCAAACAATGAATGATTGTAACGTAACGGTCCACTGATATAACTGTCACTGTATAGATTGAAGCAGATTGTAGCAAATGGTTCAAAATCCCAAATCCATAACAAACATTCTGAAAATAAAAAAGTTAAAAAAATTATTCACTACTTAAAATTATTAAATAAAATGACCACTGACTACGTTTTCATTTAGCTCACTGGGTCAGTATGCCATTGTCACTCATTTTCACTTCTTTGCATCCATCAAGATCATAGTTGCGCTTTTATTATCACCGAATACATAATCTTACATCTGTTTTACGGACAAAATAAAAAGGAGGCTACACAGGGCAAGATTTTAATTGTTTTTAGGCCATGAATTTTCAATGAACGTTCAGTCTATATATAATACAGTAATTTGAGACAGTTCCCAGTACAGTAAATTTAGAGCTGCTCATATCATTCGCTTAATTAACGAACAAGTAACTCTGATGATGATTTTAACTATTTAATATAATCATCACTAGGTTTGAAATCGTCAACTTGTCATGCCAAGCGTTTGATTTCAAATAAATGACGTTGCTGATGACGGATATTCCAACAGCACGTGTCGTGTGAAATGAAATCGACATGAGACATTTGCATCATGTCTTCTTATGATTAAACCGTTACTAAAATAAACTTTATTGGAGGTAATATTTAAATGCTATTAGCTTAAACCTCACACGAATAACATTGTATTTTGATTCTGTATATAAATTGTACACGTTTTACTTCAAGCATGATCTAAGTAATGAGGCAGTGACGGCTTCAGGGGGAGGAGCGTAGAGGGCGTACATCCCCCTTTGATTGGAAAATATTTGAAATTTTCGAATAAAAACTTCTTAAAATTATCCTCTCGCTCCGCTTTATTTAGTTTTAATCGAAATACGCCCGTTTCAAAAATAATGCCTCCCCCCTCCCCTTCTGGGTTATGGGTTAGCTTACTAGTCATGTGACAGTTGTTTCGTAACTCGTAACCTTGTTTAAAGGCAAGATTGAATACAATAAAAAAAATCATTAATACAGAGAATGATTATTTTTTTTATTTAATTTTGTTGACAGACAAGTCTTACCCCCAAAGAAGGAAAGAAATTGATGCACTAGTATGACCATGAAGTATGATTATTAAGATAAATAGTGTAAAAAAAAAGATTTCAGTCGAATTATATCCGTCAAGTCAGAACTGATATATTTTCATCGTTTCTCAATAGTTCTTGAAACAGAATTACTAGTACATTTGAATTAAAGCTGTATTCTAACATTTTGTAAAACGTATATAACATGTATAAAGTGATTAAAACAAAAATACTTACATAATGAACATATTAGAATTGAAAGAAATAAGAGAGGTAAATAATGGGAAAAATTACAGAAAAGAAAATTGTTCGTAATCTATCATAAACAAATAAATCCTGAGGCTTAAAAAACCTAATTTAATCCGATCTTCGGTAAACACTGATGTTGTGCGTGTTACATATGGTATTGCTCTGACTTATTATATTTATAGAATAACTAATCGAAGAATTCAAATAGAGAAAAATATTCAACGAATGACCGAACAACACATTAATTCACGAATGCGCGTAGCGCATGAATTAATTATCAGTGTTGTTCGGTCACGAGTTGAATACTTTTCGATATTTGAATTCTTTGATTAGTTATTCTTTTTATTACATTGGCAAATAGCTTTTTTAATGAAATTAATGTAGAAAATGTAAGGAACTATATCTTTTTTCTACGCATTCACAATTTGTTTTGATCCGACGTTATCGACGTCTTAACAACGCCTATATTATTGTTGTATGACGTCAGAGAATGAAATAACCACGTTTATTTCACATGTGAAATTATCGGTTTTTATTTGACTGGAAAATCAATGTAATTCATTGCTACCAATGTAATAATCACATTTATGCGTGCATGTGACTGTGTATATTTTCAGTTAAATCATAACTTTCTATAAATAGTTAATAAGTACGAAATCAAAAATTTGACACGGAACATTATTGAAATTCAATTTTGTGAATTCTGATAATAATAAGAAGGGTGATTTTTATGGAACATCCCCTCTAAGAATAACAAGTTATCATAATGTTCATGTAATGCTAGACTCTTAACGATATTTCAGCAGATGAACATTCGTTTATTATTTTGTACATAAATTAGGCAGTTGGTTTTCTCGTTTGAATTGTTTTACATTTGTCATTTTGGGGCTTTCTATAGCTGACTATGCGGTATGGGCTTTGGTCATTGTTGAAGGCCGTACGGTGATCTATAGTTGTTAATTTCTGTGTCATTTTGGTCTCTTGTGGAGAGTTGTCTCATTGGCAATCATACAAAATCTTCTTTTTTACAAACAAATCAAGAATGTATGATGTATGAGTATCTTTTTTAAACACAATATAGTAGATTGATCTTATTACGATCCTATATTAATGAATGGAATTTTATTTAACAGCAGCTCATTTTACGTTTAACCATAGAAACACAAAGGGACAGGTACATTTGTAGCAGCTGTCGTCTGCGTAGAGGTTAGTTTATATAAGAATCATATATGCTGGCATCCTACATGCCTATCAATGGCGGAAATATTTGTTTTTTTCAAATTATTTTTAAGAAAGGTTTCAACTGTATTGAGTTACTATTACTGTTTGTTTCTCTTTTACAGAGAATCACCCATCCCATCGTAAAAGTAAAGATTCCATTTACAGAAAAAATAGCAAAACTGATAATAGAAAAATAATTGTTGAATTTAAAAGAAGAGACACCACCAATGACGATTTTAGTACTTCAGAATGACACATACACAAACGACACAGAAAAGATGGCTACAGTAACAATACAACCAGAGAGAGCCCACAATACAATTATTTCGCTATAACAGAATACAACATTCGTCTCTAAAAAAGCTGATAGCAAATGTATAAAACCATGTTTCGTAGTGCAATATAAAAATGTGTAAAAAGGTCAAGCATAACGAAGAAAGTCGTCTTGTTTAAAAAAAAAAAACAAAACAAAAAAACAAAAAAGAGGATTCAAGCTCTATGAATGCATGCACATTTTCACTATTCTTTAACAAAATAATGTTGCAGGAATATTAAATGCTGGTTGAATATAGATTAAAGATGCAAATTTTGGAAGATAGAGGCTATTTATAATAAACAAAACTGACTTCTGGCATATCTGCATGTGGCATTTTTTTTTAAAGCTTTTAAGGATGTTCGCTACTCTGTTTCAAAATAACAAGCTTTTAAAAAGACTGTTATAAATTGATAGTATATAAATAAAGAAACTAAAAAAGCAAAAAAAAAATGAAGGGTCCGTGTGCTTGTTTTCGAGATATAAGCCATTGCAAATTTGGCTGGAAATAATTCCCTCTAGATTTTTCAAACATTTAACACTTAACCTTTTTTTCTTTCAAAAACGATGAAAAAATAATAAGGATTTTATAGGATTTTCAAAGATAAGTAGGAGTAAGTGGGCAAAATTTTTAATGGCCCTACATGGATAAAACCAGAGGATTCCGAATATCTGGCAAAAATTCAAAAGCAAGAGGAGCGAACATCCTTAATGTTTGAAAGGTGGAACGATTTGGAGAAAAGCGTACGTGGAATAAAAATATTTTACTTTTAACTATAATTATTTGATAATTGTAATCTTTCTTACCAAACTAAACATATTTCTAATGCGAATACTTGTATATATTTTGATAATAATTATTGTTTTTCTCGGAGATTAAGTTAACATTACATTTGTCCATGTTTCTATACATTCAGTCTACTGTCCCGAAAGAGAGTGAAGCAACTTGGATCAATACATTGATAACAATTGCACAATTGAAGGTTGGCGTGATCTAATTTCTAATGTCCATCATGCTTAAATGGTGTTTGCACTACTTTCACAAGTTAATGTTTATTCTACCCGTTGGAAGCAACATAATGGTTTGTCCGTTGAGAGAAAATAGAAACAATTTGAACAGCGACATATACATTATGCAAAAACATGGAATCGCTTTCATCCAGAAAACCTTAAATGACTTAATGAGTGTCATTTGGTAATTTAAGTACTTCATAATCAATTTATAGAAAACGGAGTAATTACTACATTGTTCGCATGAACTTGTTTCCGTATGTCAGGAGTAATAAATCAGTCTATAAATTAGAAATGCTAACATAATTATGGACCAATCACCGTTGTTTGAGAAAACAAACGTCATAGCTTAGATACTTCATCTTCCAAACCCGTTAAGCAAAAAGATATATACATAAGTTTGAACAAAACCACACTGCACCTCAATGGTGGTCTGGATGGGGTTTACAGAATAAACAATAATGACCAAATAGAATAATAGGGTGCATATATTCAAAGAAGAACTATGAAGAAAAAAAAAGATTAAGGTAATACAATACTTATTACAGAAATGAAAGATGCACAGAGTAAAGAAATACTCTAATAACAGAAAATTTTAATTGTAGAATCATTTTCTTGAGAATTCTACAGAATAAACGTAATTTATAAAGAAAAAGAAAATGCTCTAAAAATTTTAAAACATACAGAAATTAGGAACCCCCATCGATACCCTCATCAACAGATCTTTCAAAATTGTAGCACTAGAGTTTGGACGAAAGGGTAGTCCTTTATTGTCTGAAAATTTGTCGGAATTTTCTTTTTTCTTTATAACTAAATCACGTGATTATCTGCAAATATTAATACCATATCAAGTTTTGAAGTTTTGATATACGTATAGCCTATGTATGGATGTCGAAATGACAACGATTTCTGTAACGAAATAACAGGAAAAATATTTTATCGCTTTTTAGCCAAAAAATCAGATACTCAGCAGAGAATTGACCAAAGTCGATACCTCTCAGACAACCCTTGACATTTAAAATATTGCATTTCACCTTCAAAAGAGCCGTGAAAGTGTAAAGGTATTGGATTGTGAATAAAAAGATAAATGGTGTATACGATTATAAGACAGCAACCTAATAACACAACAAAACCAAAGGAAATGATGAAGAGATCAACGTACAGATAAAAACAATAGACAAGTGTCTACACATAGAACTGTAACATGATGATGATGATGATACATGATTGTTTAATGTCAACTGGCAAATTAAATGCATATTCACGACGATCGAGAACATACTAATGTGATGCATAAGAACTATACTAGATCGATACGTCGAGCCAAATGTTTAACGTGCAAGTTCACAAGATAACATAAAATAGCACTTTACTTAGACAAATTATTCCGACTTCGAGCCTTCTAGTTCACAAAATAACATAAAACAGCACATAACTTAGACAAATTATTCCGACTTCGAGTCTGCTAGTTCACACGATAACATAAAATAGCACCTTACTCGGACAAATTATTCTGAATCCGAGCCGACCGTTCTTTGCTCTTACTTCCAATATGATTTTATCATTTACATAGGATATTTTATTTTACT
Organism: Mytilus coruscus; assembly: GCA_017311375.1. NCBI lineage: Eukaryota > Metazoa > Mollusca > Bivalvia > Mytilida > Mytilidae > Mytilus > Mytilus coruscus. Next base: position 45,142,592 of record CM029597.1, read on the forward strand.
GCTAGTAATTATGTGTTTTGGAGGAATATTGCTGCATTATATATATTCAACCCGAGTATGATTTCATTCAAGCAGTGGTATTCAAGAGACAATACAATGGCTTATAGTTATGATACTGAAGTTTTCTTACTTCGTCTTATAGATGTGTATTTTTGTAATATATGCATCATTTTGTTTTGTTGAAAGCAGGACATTTATATTAAGTGGAGGAAGGAACACGCGAATGTAGTTCATGCCGACCCTAGCATATTACGCTTGTGGCGACGTCAAATAATGATAACGGACAAAATTGCAAGACATTTTCATTAATCCGTATTTTTTATAGATAACCCTGTAATCTTAATACAATTTGGTGTACCAACTTCAACTTTAAAAGTACTTTTTATTGATACAGTTATCAAAGCCGAAAATTATCTTCACAAAATCAAATCTCTTGTTTTTTGGCCGTAAAAGTTTTGTGAAGGCATGAAAGTTTAACTCGGACATTTCCGCAAGACAAATGCAAATCTATTGTTTTAAATCAAATATGCAGCAAAATTTATTTTTAATTTGAATTTTGGAACTTACATTTAGTACAAAATGATCGTGCTTACAATTTAATGAATTATCTATCAAAATTTTATTGTTTGAACTGAAATGTCTCAAGTTTCCAAATACATTTCCGATGGGACATTTCCGTACATCATATTCTTTTCAAAATATTTATGCAAATTTTAAATGGAGACAGCCATGTAAACCATTACTGAAATATATCACATCATAGAACGTTCATGCAAAATTTCCAAGACTTGCGTGAACATTTCATGAATTGGTCGAGTTTTATGTTTCGAGTTTGTTACATGGGACAACGCTAAGTAAACGTTTTTCTGATAATCTGTGTCTTCCGAAGCCTATGAATATTATATTTTATTCTTTCTCTATCATAATGTGACAATTTAAGAAGCAATCTTTATTTTCACGTATAATTTGAAATATTTATTTCAGAATTCTAAGAAACTCCTATATGCCGCGTGCTTATCGGAGACGCAGATTAGACCATTTTTGCAGTATTTGGTTTGGACCCGACCGGGGATTGAACTCGGTCGGGAATTAGCCCACAATCTCCAGCACACTACGCAAGTACGCTAACACGAGACCACCGAGGTGATTTTCAAAATTGTAACAAATATAAATTTAGGAAAAATTTGTCTAGAAGGTTTTCAGTTATTCTGTTAATTTTCTTTCTTATAATTTGTTTGGCTTGAAATATATATAGTAAATCTGCCAATAGGTACATGACATGTTGTACATTTGTACACATTGGTAATTTTGATGTAATCACAGTCCCACTAACAAGAAACTTGTGTCTCATTTACGTTTTTAGCAAATTTTAGTAATATATGGTTAATGATGTTTTGCAATGTTTTCAATGCCTCTTAACTGTAAAAATTTTAAATATAAAAATAAGAAGATGTGGTATGATTGTCAATGAGAAAAAACTCTCCACCAGTGACCGATTGACATAAAAGCTAACAAACAAAGGTCACCATAATGCCTTCAACAATGAGCAAAACCTATTCCGCATGAAAAGCTATAAAAGGCCCCGAAATGAATTTATATGATATTCCAACATTTCCATTTAAAACAATCAAAAAAGCAATCTTTTTTCTTTGACATTGATAGGTCAATAAGAGTTTTGTTGAACAAGAATACATCAAATTAGCTCACAAATTTCATTGATTATTTCAGTTTACAGCTTAACTAAGCTGGTCTAATTATTTTATCACGATTTATAGATTGAAAACTTTAAAAAGATAAATTTATTTTCTATCTACCCTTACGTAAGTAGCACAATTAATTTGTAATCGATTCATTACTTAAAATATGACAAATTGCATAATTCAATATTTGATGTAATTTGAAATGTTGTGAAACAACTGCTCTTACTCTTTTTTCTGGAAAGGGCAGTTTTGAAAGTCGAAAGCAATATCTCAGGATAGATATATCTTGAGCTGTAATTGATCATTTTTCATTTAATAAATTACCTTCGACAGTTTCGTTTTAACTACTTCAGTTTTTGCGATAAATGACAAAAACTACAGTTTTATCGCAATGATTTTTTTTTATCTAGTTACCAGTTTACGTTTCCTAGATGTTGTTTTATTATCCGCACCCTTTTATTTTTTTTTATTACCCTTTTATTTTCGATTACTTAATTACTGCTTTAAAATCGTTAACATTTATCCTTATACATCTTTCAATCTTAGATATAAACTGGCAGCACTTTATTAAGATTGAAACGAACAACAAAAACAGACAGCACAAGATATGAATAAAATGTGGTATATGCATTAAAGAGGCAGTAATTCAGGCCAACACCAAGTAAGAACGTAGACGGAAAAAAGTCCAACTGAATATTACGAACTACATGTAATCAGAAAAAATATATCTTCTTTGAAGTACGGATGTCGTTCAATATTACGAAACTATTCTGAAAAAAATGTCCCTAAAGTATGGTCCTCTGTCATCAGATATATCAGACTATATCAATAAAAATATTGATAAAAGGACAAAAAAACAATAATAATAAACAAATAGCGACTCACTATATTATTCGAGAAAAAACACTCGTGTAAGTCATAAACATTACAGTATAACTTATGATCAATTTGTGAAAGAGTTTTTGTGAAAAGAGTCCCTGGATTTTACAATACTTACAACTCGATTTAGTTGAAAAAAGAACAAACAAACGAATAAAAAACAAAATGTATATTTGTAAACTATATAAACATATTTACCTCGTTTAGTGTCAAACGATCATGTTGTAGATTGTTCACCATTGACGGCATTATAACGAGGCCAATCGCAAAATCACAGAAAGCAAGATTGAGTAGAAAAACAGAAGATAAAGTTCGTAGTGATTTGGTTCCTAGAATGGTGGTAATAACCATTATGTTAGTAATACATGTCATCACAGACATTAACGCCATAGTCCATATCAGGAACTGTTTAAATGTTATAATGTTCTCTGTTGGAATGGTATCATTGTGTGTGCAGTTAGTTGCCATTTTTTAAACCAAATGACAGTTTCGTTTTCTCGTTGAATAACCGAACAGTTGTCAACGCTCTCTATTTTTTTTTGTCACGAATAAATCCAGTAGGTACTACATTTCAGTTACGAAGGTTAAATTTACTGTACTCATATCATTTATTGTTCTGTAATCCATATAACTTATCTTATGTTAACAGTTTGAGAATATGATCTTCAATACTGGAAGGATTAGACTTTGTATCCTTTTATATAAATATACATGTATGACAACAGTATTATTTTTGTTTGTCACATTATAGAAAAAATGACACTTTTGATCCTATAATGTTTCATTCATCATCATTTCTAAAAACAGTCCTGTCCATACATTTTAACCCTTAATAGGAACTGAAATAGTAGCGAACGTGCAGTTTATTCCACGTGACTCTATCGCATATTTAAGATACAATTTGATTGACAACGTCAGAGTCAAAACTGAAAATAAACTGAACGATGAATAGTAATCAATAGTATCTTTATTTCTATTATGAATTTAATTAATTAGACTTCAGATTTTGCGAAGAAGGTGTATTCTATTAAATATTACCTGATCAACATTTTTCAGGTGAATCAATCGATTTTATTACCGTCCTGATAGCAGATAAACGATCTGTTGTCACTTTTATCCTTCTTTATCTTGATTTTCTATTAATTAAGATGACTTTATATCATTTTTCTCCTACTTGAAGAACAAAACGTGAGCAGTAAGAATTTTCATTGCTTGAAGATTGATGATGTGTTCGACTAGGAAACTATGGCTTGCGGAATACAAAGGGAACAGTAAAACAAACACGAACTTATCTTAAAAACAAGACGCAATAAAGGATTTTATTTACTTTATATATATTGATGGCATAACAAGTTTATCAACGTGCACGTTGAAACTATTAACGTACCTTCGACTGTCGCGGAGGAATCGGGCAAGATTTTTTTTTTTTTTTTTTACATACTTTATTGAAAACTTTCACATTTGTTAGTTGGATACAGAAAGTACCGGTACCTTATCCCGGCCTCGTTAAACATTAGATTGTATATTTAGATAGAAAATAGTTAGTACTTGTTAGTATTCTAAATTATAAAATATATACACTATATTATTATGTATCCATTATTTCCATATTGTTCAATAAAGAGAAATTTTATTTCATAAAGAAAGAAAGAGAGAAGAAAATATAAATAAATCAAAACAAAAAAAAATAAAACTAGAAAAAAAAAAAAATCACTGAAATTTGGATTTTGGCAGTAGTATTTTGGTCAAAACTAGCGTGTGTCTTAAGATATAACATTAAATAAATTTGGCAAAGTTGGTTTTCCATTGTAAAAATTCATACAAACACAAGATAGATATTAAAAACGTACATGTGGTTTTAGGCACAAAACAAGAACAAAAACAATAAACAAACATAATGGTGTTACTATGTCCTTTGATTGAGTTAAGCTATTTCAGTTGATATTTTATAGTGTGTCTTTCTATGTTGTGATGTTACACTATTAGTGAAGCTTGAAGTTATGCTACTGTATAGGCACTTGCTGTCGTATTTATGTGTACTCAACACGATACTATTTATGCGCTTGCTGTCGTATTTATGTGTACTCAACACGATTCTATTTATGCACTTGCTGTCGTATTTATGTGTACCCAACAAGATACTATTTATGCACTTGCTGTCGTATTGATGTGTACCCAACATATTACCCCTTTTAAATGTCACTTAACTAAATTCTATACCAAATAACGAATAGACTACCAATTATATAGTCTCGCCAAAAGAATATACCTACTGTACTTACAACTAGAGGTTACGTTAAATACTATACATCATTTATATATAATAGTTATACTTATGTTAACATTTTTTCTTGATAAATTGACTGATTGATTGATTGATTTTTTGTGTTTTAACGCCACTTGCACCACTGTTGTATATTTCGTGGCGGCCGGTTTTAATCATATGATTTTATTGATGAAATTACCCCATTATAAGTAAGAAAGTTTGACTTGATTTTATAAATGTTTTGGAATTGTTGAAAAGTCATTAGTTTTCCTCATCGTTTAATAGATCATTTATCAAAAGATCCCTTTATCTGCCCAGTCTTTATAGAAAATAGATTTCGTTCCTATTTTAATATTTTCATTATTCCAGAGCGAATCTGATACAAACTCGTCTTCATTTTTGGTGTAAATTTATTGTGTAAATCTGTCCAAGCTTTAAAGACCTCTTCCCAAAAGGGTTTTACATCTTTTGTTGGGCCTAAATAAAATAGGTTTTCAATGCTGATTTTTCAGTACTTTCTAGTAGCTTATTTAGTTTTGGGTTGTTTTAACAACCGCCTAATCCATGTTAGTTTCAATCCTTTTATATATTTGTCAATATTTATCATTTTCAGCCCTCCTAATTTGTGTTCAGAAGATAATATTTCTCTTTTTATCTTGTCAGGTTTAGCAAGCCCGAGTGCCCGGAAAGTACCATCGACCTTCGGCAGGAAAATTGAAAATCGTAGTCAAATAAGATGGAGTCGAACGCAACTACCACGTGCGGGGCTTGGCAAATTGAAGAGCAAGTGGACATGAAACATGTATTCACTAAAAAGTTTGACTATAAATATTTAACTGATGTCATATGGATAAGGTATCAAGAAAGAAATAATAATAAAAAAATCGCCATTAAGCACATGAAGAATTATACATTTTCGTTTGTAATATTTTCATATTTTGATATTCAACGTTCTAATGGCCCTGAAACATGAAAATTCAACGAATGATTAGACCTTACTTTCAATTTTGCGCACGAAAGATGGAATAACCGTTGGTTTCCAAGACTCCGAAACGGCAGAATAATTTGAAATTGTTCCTCATTATTCAATTTAAAAAAAAAAAAAATCAAAATATTAAATATTTTTATGTATCCATCAAATTGACCCTACACTTTAGCAATACATGTATATTCAAAAATTTTGTTATTTAATATATGTATATCAATTAACTGAACATTAATTTACAATGTATGCTGCATGTTTTACAAATGATACTATTATATACTATACTCATGAAAGTAATTCTTACTTCTTTCAAATCAGCGCAAAATTGAAATTTGGCAATGCTCTAAATGCACTTATACAATTTCAAGGTACTGCGCAACTTCCAACAATAGGCATATATCAACATTTTTTATATTTGGTAAGAGCCATACCGTCCCACAATATTTCCTAGGTCTAAGATATATTTCCAATATATGATTACATTGTTAATTGCAGTCGTCCATTTGACACGGTGAAACATGAAGAACTATTTTTCAAAATAAGGAACTTAAACCTTGATTTTTTGGTTAAAGTAGAACCATTTAGCAGGAGTATTAGATTCACCTCTAATATTGGAGTTCGCCAGGGGATAATTTGAGACTTAATATGTTCAAAATATTTGTTAATGATATACCAGATTATTTCAAAGTTACTGCCACCTAATTGATTTAAATAATTTCAAACTTAACTGTCTCATGTATACAGATGATCTTGTTCTGCTGTCTAAAACGCCAACATGGGCTTCAACAGTATTTACACGCATTTATTTTTAGACAATTACTGTAAACTTTGAAGACTTTAAATACATGCAAACAGAACTAAATCAGTCATATTTGACAATAATGGAGGATTATTCAAGTTTCATTTACAATAAATTATAATATGACTAAAAATGAAAAAAAAAAAAAAAAAAAAAATATTTTAGAGTAACTTTTACTTATTATAATAGCGTCACAGTTGACAAGCAAATATTATGTTAAAAGAGGCTGAAGGCCTATCATACAAATGTCTTCAACGCCATAAACTTGATAAAGTGTCATTCTATATTTTGAAATGAAATTTGGGGCTTATCCTCAGCAGAAAAAGATCGTTTGGCAATAGAACAAATATTTTAATCCACTTGTAACCCGATACATATCAAATTTGTTAAATATAATTTCGAAGATAGTAAACACTAAAAAACTTAGGAATTTTAGGAGAACTTGGAAGATTCCCATCACTATTTAAAGTGTTCGTTAATAAGATTAACAAAACCGGTGACCTGGTCACTGAACCCTGTACACCAAAGTTTTTACAAACTGAAAATAAACAATGCTGGTAAGGCAATATAATTAGTTAAATTAATTATTTTTTATTAGACACAACTAAAATTGCTCGCCAAAGTTTCACTAAAAGAATATCATAATTAAACAGCCACCTTTTAACTTATGACGTGAGAAGGAAATACTCCAAGGAATCGAGTTCATTTGCAGAATATCTAACACAAGATTTGCGATAAAGGTCATTTATTCAGAAACCATAAAAACATAATACAACTGACTGTTATGAACAATTATGTAATAAACCAAAACTGAATAAATGACAATAATTTGCAAAGGTGGGGAATAAATACCGCCACCCTCAATAAACAAATTACAAAATGTCTAAACAAACAAATATTGTACAATAAAAGATTTAAATCAGCATCATTCAAAATTCAAAATTTTTAATTCATAAAAATTATACATATACATATATATCAGTTAAAGAATCAAGGAGTAGGTGGGTGGAAATTAAAATCTTCACTTTTCTTTAGAAAACAAAAATGGCGTCCGCTAGCATTCAGTGCAATTGCGAGAATGCTAGCTAATCTAAACACATGTGAAGAGATAACATGCACCTAATCCTCATTGGTCAATTAGATATCATTAAACAATCATACTGGTAAATAATCTTGACCCTGATCGTGAGATGACCGTACTGACCTTGACTGCCTGTAATCAAAAACTTACATAACTCACAGACAACCCCATGCAAATTTACAGTTTCATATTACTCTTGATAAGAATAATTTCCTGACAAAATGTTTTATGTACCATAAAATGATTTTTATTAGACACAACTAAAATTGCTCGCCAAAGTTTCACTAAAAGAATATCATAATTAAACTTTACTTAATTTATATGTTGATGTTTGGACGAGTGATCTTTTTAATGATAACAAAATTATATCTGGAGGTAACAAATTAAGAACAAACAGAGTGTTAAAAAATAAATTTTCGTATGCAAATTATCTGAAATGAGGTAAATTTAACCATAGAAGACTACATGTATTTACAAAATCAGTGCACATGTTACATGTGGTATGGAAATAGATAGCGAGAAATGTAACTATATACCTGTCTATCAAAGAATATGCAATGTATTTAAATATCCTGTTGAGAATGTGATTCATTTCCTTTTAGAATGTCCAAAACAAATAAGCGAGAAATATAACTATATACCTGTAGATCAAAGAATATGCAATGTGTGTAAATTTGCTGTGGAGGATATGATTCATTTCCTTTTAGAATACCCAAAACAAATAAGATTAGATGGGACATTCTATACAAATCTGAAAATAAATTTCCAAATGTAAGCCTCCGTCATAGCAATTTCAAATTTAGTGTTGTTTTTTATTGTTGTTTTTTCTTTGTTTGATGTCTGTTGAACGTTTATTTGTTTGTTAAAATAGCCTTACATTAGTAAATACTGGTCTCATTTAACAGATTCGGATTTACAGTTGGCGAATTACCTGCAAAGCAAAATATCCGAAGAACCTTGAAATAAATAACATTACGTTAAGTTCTAAGAAAAAGCAATAAACAACTGACACTACAATGTTCCAATACATATAAGAACAAAACTGATGCCAATTTGGATGATGAAGTGACTTAGGGTTATTCAGAATGTAAACTATTTCCTGTGAAATTTTCAAATGCACTGCCTTATCTATTGGCTAATGACATGCACTCACCTGGTGTGAACATATTTCAATTAGAATACAACATCCCAATGTCCATATATGTTCAAAAGTTGGTTGTGGATGCTTAGATCGTTGTTCCAGATATTCAGAGCTGAAGTCTCGCAATTTTCTCTAGTTCTTTATAAATTTTATCGCATTGCAATCTTTATCCATCATCATAGAACAGCATTCCACACTCTAGCAATGAATCTATACGATGTGCTCCAAGGTCTTTGATATCCATGACAGTATTTGTTGAAATCGGACAGTGATGTCATAACAAAAATTAAGTAGAATAAATGAAAATAAATAAAAAAAAAAAAAGATATCATTATATTTACAACAATTATCAAAATTGAAACCTTATATGCATCAACATTTTGAAAATTTATCAATATTGAATTGAATGTATATCGACCCTATACTTTAAACACTATCAAAGATGTTTAAGCCAAACATAAGACCAGAAAATAACAAGAAATAGCGAAAACATAAATGTTCATCTTATTTTCTTAGATACTAAGCCAAACACAAAATATCACAGAGTGACAAAACAATCGTTTTTTTTTTTTCTCTATATAAGTTACTCGCCAGTATGCTATTATAGTACATGAGTTAGATTTTTCGATATATTCGCTGTTTATTCATGCATGAAATATACATTTGTTTACACTTTCTAATTATGATACTCTAACCAAATGTTCAAAAAAGTTTAAGTTGTATATAATCAATAAGTTTTCGTTGCTTTTGTTTATAACAATTTTAGTCTTTGGATGAGGTCGATGCGAGGATATCTCGACATAAATAAGTATATCGACTTCAAACTTCTTCTTCAGTCGATATACCTCTTTCAGGTCGATATATCCTCGTATCGGCCTCATATACAGGATGTAATTGTTATATTATTATTGTCAATATGCATGAAATTAAGCAGAAATTCACTTGATTGATTGTTGCTATTCTCTGTATCCAAGAAGGTATAAAAGCTACCCACATTATTTTTTCGATTTTCATGAGCAGTTCCTCGTGTTATATTTGTATGCAAAACTTCATAAAATTCAGATATATCGCCCATTTACGTACATGTTATGAAAATGAAAGTAAATAAGAGTGATTGGTGATACCTAGTTGTCCCTAATAATTAGAAAAGAAAACAAAAATTGAATTAGTGAGAAATAAATGTCTGTTATTGTTATAAAAATAGCAGGTTTATGACAAAACTTTTGTGGTGGGCAAACTTATGTGCGTTAAATTAGGCTTAGGTGTTTTATTTCATACTCTTTTGCACCATCCAGATCATAAAGTACCCCTTAAAAGTAAGTTTACCTGTATACAAAAATATGATACGTTTGAGACACGTGAACGTAAACGTAAATTAATAAAGAATACTACATAAAAAATCGTTTTATTTTTTTGCATATATTATTTGCCAATCTAAAGTAAGTTCTCGGACTAAATGTCACTATCATCTGTGAAATTTATGATGGATTCAATTATCATTACTGCCCATATCATCATGTTCTCTTATGGACCTATCCATTCTGTAGTCGTATGGATTGAACCAAGGATAATTTGGTCGTCCTGTAGACCATCATCTTATGAACACTGAGTCCACATTAAAATCTTTGACGAATGGACCTTCAGTAGCAATGAACATAATTCTCCGCTTTTCTGCCTGTAGCAAACTCCCCAGTCTGATTAAATACGCTTCACTGCAGAAAATCCGCGCTCGCAAGCTGCTGAAGACAGTGGTAATACCAGTAAGGTCTTCACCGAGATCAGCAGATTCTTAACTTTTAAGATTGCCTTTAAAGAAAATATGCTGATGTGTTGGGTTTGTGCCTGTAGATGTATGCTTTGAAATCATTCCATGTTACAACCATTTCTGTTCAGAATATCTTGAATATGTTGTAGAAGCAGGTTCAGCTGTTCTTGCCCAAATATTGGCAAGTTTTGAATATCCACGCATAGGCCAGTCATTATTTCTAATTTTGTAGCTTGAAAAAAAAAGAAACAATGGATCTTTTTCAGTTGGTCAAAATCTGTTATCCGAAGCTTATAATGTGTTGTTCTCATTTTTTTGCAGATAAGGTTCCACATCTCTTTCTTGATGGTTGCATAGTTTTTTCCACATTGAACATTGTTTAAGACTAATATTCCGAAAGATTTTGCTCTTAACTTCATAAAGGAAATCTGACAACTGTTTTCTACTTGCACTGCGTAGTTCTAGAAGAGAAAGTTGAGCCTTTGTCAGCGCATAAAATAGTTGTAATAAGGTTAAATCATAACGCTGCATGGTTTTAATGAGAACACTCAACACCTTTAAAACATCCAAGATGAAAAAAGTAATTAGGTAAAGAAACTTGTACTCCTTATACAATGGGCCAGTTCTTGAGCTTCAGCTGAACCAGGGCGAGATTCTACAACATATTCAAAATTTGTCATAATCACAAGGAAGTCAACTACCAAACTTTTCAATAAACGGAAGCCAAAGTGTCCTAAACAGGTTTGCAGGTTTCAATATCTTTTCTTCAATTGCATCAGCTAACTTTCTCAATTATAAAAGGGCTTTTGGCGAGTAATGATAATTGTTTGTACATATGTTGCAGAATGTCCTTATCTCACACACGATCTTGTGATGCTTTATAGCATTGTTGGCTGCAAGTTCGAGACTGTGTGCAACACAGTGAAATATGATGAGATAGGGAACTTCATCTTTGATCTACTTGGCAACTCCTGGACGGTTCCCCAAGTTAACTGATGCGCCATCAAAATCCAATAAGCTTTCTGTACAGTCTTGCAACCCATATCGATCAAATGTCTAATTGATGTTGTTCAAAGCACCAGGAGAATTAGCACTTTCAATATCTTCAGTTCATAAATATCAGTTTGCAGAAATTCCATCTTGCAGTTATCTGACATAAATTAACTCTTTTCTGGTAATAGAAACATCAGTGGCGCTTTCTATAGGAGTAGTGAAGAAATTAACATCAGTTCTCAGCATTTCAATAGGTGTTGATACTAGATCAATACAAATTGTCTTCACAAACCTGAAAATTCAAATTCAGTTTGTCTCAAATGAATGTGACAAACAAGTCAGTGGCCAATATGATTTTATATTAAGGTATGGATATCCCTCAGGCATTGCTCTGATTCCTTTTCGAAGTTTGGCATAACTTTTGGTCCTTTTTGGTTTTATCAGCTCTTTAAAATTTATAGTAGGTGTTGCACTTTTAAATAGTTCGGCCTCGAGCATCACTGATGAGACCTGGTTATTTGTTAAAATACGCATCTGAAGCGTTTGTATTGTAAAAGATTATGAGATCCATAAACGACCAGGCTGAAACAATAACTTATTATGACTCGATCATGTCAGATTGTTATGCCCCACCTACATTAGTAGAGGGTCATTATGTTTTCCGGTCTGCGCGTCCGTTCGTCCGTACGTCTGTTCCGCTTCAGGTTAAAGTTTTTGATCAAGGTAGTTTTTGCTGAAGTTGAAGTCCAATCAATTTGAAACTGAGTACACATGTTTCCTATGATATGATCTTTCTAATTTGAATGCCAAATTAGAGTTTTGACCCCAATTTCACGGTCCACTGAACATAGAAAATGATATTGCGAGTGGGGCATCCATGTACTATGGACACATTCTTGTTTTTCATCTGTTTTAAAATTCCTAAAACATTATCTCAATGTTCTAATACATTCAATATAATAAATATTCAGATTAGGTTTTAATTAAGCTCTAACTCTTGTAAAGCAATCATACATCTTCTTTATTAAAATGTCAGTATGAGTTTATGTATAGAAAATGAAAAGATATGGAGTAAATGTACATGGGACAAAATCGCACACAATACATAGAAAACATAGAAAATTATCAATGAACAGGGCTTTTATTCCTGTTCTTAATCTTGACAGTTGATGTAGGGCCTTCAACAATGAACAAATCATTCATACCTCCAACAAGGTCAAGACGGCCCTAGCGTCGACTTAAGCGGTACTATAGATAAAAATAAAGTAATTTGAAAGACATCGATCGCCGCTAAAATATGCCTTGAAGTTACACATGTCGGGAGCGGTCAATGAATTACATAATTTATAATTACGGGCGAGGTTTTGAACATATATTTGTCATACATTGCCCAACAAGACCAATAATTTCGAAACAACAAATGATAGACAGCACGGGGCATCGAAATATATGTAAGAAAACCTAGCAGTTTAAAATAGTATGAAAGGGCAATATACAAAACAGATGACCAGACCAGTATTTTGAAGAAATTTAACCAAACATGAAATTTTGACGGTGTATTAATATGAGAAATTCTCACATGAACAAGCACACCATAACTGTAAATATTATAAGAGCATACACCTCAAGCACGGTCCACTTCAAAAATATAACTCGTTGACTTTTCAATTTTTTTCTGCATGCATTGATTTTGTCCCATGTACATTTACTCCATATCCTTTCATTTTCTATTATCACTTCTGTAAAAGTCTACCATATCCCATATCAAGCCCATTCTTTTCTTGTATCACTATTAGTCTTGGATAATCAGTCAGTGGACACTAAGATTTACACACATGATAAGCTGTGGTAGTAAGTCTCTTTATCTTCACTTCATTTTTTTTGTAAATCTGCCTTGCACATTCTACTATTGGTCCTACTGCCGCAATATTTGGCTGGTCTTCCTCGCTGGTAGTTTGTGTGGGTACAAGCAGTTTGACCTTTTCTTTTAGCTTCTTCCTCTCATCACAACTAATGTGTGCTCTACTTTTCCAATGAATCACCAACGTATCCTTTCCGAAAACAGAGGTGCCAGTTTTGCAAAACATGATATTACTGCTACACTCTTTTCCCGTTTCTGATACAGACATGGCGTACAGAAGACCTGGAAATTCTTCATGCCAAGCAACTGGCATTTTCTTTCATTTTAACTTTGATTTCGTCTCATAGGTAAAGTATCAATACATGTGTAAAAACGCCTTGGAAATCCCAACTGATTAAAACTAGTTCAAGATCGCGAATCCGGTGACTCAGATCCCTTAGGATTTATCTGTTTTGATATGAAATCTTCCGTCAGCCAGCATTTTAAAATTTGATGTGATAAAAGAATCATTCATGTTTTAGGCATTTGTTGGTCTTGAAAATTTGATACGTTATATAGCATGAATGACTTGCTCCGACGGAAACTAATATGTTGATTCTATTTGTCCGACATCTATGTCCACTTGTCCCGGACAATCAGACAAACGGTAATGTCGAGCCCTTCATAACTAAAGCTATTTCCCTTTTGGATTGCAATAACAGGGTTGTAACTTCTGATATATTTTGAAACTACAGTCTTTACCATTTAATTTAATTTGATATCCTTTGATGTTTTTCTGCATACCAAACTTCACAGGTAGAAGAAAATTCAGAGCAAACAATGCACATCCTTGTCGAATTATTTGTTCCTAACCTTATTTGAGCTCCTTTTTTGCAAGATATATTTGTTCTAAATGATCAGTCATATTACTTATCTGTGAAAGTAAGTCAAAATTATTATTTCTCTGGCTGAAATCCAATTTGATATTTATTTTATTAAGCTCTTCGTCCTAAATTTGTATTTTGTTTAAATTTTTGTCAGTTTTGTTTTTCTTTTACAAAAACCTAAATTGCTGTCTCTTACTTTAGCGTTAAATTATCTCACAGAGTACCTAAATTTTCTGAGTTTGTTCCGTATTATATAATCGGCTTTATATTCGCTTTGAGTATTTGTTATTCACTTTCTTTACTTACAAAGAACAAGTCAATTCTTGTTGCTTTTAAACCTGATTTTTTACATTTGATGTGTTGAATTTGTGTAGGTTATTACTCTCTCTCTCCATATATTTATAAATTTGAAATATTTGAAGTGGATATTTAATGTGGTTTTTAGTCCGCGAAATGGTTTGTCAAATTTGTTATTTTTCATTTTATTTTTTGTATCATTTATTCATGTTATTATTAGAATTTGATTAAAATCTCCTCTCATGATTATAATGTGTCCCAAACTATGGTCTTGATTGAGTCCAGTCTTTCAAATTTTTAAAGAAGTCATTTTTTTTTGGCTATATTTGGTGCATATATGTTTATGAGGGAATATACAGTGTCTCCTAATTCAACATTAATTAATAAAAAACGCTCTTCCTGATCCTTATATTTATTTATAATATTATGTTTTGCATTTTTGCAAAACCAAATAGCTACCCCTCTTGATGCACTACTACCTCACTTTTGAAAAAGTTCCCCAGGAGAATCATTATTTATCACATCATTAACATTTGGCATTTTTGGTGTTTGCACCACTCAATTTATCTATTTATTTTTTTCGGTTTATAGTAAATCCTGCGTGTTTACAGGACATATATGAAGTGGTTTAAGGTTACTATTTTTACTTTTAGAAATCCTTTCTTATTTCTATATTCTTACCGATGATTTTATTTAGTAACTCGGGCTTTGATTTAAATGACTCAGTTTACCGCACTTCATTATGATATCGCATATGTATTTCCTAACTGTCATGTGACTAACGTAAATATAAACGGTAACCACGTGTTTATGCTATATATAAAAGAATACTTGAGACAAACACATGTCGATTAAATAAGAATCCACACTGCTTTGCACAAGACCGACAAGCTAGCTCGGATTTTTGAAGTTTAAGCTCACAAGTTTAGAATCTACAGGAATACCTTTCAATCTACCAGAGACATATATATATATGTACTGAAGAGACATTAATTGTCGAAATCCGGATATGGTGTACAAAACTTTGCATCTTTTGTTTGCGGTATATCATTTCCGCAAGTTTATTGTTTTCTGTTTAGTATTAAATTTTAATTAAGATCCATTTATTACATCGGTGATCCGTTTATTTGGCAATCGCCAATGGCAGTCAGCAGGGTTTAAGAACATTTGTTGTTCGACCTGTTAGTCAAATGCGTTTTGTTAAAATATACTTTTCACTTTTTGGTCTTTTGGAAAATGTTGTTTGTGCTGTATTTAGACCCTCTAACAAGAAATTTGTTTAGCATGCACACGTATAAAATTGCGGTTTTTATCCAACGCAATCATAGGTTTGAACGTTGTTTTCAATTTAGATTTGTTTATATTTTTGTTTGGGCTTGTATTATATTTGCTTTCGGGTTTATATGATCCGTTTATCCTATTTTGACTCCTCAAAATTCAAGAGTCTATCCTAAATTGAGGTAAATTGTATGGCTTTCCAAATACCGTTTCGATTCATAACATCACTGAAGAGACATTAATTGTCGAAATCCGGATATGGTGTACAAAAACTTTGCACCTTTTTTTTGCGGTATATCATCTTTTCCGCAAGTTTATTGTTTTCTGTTTAGTATTAAATTTTTAATTAAGATCCATTTATTACATCGGTGATCCGTTTATTTGGCAATCACCAATGGCAGTCAGCAGGGTTTAAGAACATTTGTTGTTCGACCTGTTAGTCAAATGCGTTTTGTTAAAATATACTTTTTACTTTTTGGTCTTTTGGAAAATGTTGTTTGTGCTGTATTTAGACCCTCTAACAAGAAATTTGTTTAGCATGCACACGTATAAAAATGTGATTTTTATCCAACGCAATCATAGGTTTGAACGTTGTTTTCAATTTAGATTTGTTTATATTTTTGTTTGGGCTTGTATTATATTTGCCTTCGGGTTTATATGATCCGTTCATCCTATTTTGACTCCTCAAAATTCAAGAGTCTATCCTAAATTGAGGTAAATTGTATGGCTTTCCAAATACCGTTTCGATTCCTAACATCACTGAAGAGACATTAATTGTCGAAATCCGGATATGGTGTACAAAAAACTTTGCACCTTTTGTTTGCGGTATATCATCTTTTCCGCAAGTTTATTGTTTTCTGTTTAGTATTAAATTTTAATTAAGATCCATTTATTACATCGGTGATCCGTTTATTTGGCAATCGCCAATGGCAGTCAGCAGGGTTTAAGAACATTTGTTGTTCGACCTGTTAGTCAAATGCGTTTTGTTAAAATATACTTTTTCACTTTTTTGGTCTTTTGGAAAATGTTGTTTGTGCTGTATTTAGACCCTCTAACAAGAAATTTGTTTAGCATGCACACGTATAAAATTGCGGTTTTATCCAACGCAATCATAGGTTTGAACGTTGTTTTCAATTTAGATTTGTATATATATATATATATATATATATATATATGGTATTGTCATTTCGATACGAACAGTCACGGAATCTTCGATAGGTTATAAGTACGGGATATATTTTCTCAGTAGAACTGGAAATATTTTTCATGTAAAATAGACAATAATCGTGTTAAACTTGGAACTTTTTTTGTAAGCCAGTGCACCAACGTCACCACACGCAAATGCATTGCACTAATTGATACAGTTTATTTTTTAGTAAAATAATTTAAAGTCAAATGACCATATATTTGAAAATGGAAATTAAGAAACTGTTAAAGACTGATTTATTTGCGCATGAAACTTTTTTCAGAAATGAAATTCTAAATGGCTTTAAAAAAACGATTGTAAATTCTTAAGGAAATCCGATAATGATTCAGAGCATGCTGCTGAAATGTAAGTCTGGTTAGAAATGATCGAAGTATTTTCCACACAGAGAAGCAATCATTATGTCAACATGAAAATTAGTTTAAATGCTTTAAACAATAAATATAGTGTTTGACAGAATTTGCTTTTAGATTATTACTTTATGACGGTCATAATCAATTAACACAAAATGAACTAAATGTAAAAGCAACTTTTATTACTTTCCTTATGTTGTGTTTTATATAATCAATTTTAGAACCAAAGACATCGTAACTGTGGATATTTTACAATAGTTTGTGATACTATTGTGAAGTTGCTCTTTACTTCCACTTATACCCAGTTAATTTCATTTTACCGTCATATGTTTAAGTTGATAATGCACACCAACTTTTTTTGAATGTTTAAAAGTAAAAATGTTACATACGAATAAAAGAACATGGGGAGTATACGTCAATGAGACAGCAACCAAAAGATGAAAAGAACAAAAAGACATCTTGCGCTTAACTTGCAATTTTCAACAATAGACAGAAAGATGTATAAAATTGTGAATATATTAAACAAAAACTATCAATAAAAATGTCATTACAACCAAAATCCTCTACTTACAAGCTTTCCAGACCTCGGATAGGTAAATGAAAATGTGGAAGGGTTAAACTTGTAACTTTTTTTTATAGATTCCAACCCTCCACCAATTGTAATCATGAGTAGATTAACAAAACGTACGTAAAAAAACATTCAAGAAAAACCAAACAGAAAAAAGCACTTAACTGTACAATTACTAATTTGTGCAAAAACAACAAAATACATAACACATTATAGCGTATTAAAAATGCTCTAAGTCTCTGAAAACGTGCTCAAAGTACATAACCTGCTGATAAGGAATATGCCCACCTACTTTTCATATCGGTCTATACAAATCTCTTTAACAATGAAATAAGTTTTGCTGTGTAGATGATGCCTCACTGACGTATAAACAACTTCTCCTGTAATGAATATGATACTTTATCCAAGGATTATGCTTTTCAAAAGATAATCGTCGGTAAATTGAAACACTGAGCTCTCATAACAACACCAATGAAGATGCAACCTTACAATTCTTCCTTATGGCAGCTGGGTTAACTTCTAGCTTAATATATTTGGCGAAACATGTGTGAAGTGTTGTTTAGCATAATAGTAAAGCTGCGGCGACATTTACATGTAGGCATAATTCTGTCGTATTGTATCGTCGACCGCGTCACACATTTTGTAAATTTGAAACTCCGTTTTAATGTTTGACAGAATTTAACCAAATTTGAACTGATTCTTAATCAGTAAATGATATTGTGCACCTGCTATTCATTTTTGATCATAGTGGTTTTGGGTATCCCATAAACCAAAACACGCACCTTTTTAAGTCTACTTACAATATTTGGAAACGGCAAATAAGACAAATCTTTCTTGGTCACTTAACATATATGAACATGGTGTTACTCTATGATATATAGTATAAGATATTTTATGTAATCGATGTAAACTACAGATAAAATAGTCAACGCCTTTATCCGTATATATTTGGATACACAATCTAAATGATTGCACAAAGTATCGTTGCGTTGGATATCATTGCTTTGAAATAGCTGATGGTATATTATACTTGGTTATGAAACATGTTAAAGATTTAAAAAAAAAAAAAAAAACAATAGACTTTTCAGCGCAGTATCAAATTTTGTCTTCGAACGCCCGAGTAGTACATTTTCGATAGGACGAAGTCCCGTATAAATATCTATGCAATAAAACTGTAATAAATGTGTGTATTCTCTTCAAACAGTTATACAATTAATGAATGGGTTTGATATATGTTTAGTAAACTTTCTATATGTAGGACCGCTAAGATTTCATATCTTGACTTCTATACTTTTAAACGAGAAGACCTCATTTTGTGTGTCGCTTCTCTTCCTTCCACAATAAACTAATCATCATGCCTCTGTGTCCTATAGGTATAATGCATAGTCGCATTTGTCATCCATTCTTATGATTATTCAGTTTGGGTTATTTTGGGAGGAAAACGAAAATAAAGGCGTCCGAATATTGTTTTTGTCATCAGACCGACTTTTAATTCAGACATGACTACCGGTTTTAAACTTACACATAATTTTCATGAGTATACATATACCAATGTGATTTCTGATCGGGCGGAGCTTACGTTTTAATTTACATAAGGACAGTCTATTTGAAGATGTGTGTGATAAGGTTGATTGCCGTTATAATTAATATTACTGATTGCTAATCACCTCTCAGTGTCACCAAACAGATATACAAAAGAACTGAGGGAACGATGTGTGAACCTCCGAAAAAAAAAAAAACATTTTAAGATTAATACCGTTTGTTTGTGCTACGGCAGACGGTATTTTAAAGTATCGGCTATTGTATTATTCTGTTTCAAACATTTCTGATTGTGAGATTCATTTCAAACATGATTTAAAAAAATATATATATAAAAATATAAAAAAATAACATTTAAACCCAATTATTCCTTCCTTAATTATGATCAATTCTGTTTGCAACTTATCCCAGTGCCCCAAAAAAAAAAAAAAAAATAATTAAAGCATTTGGAATATAAGCAGTGGCAGCTCCAGAAATGTTTATAAATGGGGGCATTGACTGCCTAAGAGGGTGCCGCGCAAGTTATGATTCAGTGATTCCTATATGATCAACAAAAAATAATTCCACAAAAAGGGGGGAGGGGGCATCCCCCAAAAAATCCGCCTCTAAAAGGAAGATAAAAGTATTTCAAATCGTTATAGAATAACGAAATATGCATTATTTACAACTGCGGTCGTCATGGTTTTACTTTCATATCCACAATTTCAAAAATGTGACAATTTTTACATCTGTTTGAACTCCGCTTTACAAGAAAATAAACGGCTGTGTCTCATTTTTTATTTTGCGAACACACATATAGTGTTTACATATTTTAACCGGATCAATGACCATAATTGGACACTTCATTGATGAGTTTGTCCCAAAACACATATCTATAGATGGACTGGTCTATGATGAGCGAACGGGTTAAACTCCGCCCGGTCAAGTGAAATAAATCAAGTTAATAATACTCGGGGACAGGACAATTTTTTTCGCGTTTATCTGCATGTATACTATGCTTATACTACTATAATATATAGAGACTCTCTATATAATATAGCAGTGATCGCCGTGAGGAGAAGAAACATAGAATTGATGGTTAATAGCAAATACACTTTATTTATAATATATAAACTATGTTCATAGTAGACAGAAACGCGAAATTATTGGAATATAACAGAAAAAAAAAAAAAAAAAAATATTAATAACGGACTTTGAAAAAACGGAGAGGGCTTGAAAATATTGTCCGGTCTCCATGTCCCTATTTGACTTTTGATATCTTTTCTGAAATTCTCCAGACATATTTCTTTTACAAAAATTCATCCTACAATAGTTTACATACTTCCAACCAAGCTTAAAATGCCCGCGATTTCGTGGGTGTGTTCTAGTACATCTTGAAATTAACAACGACGGTCGGCTGGTAAGTAAATAAAGGCAACAGTGGTATACCTGTTGCAAAGTCATAAATCGATTGAGAGAAAACAAATCCGGGTTACAAACTAAAACCGAGGGAAACTTTAAGAAACAAAAGATGATTCGAATTTCCCATTGTGATTTTTTTCATTTTTGTGTAGCTACTTTCACAATGCCCCCATACGGAGAAAATATTTCCAAGATGACACGATATCGAAGTGTTGGTGCCTTATGTCATTGTTTTCGTGATAGAGGATAACCGCAAACACGGTATCTACTGCACCACGGATTTTAGATTGGGAACTTGAAGTCAATCCATAGAGAGTTGAACTAATTTGGTAGACCGTTATGGAAAAAAGTGTCACAGATGACCATGGATATGTTCCACATGTTGTTTCCACAATACTATCTTCTTGTTGTAACTTTTGACATAACCGAATGCGAGGTTTTACATGTATATATTTTTCTTGAAATTAGTAGCACGGATTGTTACACTAATCAAATAGGAACTGCTTATCCATACAGTGAACTTGATTCCACTCTTAGCATTTTGGTTTGGATCGTACTGCTCCCAGATTAGTTTTCTGTGCAGTGTTTTGTTATTGTTCTAGTCATCAACAAATGAAACAAACAATAATTGGT
This sequence comes from Mytilus coruscus, assembly GCA_017311375.1. Classification (NCBI taxonomy): domain Eukaryota; kingdom Metazoa; phylum Mollusca; class Bivalvia; order Mytilida; family Mytilidae; genus Mytilus; species Mytilus coruscus. The sequence continues at coordinate 45,164,201 of CM029597.1, forward strand.
AGGGGGTTTTCTTATGATCAGTCTATCAAAGTTGTGCCTTTAGAGAATAAAATTTGTTGATAACTTCGTCAATCAGAATAAAAAAATGCCTCAGGTTACAATGTTTTTCATCCAATTGGACATTTGAACAAACTTAAATCTAAGTCGACTTTAATATACATAGACCACATGACTTTTTGGGAATTTGTTACTAAAAGTTATCTCAAAAATTGCATACACTATGTACTACAGTAGAATTCAAATGAAAACAAAACAACAAAATGATTTTAAAGTTGACGTAAAGAAATTTAAGTTTTGCTAAATTGATATTTGATTGCTTCGATCTGAAGGAATAATTAGGCCTTAATACACGAGGTGTCATGACTAAATGCATTAAATCTAGAAGAGCACATTTACGTTTCTAAGTAGTTGTGCATTATTAGAACAATCAATTGAGCTTTTCATTTGAATTTGAAATCGATCATTTACTGACAAAAAAGCATGACATGAATTGTTCATGTGATCTCAAGCAGTTTGTATCAGCTTGTTTACGTCTCTTCTTTGTAAAATGTAGAAAAAACGAACCTTTCCATTATAGAAACAGTATAAGAATATTAAATTTTATTTCAGGCAAATTTATGTTTGTTTGAAATATCATAATTATAACTGATAAATAAAGAGCAAAACGAATTGATTCATAAATATATTTCAACAAGTTTTGTCACAACAGTTTCCCAAAGTTTTCATTTCATTTCAAATATAATATATATATATATTTTATTTCGATATACACAATGTAGTTTATAAACAGTCTTATTTTAAATCAGTCTAGTTTTCCAGCGCCTACGCTTTTCAGCATATTGTTATAGATTTGTGATAAAGGATCTTTTATATATTATTTCTTTCCAGTTGGGTGAAATTGGTTTGAATAAATATGTTTTTATAGAAGATAGTGACCATGTAAATTATGAACGATAGGTAAACAGACTTACGACGGAAACAGAGTGATAACTATAGTTTACATGGCCATATGGACGAGTTGCGCAAAAATGTACATACACGTACATAATGATGTGCAATATTTAAATTGAATTAAATCCAAAACAGCAAAATGGTTGTGAAGATGCTGTACAGAAATTTCACTTTTACTTAATTATCGATAATTTCTGTATGCAGAAGTTTTAAGGCCCACTTTCATTAAAGCTTCATGATTTAAGGCTTTTAATCCCGAACATGCAATTTCCGTTATAAAGTAGCCAGTCACTATTAGCACAAATAATTAATGCTTTCACTTAAAAATCGATTCGCCACTGACAACAAAATTAATAACAAATTGCATAACATAAATGTTTCATGTGATCTGAAGCAGTTTGACTCCACTTATTTTCCTCTTTTCCTTGAGAAAAGTAATATAAAATGAATGATTCCAATGTCAATCCGGCATAAAACCGTGGATTGTACTCGTTGGAATTATTCAAGTGTTAGTTGTAAATATTATTAATCTAAACTTTAAAAAGAATATAATCAGACAGATTTTTATAGCCTATTTAACATTTTTTGTCACTAACTTTGTTCACAATCTTACTTTTTTTCATAGACAAAATATAATAACTGACCCATATGATTTATTAACATTGTAACGTCAAAGGTAGTCTCGTATAAATCTATCGCGAAAATATGTGCAAATAAACATAACGATACATTTTGAATAATCAATATGTATTTTGATGTAGAAAGATATTTATTAACACTATTTTGCAATTTAACCGTTTAAATTTCTGTTGAAATGCCTACACAACTTATCCAATTCTATAAGTTCAGGTGAATAAACTGACAGTTTATTTTAAATCAGTAGTATTATTTTCCACCTTCACATTAATAAAATGTCTTACGTTTGTTTGAAATTATTTCTAATAAGAAATTTGAATAGCTTAAATGAAAGAAAAAGAGTTTGCACAAATTATTGAAAATAAAATGGTAAAGAAAAAAATGTCAAAATCTTATTAGGTACATTTTGTCGGCAACGTATAGAACATTTCAAAACAAATTGACAAATGTATGAATGTGTGACAATAGACTGATATTTAAGGGAGACATTATGAGAAAAATCGAAAAATTAGATTATAATAGACCGTAAAGAAATAACAAAACACGATTGTACGGTCACCAAAAGGCAAGGTGTTTTGCTACTTCCTCGTGTATTCACATAGAAACAAGTCTGACGCTGAGCAGCTAAAGGAACAACAATTTGATTTTCGTGGGTAGGACAGGAGGATTTTGCAAATGACTATCCTGGCCTGGTTAGAGCTGAAAATAAATAGCCTTACATTAGACAGGGTGAATATTCTGCAACACAAAATACAGGAATCAGTCGTGTACAAAAGTACAAAAATAATAATTATAAGCATGCGTAGCAACAGAACAGATGAAAATGAATAGTCAATCCGAAAATATCCTCCCGCTTTCCCCCATAATATCAAATAGTCGTCCCCTAGTAAGATGTGTTGAAAGTACATAAGTTACCTAATTATTGGATTTATTATGGCCACTGGCTCAAGTCAACATAGAGGCATTTTAGTTGATTTGTTTTCCTTAACGGTAAACGGGAGATAAACTGAATTTAAAACATAACAATGCATGCAGTTCTCTTCAGGAAAATACAAATGTGATTTCTTAACTATATTGTCTATGTTAAATATGGCATGGTATTGGTTGCAAAAATTTGATATTTTTCATTTAAATGCAATACTTTTTATTCAATTGGTATATTTCTTCATTTAAATGCAATATTTTTTATTCAAATGGTATAATTTTTCATTTAAATGGTATATTTTTTCATTTAAATGCAATATTTTTTATTCAAATGGTATAATTTGTCATTCAAATGCAATATTTTTCAATTGGTATAACTTTTCATTTGAATGCAATATTTTTTATTCAATTGGTATAGTAGTTTTTTTTTTTTATTTATATGCAATAATTACATTATGGGAAATTCTTTAACGTCACAAGGTCAAAGTTGCAACAACGTTTGTGATTGGTTGGTAATTGTTTGGATTTCTCCCCTTTCTTTCTAAACATGAGTGACCAAGAATGAAAAAGCGTCAGAATATCGCCCCTCTAATTAAATTTGGCGTTCGTGCGAGTTCGTGCACTGGCTGTTAATGTCAATAATGGCCATGTTATAATAATTAATTTGACACACAACCTGTCCATGGACAGAAACAGATACCTGCGTGCACATGGCAAACACGCCTCCAATGAAAACCCTTTCTGAAGAAACTCCCCTACAGTCTACACATTGGAATAAAAAAAATCATAGCTAGCCCCCCTCCCCCTTCTAAGTCCAGATACATGTAATCATGACGTCCTCTGATGCTGTATCATTTTTTACTTTCCTTGATCCTCAGAGATATTGCAGGAAGGCAAACATAAAAAAGAATAAAAAGCCTTCCAGGACGTAATTATTTGGACTAAGCCCCCTCTTTTTTGCTACATGTAGAAAAAAAATCACCTAATTACGACAGCAGAACCAGAGACCCACAAGAAGACACCTGAGCTGTGATGCTCTCATGTCTTATGCCGCATATCATTTTACATTTAGGATTCGTTGCTGAGCTTTTTTACTGTTCCCATCTCCGAATCCCTTAAATAGAATTTTTTTCAAGCCCCACAGTAGTTCAATAACTTCTATATGTCTTTGCATGAATAAGTATGCAGGGCATATTTCAAAACATATTTTTTCTTCAGGACTTTTAAATGATGATTTACCTTTCAATACTGCATTGGGAAAAAGGGGGAGGGGGTATACAAGTAACTTTATTTTGTGACACTGTATATAATATAATAAGATACAAATCTCTAATGATTTGTATCCAACAAATTGTAGGATTGTACGTTTAGCTATTATCTAGACCCGTACAAAATGTATGTAATAAGATACATTTAACAGGGGCGGATCCAGAACCTCGGTGTCTAGGGGGGATGGGGTTCAGATTTAGATATTTGTATAGAGATGTATATGTGCGAGTATTGGCAGTAATGGTTATGGTGTGTGTGAGGGGAGGGGAAGTGGGTTCAGATCAAAGATTGTTTCTATAATTCTATATCTTTTAGTTTTACCATTTCACTCTATTCTTTATCCTTTGATCTCTATTATATTTGTCCTAAACATGCGTGAAATATTTGCCACTGGACATAAGGCAACCAAAAAACAATCAACGTATTCTTTATATTTCATCATTTCATTATTATATTATCTATAGGTTTGGTCCCGCCCCTTTTCTTTATTTTGCACATTATTCTCTCTTTGTAAACCCAATTCCTGTCCTGATAAATGGTGACTCAGACTCAAAAAACATGTTTAACCCCGCCGCCTGTCCCAAGTCAGGAGCCTCTGGCCTTTGTTAATCTTGTATCATTTTTAATTTTAGTTTCTTGTGTATAATTCGGAGTTTAGTATGACGTCCATTATCACTTAACTTGTATACATATTTGTTTTAGGGGCCAGCTGAAGGACGCCTCCGGGTGCGGGAGTTTCTCGCTGCATTGAAGACCCATTGGTGGCCTCCGGCTTTTGTCTGCTCTATGGTCGGGTTGTTGTCTCTTTTCATTTCTATTCTCAATTTTATAGCATCATATGTGGTTATTTAAACAAGAAACATATTCACATATTATAATAATTTACTGTATGCTTGGACTTATAGATAGATGTCATTAGTCCCAGATCATGTAATAAAGTAGGTCTTATAAAAATACAATAGCATTTTAATGATGATTATATATATGTATATATATTTAACAATGCCAATTTTTTGGAAAAAGGGTAGGGGCAAGGCTTTTTTAAAACATATTAATGATGTGGGTTTTTTTGTTCTTCAGTAGTGAGCCAGAAGAAGTCTATTTCTGTTTTTTTGCATTGGGAAGATCTTCTGGCTCTCTTCCTTCTCTTCTTTTTGATAGATTGTTTAGACGGCAGAGGCACATAACAAACATATGGCGTCGGTTAGCCTAAATGATATTAATGAATTTATGAATGCAGATATATTAGAATGTGAGCTGTGTTATAAACGTTTTTATGGTATGACAGCCTTAGTAGGACATCCATGTAGGACGATAAGCTGGATAAATATAAGAACTACACCGTCGGACAATAACAGTTAAGGGACGATTATTTGATATTCTAGGGAAGGGATTTTGATTGATTGGTGTTTAACGCTTCTTTCAACACTATTGGGCTATTCCGTGGTGGTCAGTTTTAATTCATAAATGAAGGATGGGGAAGTGAAGAGAGGGCATTATTATTCATTTGTATCTGTCGCTAACCATGCCTATTTTTCAGCTCTTACCAGGCAACCATATTCATATATGAAATCCTTCTGCCCCCCACCCCAACAAATAAATAAATATCAAATGGTTTTCCACTTATTTAACACAAGTTTAAATTGATTGATTGTTTGTTGCTAATTTGTAACGCACAGTGACAAATATTTCATGCTTGTTCAGGAAAACACGTGCTTAGAAGTCAGGTATATAATATAAAAACGAAGAGATGGGATATGATTGCTTATGAGGCAACTATCCACCGGAGTTCAAATATGAAGTGGATGTAAGCAATTATAGACAATCGTAAGGCCTTCAACAATGACAAAAACCTGATACTGTAAAGTCGTCTATAAAAGACCCGACATGAAAAGTGTGAGCAATTCAAATGAAAAAACTAACGGCTTCATTATACATAACAAAACAATTTACAAAATATCAAATATGAGTCGAGACATGAACCAACGACAACCACTAAATTACAGGCTCCTGACCTGGGACAGGCAAATAAAGAATATGGCAGGGTTGATATAAAACGAAGATGTGGTATGATTGCAAATGAGACAACTCTCCACAAGAGACCAAATTACACAGAAATCAACAGCTATAAATCATCGTACGGCCTTCGACAATTAGCAAAGCCTACACCGCATAGTCAGCTATAAAAGGCCCCGAAATCACAAATGTAAAACAATTCAAACGAGAAAACTAACGGCCGAATTAATGTACAAAAAAATGAACGAAACACAAATATGTATAACACAGCATCAAACGGCAACAATTGAATTACAGGCTCCTGGCTTGGGACAAACACATACATACAGAATGTGGTGGGGTTAAACATGTAAGCGGGATCCCAATCCCCTCCTAACCTGGGACAGTGGTGTAACAGTGCAACAACATGTTTGTGAGCACTCAACCCATCCCGAAGCTGGGACAGTGGTGTAACAGTACAATAAAAGAACAACCTGCACTAATCAGTTGCAATTAGATTAACCCAAAAGATCGGTACGAGACACACAAAAAACTAACATTCAGACAATAGACACAAAACACCGACATTAGAGTATTTGCAATTACTAGAAGTTTGCTCAAAGCTAATAACAACTAGTACTGAAATAAATCTTGTTCTCCCAGACTGAAGTATCAATCAGTACACAACGCGCGGCAAATTATTTATTAAAAATGAACAGTCTGAGAAACGTCTGGTTTACGTTGTATATAGATATAAGAAGATGAGGTATGAGTGCCAAGTGACAACTCTCCATCCAAGTCACAATTTGTAAATGTAAACCATTATAGGTCAAAGTACGGTCTTCAACACGGAGCCTTGGCTCACACCGAACAGCAAGCTATAAAGGGCCCACAAAAATGACTAGTGTAAAACCATTCAAACGGGGAAAACCAACGGTGTCTAATCTACTAAAAAAACGATATACGTGCATATAGATCCATGTACAATAAAAGTTTTTGAAAAGTGGTGGTCCAAACGTTTTGACTATCGAAATTTTTAAATAGAAATAACTGCCTGTGCACGAACTTGCACGAACGCCAGATTTAGTTAGAAGGGCGATATTCTGACGCTTTTTCATTCTTGGTCACTCATGTTTAGAAAGAAAGGGAGAAATCCAAACAAATACCGACCAATCACAAACGTTGTTGCAAATTTGACCTTATGACGTCAAAGAATTTCCCATAATGCAAATATTGCATATAAATAAAAAAACTAAAAAAAAAAACTACTATACCAATTGAATAAAAATATTGCATTCAAATGAAAAAATATTGCATATAAATGAAAAATATACCATTCAAATAAAAAAATATTGCAATTAGATGAAGAAATATGCCTATTAAATATTCCATATTGATAAAAAATATTGCATTTGAATGACAAATTATACCATTTGAATAAAAATATTGCATTTAAATGAAAAATATTGCATTTAAATGAAAAGATATTGCATTTATTTGAAAAATATACCATTCAAATGAAAAAAATATTGCATTTAAATGAAGAAATATACCAATTAATTAAAAATATTGCATTTGAATGACAAAAAAAATATACCATTCAAATAAAAATGTTGCATTTAAATGAAGAAATATACCAATTAAATAAAATTATCGAATTTTTGCAACCAATACCATGCCATAGTTAAACGTTTTCAATTTTTCGACGTAGTTAACCCACCAATTTTTACTAAATTCGATACACTTATATACCTATATGGAGTTCCTTTCAGAACGACAGGTCATTCTTTTGAAGAAACAACCTGGACGATACCCAGTTTCAATGAAATCTGCCTCAAGGGATAAAATAATGACCTGCGTCAGGTCATTATTTTCCCTGTTTAAAATGCAAACTACAGATTACTTTACATTTTATCCGCGTTGTTGCAAGATTGGATTTGATTGTACAATTTTCTATATTTAACACTTTTAAAAATATTTAGGCAGAAATAGTTCTTTTCTCTGTATAAAGCTGAAACTTAATCCTTTACTCTATTAAATGACAAAATATTTCCTTTTTTCTACAGGGAAACAGCCATGTTTTTTAAAGGGGGTTGGGTATGTGTGTGTGCTGGTGGGGGGATCTATAATATTTCACCCCGATTCTCAATGTTTGAAGAAGAAATTGTATAAAAATAATCTGCTTCTCCGCGAGAGAATTATCATGAAACTAGAGAAAAAAAAAAAAAAAACACAGCACCCCTTTTATATATATAGATTATATGATAAATTACTTATAAAGCGACTTTTTTCGTACATCGTATCAATTCAGTTGTTTCTTGCTTCCCGCAATTACTATACCATTTATATTGTAACTGGACAGTGATTTCTAACGTGTATACATGTATCTGGATTAATTAGTGAGTTTTATTTCACATTAGAAATGATCCGTAGGGAGTTGTTATACCTAAACGTTTAAGAAAAGAATATCCCACTTCAATGTGATCGGTAAAATAGATACCATTCCTGGAAATCTTTGCAGAATTTAATATTTTTTACGGTATATAAGTCAGATAATGCATATTTCAAGGTGTTTCTTGTTGTATATCACACCTCATGGTGTCAGGATTGTCCAAAGAAAGATCTCCTACGGTCGGTCTTTCATTTGATCAATCCTGACACCCCTCGGTGTGTTATACGACGAGAAACCCCTTAAAAATGCATTATCAATAACATAATTAACACGAATATAATCAACAATAAGCATAAATATTAGAATGGCTTCAAAAACTGGTATATTGCGATTTTGTTATCCTTCAAAATTCTCATTTTAAAGACCTTAATCTATTTGCAAGAAATTCCAACAATTGAATTGAAATAAAGAAGTTAAAAAATATATAAAATAAACCAGTGGAGCAATGAAAAACCATGAGTAAAGAAAAGCATACAACACCATGTTATACTTTAGAATTGTACGGAATGATTGGAAGAAGAAAATATCAATAATGAATTTATAAATTTCGTACGAGCGCAATCAGTTGAACCAATTAGGTAGCAAAAGTTCAATGTAGCTTGTGGTCTTTTCGACTTATAAATTTTGATATCTATTTTGTATACATTATGTGCACCGTCTTAATTGACTTGTTCTGTATTATTGAATGGCCTGCATGTTGAAATACCCTTGTAAAACTCTAGCCAGGGAAGTACAGCGTTTGGCAATTACTAACCCACAGTATCAGAAAGAGGAAATCCTGGATAATCATAGGTCTGTTCTATGTTCCTTTGGAATTTCAACCAAAGATGAAGAACTGGATCTTCCATCACTGTATTGGATACCTAAACTACATTAGTGTCCTTACAAACAACGGTATATTGCTGGGTCTTCCAAGTGCTCCACGAAACCTCTTTCTAAATTATTAACATCTATTTTATCAGCAATCAAAGCCGGACTCCAAAATTATTGTGAAACTGCCTATTCTAGAGGTGGCGTGAATCAGATGTGGATACTTAAAATTCCAAAGATCTTTTAGAGTACATACAATCTAAGACTTTCTCATCTTGCAATAGTATTAAAACATTTGACTTTTCTACACTTTACACAAGTATTCCCCATTCCAAACTAAAAGACAAATTGAAAGAGTTGGTATTACTTTGTTTCATTAAAAAGAATGGCGAACGTAGATACAAGTATCTTGTCTTGGGAGGATAAATCCTACTTTGTAAAGAATCACTCTGATTCAAACAAAAAATTCTCTGAAACTGCCATTATCAAGATGCTTGATTTCTTGATTGACAACATATTTGTTACTTTTGGAGGACGTGTTTTTCAACAGACTGTCGGAATTCCAATGGGAACCAATTGTGCCCCTCTTCTTACCGACTTTTTTCTTTATTATTATGAGGCTGACTTCATATAGGAACTTCTTAGGAAGAAAGATAAGAAGTTAGCAATATCCTTTCACTCTACGTTCCGCTATATAAATGATGTTCTCTCACTAAATAATACAAAATTTGGTGACTATGTTGAATGAATCTATCCCATCGAACTATAGATAAAGGATACTACAGATACAGTTAAGTCTACCTCATATCTTGACTTTCATCTAGAAATTGACAATGAGTGTCGGTTGAATTAAAACTTTACGACAAAAGAGACGATTTCAGCTTCCCAATTTGAACTTTCCATTTCTATGTAGCAACATTCCAGCAGCGCCTGCATACGGGGTATATATCTCCCAATTGATACGATATTCCCGGGCTTGTGTTTCCTATCAATATTTCCTTGATAGAGGATTGCTGCTCACAAGGAAGCTATTAAGCCAAGAGTTCCAAATGGTGAAGTTGAAATCATCACTTCGTAAATTTTATGGACGCCATCACGAGTTGGTTGACCGTTATGGAATAACCGTTTCACAGATGATATCGGATATGTTCCTTATGTCGTAACTACAATACCCTTCCCTTTTCACGAATGTGACTGACCGAATTAGACTATTTACCGGATTTGTAATAACATAAGCAACACGACGGGTGCCACATGTGGAGCAGGATCTGCTTACCCTTCCGGAGCACCTGAGATCACCCCCAGTTATTGGTGGGGTTCGTGTTGCTTAGTCTTTAGTTTTCTATGTTGTGTCATCTGTACTATTATTTGTCTGTTTGTTTTTTTAATTTTTGGCCATGGCGTTGTCAGTTTGTTTTCGATCTATGAGTTTGACTGTCCCTCTCGTATCTTTCGTCCCTCTTTTTAACATCCAGTATCATAGGTAACGACAAGAAACTTTATATATTATAAGAAGCTGATGAAAAATAGCGTGTTGTTCACGTTCTATTATGTAGATTATGTCTACTCATTGAATGACTCAAACTATGGTCAGTGTTTTCTGTTGAAAAGGTTCATTTATAACAAGGTTAAATTCATCTTTTTAATAGTTTGGTTAACTGTTATGATAACTAAGTATAAGTGTCACAGATGACCAAGAATGCTCGATTTGTCGCAACCTCAATCCATTTCAAATTAGGTATAATTTAAATTTCTTGAAAATGATTTCACTAGCGCTTTCGGACCCTTTGGCTATCTTTAGGCGACGATTTTACAATGTCAACTGACGGAATCAACTGACATTATATCTAATGTGGCTGATAACGGTAGTATTGCGCAGCATTTCAAAATATTTTGTGTTCAGAAGAATTGTGTTTAACCTTAATACGTATCTAATAAATAAGACTGTAATAATAATAAAAAAAAAAAATTAAAAAAAAAAACACTCTACTGTGAACTGTAAGACCCCGATTGTATAATCTGTGTAATAGGTCAGTACATCAATATTAGCATGAAAATAAAAATATCATTTAATCGACATTTGCCGATAGAAACATTGGGAAATTATTTGAAATTAAGGAAGACAACTCCTTCATAAATAGTTCTGATTCTTTACCCGGGTTTGGTTATATACATTCTGTTCTTTTCTGTCGTATTAGTTTGTCAACGTTTAAATTCGGATTTAGATTTTCGATTATTGTGGTCTTGAGGATCATTAAAGAGACATTACTAGTCGAAATTCGTATTTAGAGAACTAAAACTTGTTCCTTTGAATGATATCAATTTATGAAACTGTCGTGTATCATGTACGGATTAAAGACTGTGGGTGTTCAGACAGCATATTTTGTGTAACTATTCCTTTGCCTTTTGTGTGGTTTATGCTGTGTATGTACTGATTTTGGGTCAAGGATGGATACTCATATCCTTTGTTTTTCTATTATATCTGTTTTGTATGGATTTTGTTCATTGTTGAAGGCCGTGCAGTGACCTATAGTTGGTAACATTCTGCGTCGTTTGTTTTCTGTCATACCACATCTCCTTATTTATAAATACATGTATTAGGTATGAAAACACCTTAACTTTGCATTAGTTGGTTCTGAAAAGTGGATAGACTAAAATGGAGGGCGGAAATTTGACTGCCGCTGTACAAGAATATTTGACAATCACCCAATCATTTCAATTATCTTTTTTTGTGTTCGTTGTTCTTTTCATATTTCAATTGAAAAAAGAAAATACTTGCAAAATCACAAACAAAGACAAACAATAAAGAACAATAGATGGTCCAGATAGCCTGATTTGGAACAAGCAAATAATGTGTTGAAGGGACTTTGTGCGTACAAATTGCCCCCTTTTACCTATCAATACAGAATGTCTCTAAACTAAAAAAAAAAAAAAAAACAGAATAAAAATTGTCTCAGTGCGGCTACCACCAGTATGTCACTAGTTTGAACAAGGGAATGAAAAACGGTACATAATTTAAAAAGCAGGGTCAAAATTTACTCGCTACTACTGGAAGCTAACTAAGGCTGATTAAGATGTTGGTTATATACTGCTGCTCAAGAAAAACAAATAATCAGAAACTTATCTTTCAGGTTTTCATGAAGCATCACTAATAAATGTGTATTTGACAGAGGCCGGTTATTAATAGCCATAACCGCGGTGTACACATTGGCTTCAATATACAAAAGTTGTTAAATGCAAAATGTATTGGTTTATTCCTTGTAAACATCAACAACAAAAAAAAAAGTCAAGTATATCGCTTTTTGAGTATATATTTCAGTAAATTTAAAAATTTGAATTAGTTTTTCCTTGACAATAATGCAATGCTTCCTTTATTTTGTTTTCCTTTACTGTATTGTTTCCGTACAAAGGAACTGCAACATATGTTAACCCTAATAAATAACTCAAACGCATGTAACATACATTTGCCTCCTTCGGTGAAAACTCTATAACACATGTTCCTTTAGGTGCCGCAATCAGATTAACCATGCCTCCGCCATGTGGTCCAATCACGATCGAAGCATTTGCAAAACGTTGTAACTGATCATGTAAAGATGGTAAAAAATTGTCATCATGGAGAAGAAAGTTTATGTTTGCTTCTTTTGCAAATTTTTCAACGAATCTTTGAATTTTAGCGAAATGTGGCATGACACGGCTTTTATTTCTTTTAATTAAAAGAACAGTGTTTCTTTTGAATGGAACGCTAATATTTACTTTTTTATACAGCCATTGGATGTGATCCTGTGAGGGACTACCACATTTCCCGGTTTCAGGAACAATTAAATAATCAGCTAATATTGTACCATGTATTACACGTTTTTCATTTATGCCAACTAATTTTAACCATTGCAGAACCAATTTATTTTTCTGAGTCACATGTATAAAACTGCTCCATTGTTCTGTATCTGTTACATATGCTAATCCAACTAGAGCTTCCATAGGAAAATGCCATGCTCCTTCACCCCAGAATACTGCAATAGACACAACGCGTTTATATCTCGTAACTGTCACATTGTGCATCTGTAATTTGTTTTCAGACAAACATCCCCCATTTCTAACGGCAAGCTGTTTTGTTTTATGTATAATCCATCCATTAGAAAACATAATTACATCATTAAACGTTGCTTTTCTTCCGCTATATATTCCATATTCACTTAGTCCATTCCAACGTCTCAGTCGATTCAAATCATGGCGCTCGATAATTTCACCAAGTACCTGGTAACCTTTTCTCTGATTTTTATAAAGACTTTGTGTATTTTCAGGGTCAAGTTTCACAGTGCCTAGTGAGTGATTTTTATGTGAAATAGATATATGATTTGTTATATTAAACCAACTTTGAATATCTTTCTCCCAAATAAAAGGAGCATTTTTAACCTCAATTTCACAATCAACATACAGCAAGTCCGAAGACGATTCTACTAAAGACAAAAAAACAGAGTTCGGTCTATTTTGGGCAATGTTATAATTGCTTATTTTGTCAGGTTTAAGGATATTAGTTCCTATCGATTGATGAAAAAAGGTTTCAAATGAAATAATTAACGCTGATAATATGACACAGAAGATTATCTTTCTTCCTAAAAACAATGATTTACTTCTATCCATAATTGCCACACATCGTTCCTTAATTTGACACATTCGTTAACAACAACCTATATGTATGGCACCTTGTGTAAGATTGTTTGAATCATTCTTACAATTGTTAAAAGTAGAAAGAAAAATCAAACATCAGTTTTTAACATATACTTATAAATACATAAATGTAAATATACTCTGCAGTTTGCTATTTGAGAACTGACTGATATTTCAGGAATGACTTTTTTGACCGTCTGGCAAGCACCCTGAAAAGTAGATGAATTTTCGTTTAATTGTTGACGTAAATGTTGCTGATAACTACTTGAAGAAGAAAAAAGAAAAAAAGACAGAAAACTTTGAAATGATTTTGAATTAAAGCGATGTTTCTATTGGCCTAAATTGTATATTTGTATTTTCTAGATTTGAAGTTGAAAGCCGAGGTGCAGGGATAAACGCTGTTCCGTTTGACGTTGTTTGAATATATTACTTTTTCAACTGCATAGCCATAGCCTGCAATCTTCCGACTTCTACACGAGTGAAAGGTATACAAATAATTATTTGCCTTATTAGTATAGTATACCCATACAATCGTCTGGTATCATGCCTCTTTGTTGAGCAAACGATAATGTAAAAATATTACGTATTGAATAATTTCATGTTAAAGTCCCCTCGATGTCTTCTCTTAAACCATGTCGATTTGTTTAACATCATAGAAAACTGTTCGGAATTTTAAAAGAAAACTAAACCTAAAAGTGCCAATCTTACACTGCAGAATAAAAAACAATAAAAACACATTTTTGTAAAATAGTATATGTATTATTACACCCTGTGCAGCGGGAGAATTTGAAGCGGGTATGACCTTTCTTCCTGTTTCTTGAACTCATAGAAATAAATGTTGTATTTTCCTACAATTTTCACATATTATATAAACAATTGATATTGTAAATTTTAAAACGCTGGTCTACATAAACATGATGTAGTCTTGCTATACTGATGGACCGCTTCGCCCACCTTCCTTTATTGACGATATATTTTAAATGATTTAGTAGCGGTATGTTTATTGAATTATAATTCATGATTCGTACATAATAATTACCTTTCGTTGGTGTAAATGTCATCATACCATTCTAGAATATATTAACGGGCAACTATTTCTAGATATACAAATATATAAATTTTCCATGTTACAAAAGTCCTAAAATATACTGTTGTGCTTAAAGAAAAGATAACTCAAAAGTGCAAAATCTTTTGATATCTCGTTTGTTCACATAAACTTCATGCCTTTACAAAATAATGCAACATGTGTACGAATGTAGAGTTATCTAGGTTGATCTGAATTTAAAATAAAACGTCTTCAATAATCTGGATTTTAAATAGTGTTCGGTTCATATACGATCAATTTAGATATATCTAAATAATCTTTGTGTTTCTTTGTTTCTTTAATTAAATAGGCGAACTACTATGATACAAAAGACAAATAATGTATTCATAGGAAAGAAGTGTTTAATTCATTAATACATAATAATTCACAGTATGTATACTGTAAATAAAACATGACTGTGTATTCCTGCAATGTAAGTTCGCAGACAAATCTTTAAGACTGACAATAATTATCGAGCATATTTAACAGCATTCACCAAAGGTTGTTGCTCTGCAATACCTCTAACTAAGCGCATTAAAGAAGTTAAAAAAGACTACGAATTAAACTCACAGTAATTTACCGATGTTACAATTTCGTAAATTGCTTAAGTCAAGATAAAAAAACAGACATTGAGGGAAACGATTTAACTCCAAAGGGAATGAGATCGGTTGTGTCGACAGGTTAAACGTCTTCTCTGGAAATCAAGCCAAAATTTGTATTTGAATGATAGGGCTGCTTATTCGAGTGTGCATACAGGAAATCTGTAGTTTATTAAGTTGACAAGTTAAAAGGAAGTGCATAAATCCACGTTGAAGAAAAAAGTATCATACTTAGATATCGCCCTTTCATTGCAATAAAACTGTTTACGATGTCAAATCCTAATTTTCTTACACTTCTGGACATTTCGTAATCTTCAATTAAAATACATGTATGTTTTTTTCCAGAAACACAAATCTATTTAAGGCAACTATAGCTTGTGATGTCTAAAAGGCCACAAGCTTAATCTTCAATTACAATACATATTATTTTTCTTTCTTCAGAAACACAAGTCTTTTTTAAGGTAAATATAATTTGTGACTTCTAAAAGGTGACACGCTAAAAAGGTAAAACATGCTACACAGAGGAAGAAGTGATCAGTATGCTGGAGTTTTTTATTGACAAAATATTTGTTGAATTTGGAGGTAGACTCTTTCAACGAATTATCGACATTCCTATGGGAACGAACTGTGCGCCTCTCCTTGCCGACCTCTTCTTATTTTCATACGAGTCGAAGATCCTTCAGACACTTGTCAAAAACAAGAAGATCAAAGACGCCAGATCATTTAATTTCACATTCAAATATATTAATGATGTTCTTTCCATCAATAATACAAACTTTTCTGATTGGGTTCCATTTCTATATCCTCCGGAACTAGAAATTAAAGAAACAACAGACAAGGCTTCATCCGCCTCATTTTTAGACTTGTACCTCGAATTTGACATAAGCGGTCATCTCAGTGTCAGAATCTATGACTAACGAGACGGTTTCAAGTTTGAAATTATAAATTTCACCCACCTTAGCAGCAATATACTAACTTCATCTGCATATGGGTTATACATTTCCCAACTCATTCGGTATTCAGGAGCTTGAAGCTGCTTCTCAGACTTTATAAAACGTCGCAAGTGTCTGAGCAGAAAGTTGATAAACCAGGGTTATGTCAAAGAACGTCTCGTCCTTTTTCTAAAAAAAAGTTCATCGGAAGATACCTAGACCTTGTTGATAAATATTCCGTATCAACTTCATAAATAATACACGATGGTCATGAAGTATAGATTCTAGGTACCGACGTTGTTTATCATCTTAATTATATGTTATAGTGTTCTTTTTATTTGTCTTTGTATAATTTTAACCTTTAATGTTTAGTTCGTTTTGGTAATATACTTTTGGTGTGGCTCGGTATTTATACATCTCAGCATTGTAATATTGTTCAATGGTAATTTTTCTTTTCCTTTCTTTCATTTTGGCTTATGTTCTTTTTCTAGTGAGTGTCTATATGCCATTTTGTTTTTCTTTGTTGAAATTCTTATTTCTTTTTGTAGTGATTAAGATTATAACACAATGTTGACTGCTGTACCCCAATTTTTGAAATTTTCACCTATTATGTCTGTTTGTTTGCTCACACATTGCTGTAAATATAATGGAAATATATGCAACTGTCATACAAGTGAGAGGATTAGCTAGCTATGAAACCAGGTTTAACCCACCATTTTCTGCACAAGGAAGTGCCTGTACCAAGTCAGGAATATGACAGTTGTTTTCCATTCGTTTGATGTGTTTGAGCTTTTGATTTTGTTATTTGATAAATGATTCTTAGTTTTGAATTTTCCTTGGAGTTCGGTATTTTTGTTGTTTTACCTTTTCCTAACTATCGTTACACATGTTATAAGTGCAAGATTTACACATACTTTAACAATATTGTTGTGATAATGTGGAGACGCTAACCTCAACTATATCCCTATGAACATTCACAAGATTTACACATACTTTAACAATATTGTTGTGATAATGTGGAGACGCTAACCTCAACTATATCCCTATGAACATTCACAAGATTTACACATACTTTAACAATATTGTTGTGATAATGTGGAGACGCTAACCTCAACTATATCCCTATGAACATTCACACATACTTTAACAATATTGTTGTGATAATGTGGAGACGCTAACCTCAACTATATCCCTATGTGGAGACGCTAACCTCAACTATATCCCTATGAACATTGACAACTCAAACTTTTGTTTATCTTGGTAAAAAAAAAAGGCAATTTTATTCTTAGGAAAAACATTTTGAATTCAATACTGTTGAAAGAGTCAGATAGTACATGTAGGTTGGATTAACATGCCAATCATTGTGTTCAAATGAAGTCTTTACCGTGTCTGACAGAGAGACATGACTGTTTTCCTTAGGAACATTTACATTATTTAAAAGTCTTATAAAAAAATAAAAAGAGTACGATTCACAGTGAGACAGTTATCCATCAGAGTTCAAACGACGAAGATAAAAGATATTTCCTTATTTTATTTTTCAGCACTTTTCTAAATCCCTCCAGAAAGAATGTTTGGAACGTAAAAAGGATCGTCGATATCAAGTATGGTTTCCAACTTATCTATTCAGTAACTTTCATGGCAGACGAGTTGTCTTTCTTTATGGATATATCTCTCTGAATTTCGAAAACATGTTATGTTTTAAACACTAAAACCATAAGAGAAAAAGGACATTCTCATGGTTGGAAATATTCCTTTGCTATTGGCAATACTTCAAAGCATTTGGTCAAAGTCGACGGATCTTTATGAGGATAACTTTGTGCACAAAAAAAAAAAAACAAAAAAGACAAAAAAAAAAAAAAAAAAAAAAAAAAAAATGAAAAACCAAAAACCCTCTAATTTCGTTAGATTTAAATACCTAAGATTTTCAGTAATAGTCTTCTTTTCCCCAAATCTTGATAAAACATGTCAAAGTCTCTGGGATATTTCCAATTAACAGCATGTTATTGGATGAACATAACAACAGTTATATAGTAAGGGGTTAGGTAAATAATAAATACAGTTTGTTATAGCAATCCAAAAATACTTATGTTTTGATCGAAAAGAAACAACCCCTCTAAAAGTTAAGAAATCCTAATCGAAGGTTCCAAATTATTGTAAAATTCTGACAAAATCAAACACCTAACTGTATCAATCAATAACACGACGGGAAAACAACTGTCATATTCATGACTTTTACATGCATTTTCAGATGAAAATAGTGAGTTAAACCTGGTGAAAAATATTGAGAAGATCAAGCCGGAACTTTGCTATAATAAAATGAAAAGTTGTAACCAAACACATAACGTTTAAGAAATATCTTGAGTTCCCATTATCAGAAAAATAAAAGAAGAAGAAAACAATAAGGTCCTGATCAATGAACTGCTTTTCATGTGACGTCGATAAGGTCAAAACCAAAGGTCACATAGTAGATATGGTTTTGTAAACATATTGGGAATAGTAATCGATACAGAAAAAGTAAGTGAGTAAAACGACTTCATTAATTGATGACGTAAAAGTAAAATATCCCAATAGAAAGTTCAAGAACTGTTACAGACTGTCATAAGGAAAAACAGAAAAAAAAAAACACATACCGGTACCATTAAAACCAAATAATCAACATGATATGAAGCATACACAAAATGTGGAATCTTATTATAAAAATTATTGTGTGTGCATGTTCCTAACAATAATAAGTGTTGATACATTTGCTAAGTCCGGTTTATTTTTAAATCGTGCAATAAATGCTTGACACAACGAAAATGAACAATTCATTCAGTAGAGGAAACAGTTCTATGTAATATAAACTGCAACATAATATTATTGTAAACTGCATCTGTTTAATAACATCAAAACCTCGTCCTAAAAAAAAAAAAAAAAAAAAAAATAGAGGAAGTGCGCCTGACGTGCCAATTGTTTCCTGTGGATAAATGGATAATTTTGCGTTTAGTTTTTCGGGTAAACGTGATAGCCCAGGCGTACTGACACGTATATATATAGGTAACGATATAATATGAATTGTGAATTATAACATTGAAAACATTTGCAAACGTTCTATCTATTTATATTTTGTAATACTCTACATAATGCAGATACATATTAGTTGTTCCACGATGTTTGTAGTTATACTGTTGATTGTTTCATTGTATGAGAGAATATTTAGTTCGAATTCTGTAAATCATGTAACTAATGATAAACTCAAATAATTTCCGTCTCAGTTATTCTATTACATAGTATGAGTGTTCATTGCATGAACCAGACGACAGAATATTCCCGAACAGCACTCTAATTTTATTTGTACAAGGAATATTTAATAATCGTTGCTATTCATTATTACACATAGTATGCCATTTGATCAGAAGAAACCGTAGCTCTGGAAAAAGTTTGGCATGTCGTTCCAATCGAACTATAAATAAATCCATTACAGACGTAGTCTAGAGAGCAAACTTGTGCACATTGTATATGTGACCTAACTACATGTGTCTGCACTAGTTCGTGAGATTTAATATGTTCCTGCTGGATGTAGTAAAGAAAGAAGAGCTCATCCCCTACAATGTCTAAATGGAAATTACGTAATAAATAACCAATTCAAACATGCAAAATGAATACAATCATTGTTTCGAAAAATAAGGATTCTATTTTAACATGTTTAAATTCCGAAAATTAATGAAAAACAAAAAAAACGACATCAACCAACGACAGCCATTGCATTAACCCTGACGGCGTTAAGATTTATCGTCGACTTTTTGATTTCCTCATTTTATTAACAAAACAAGATACACTACATTTTATTTGTCGTGAATGTTGTCCTTAGTTTTTAGGAATTGATTAAATTGAAATTAACGGATCTAGTTTGATTCGTCCAAGTTTATATAAAGTAGAAAGAATAATAACCCTACATGAAAATAAGAAATTTGGTATGATTGTCGACGAGACAATTATCCATTAGAATTCAAATGACGAAGATAAAAGAATTTATAGTTCACCGTATGGTCTTCAAAACTGAGAAAAGCCCATGCCATATAGGCAGCTATCAAAGCCCGCCCATTGTAAAACAAATGATACGAGAAACGCAATGGCCGAATTTATACAATAAAATTAACGAAAAACAAAAATGACCGAAATCAACTAACGACAACCACTGAATTACAGGCATGCAAATCAAATGAGTCGCTTCGATGAAAAACAAAACCTTATAGTATTGTTTTCATTTGGATGACATTTAATATGGGTTGAAAATGTGTAATGCTATCAATGTTTGATATGAGATATTATAATATCAGAAAATATGCAATCATACGAAGAACGTTCCTTTATGGGATAGGAATATAACATTCCAACATTTTATTAATTAATCGCTTACGTTGTTCACATTTAGTTTCTTTGTACCCTACAAAACAGGAACAGCTATACCCATTGACTTCATCTGTGCAGAACCCTCCATTTTGTCATGGATTTGAGATACATTCATCGATATCTGTAATTATAACATAACAACTCATCATATCAAATATCTGCAAAAACAAAATAATAAATAAAGTGAAGCATCTTTTTACCAATGTAGTTTTATATCCGCCACCGTTAATGTGGCTTTCAATAGTATCTTATTGATATCCCAATGCAACTTCCTTCTTAAAAGTTGTCTTGTTAATATATTTTGAGTAGTCAATAATAGAGAACTCATTCATAGCTAACAAACACAATCATCATACTTGTTTTCAACTCAATTCATCGAAGCTTGCTTTTAAATTTACTTGACCAGACAAATTAGGTTAATTAGTTTTTCAGTACATACATGTATGTTTGGAAACCACAATTGGAGCAGGGTCTGCTTATCCCTCGGAGCAAATAATATCACCCGCCTCCAATCTTTAGCGGAGTTCGTGTTGCTCAGATTTGAGTTATCTTGTATATTTAGGTCTTTAGACATTTACGTGGAAAGAAACTTAGATTTTTACCCGTGACTTTCGTTTCTAAAATGTCGCTTTTGTTTCGTAACATGCCTATAACATATCTGGAATATCATATCGAACAGGTTTTCGCTTTTGAAATTCACCCTTTTTAAATGGGAGTTATCTTGATTATTTTTCTTGTTATTGCGTTTTCTCAGAAAATGTCAAAGGTATTCTTCTACAAAATAATCGTTTCTTCCCCAGAAAGATCTGTTTAAAGGATCAACCGAAATAAACGGCCCTTAAATGGGGAATTTTTTAAACTAAAATTGTTTGATTAAATATGATGAGTAGGTTTTGCTAAATGTATTACATTTGAAAGTATGAGAAGAAAATTATATATTTGCTTCATGTATTACAAATTTTATTATCCTGAAACAAGAAGAAATTTTAACTCCATTTTTCTAGAATTTTTTTCACTTTTCTCCATTTTATATAATTATTTCATATGTGGTGCCGCCCATTGATTGGTTGGTTGAAAAGAAAAGACGATGGTATGTAAAGATTCGTTCAGCAAAAAAATTTGTAGGCGAGGGGTGATGTAAATTTGTCAGTACACTATCACGCATTATGCCAAGTTTTACTTTAAAAGAGCTTTTAACAAAATTTATCTAGACTTACGACATTACAAATACATCACTAATGACGCAACTGGTAAACAATTTACTTAAACTGAAACCAATTGGACATTTTGACATTCATTTTCTTCAAATTTTTATCATTATTGCATTTTAAAATTTTCAGATTTTTAGGGCCATAATCATGAGTTATTGAACGAAATCCTAAGGCCATTCAAGAGCGGTTTTGTGTAACAAACGTTATTTTTTCCTTTGTATTTGCATGTTCTCGGTCAACAAGCAGAAAATTGTAAGTTTCGAAATGACGCTACGCCAATGCATTTGGTTCGAAGTACTTATGAAACTCTTTATAATTTTGTCCCCTCTTAAATATTCAAAATAAGCTGTGTAATAGGATAATTTCTTAACCATACATTTAATTGACCTGGGCTTATACTATAAGATCCATGACCTTTGAGCTTAAAATTGAGATAAACTCCAGATGTCGAACTTTGCTATAACTTCATACTGGTACACGATAAAGCCTTAAAGGGGCATTAGCTGTCAAATTCATGTTCACCGGTTTGAGTCAAATTCTCATATTTGGACATACTAAAACATATAATCAAATTATAAAAAGTCTAAAATAAACAATTTACGATGCATGGACTCGATGATATTTATCAGCATTTTGTGTGTATTTTATTTTAGACGCCATCCAATAAACCATCGGAGTGAACTCCGTAGATTTGTCGACAGTCATAAAACCCGATATAAACATGAATTTAGATATATATAAATAGCGTACACGTGCAATTGGATTTTTCTAGGTCTGTTTGATTTCATATTATAGGCTGAAAAATGTAAATTATCGTTTTTACCAGAGTTTTTGTGGATAGAGTTGAATATTTTTTCGATATTTTAATTTATAGATTTATTCAGTAATTCTTTTTAATGTTAACCATGGGCCTTTTAAAACTAAATCAAGACATTTCTGAATTCTTGTCTGACAATGTTAACAAAATCTATAAATATTTGTTTTTGGCATATTTCAGTTTTTTTGACTTTTTTTTTTCTATTTCTGTTCCCTTATTCAGAAGGAAATGAAACAACATTTTAATCTATCATTGCAAGCAGGTGTAGTTTTGTTTTGTTAACGTCTTTGCAAAGTTCGTTTTCTTCTAATGTGGATTTTTCTATATTTGTAACGGACTCGGATATTAGCCAATCTTCACAAAATCATTAATGCTGCTTTCCATGTTTATATGCGACAAGGACGTGAACATTGATATGTTTTGTGAAAATTGCAGCGTTGTAATTAAACCTATTATATTTCTCTCATTTGTTGGATACAGGTATTTTAAACTGGACTAATTACGTGAAATTAATGCACATGTTCAATGCATAACAATGGACAAAACCTGGTCAACTACTTTTACAAGGCGAAAGAGAAAGTCAAATCGTGAAGCCAGTAAACAATATTTTTTGAATCTAAGCATGAAAATTGAAGATTACGTTATATATCTTACATGAAACACATTCGCTGAACAAAAACATTAAGTATGAGAATCCAAAGATACTATATAAGATTACAGTTTTCCCACTAATTCCACGTGTTTTTAAGTTGTAGTAAACTCGTAGTAGCCCACCATGCATTGTAGTTCATTGAGACGATTGTTCAGTTTTGCAAGGCCATGTCTACCTTCTATTTTGGAAATTGCACTATGCAAATATATTCTGACGTTAGATAATCTAGAGTTCCAGACCTGTCTAATACAAAGATAGAACAAAAACAAAAAACAAACAGTGTTTTGCATATTCGAGATATTACAAATCAACTTTGCTCAGGGAATATATAGAAGGTAATGTTTTTGCAATGCAATACAAATCTTCATTTTACATCGATGGTCGATCATGCGTTGCTCTGAAATACTTAATATATTTGTAATACGTTCTATATAAAACATAAAGAGTATTTGTAAATATATATTAAACATATGCTTCAGTATTTAAAAAAAATGAATGCTATACTACATGTACTAGTAGGTTAAAAAATAATCTAATACTCAAAGTATAATTTTGTTTATTGAAGATTTATCATTGCCTTGCATAATTGGATTCATGAAGCTATATGTTCAATTCTGTATTTTATATTCGACTAATAATAATAATTTACATATAAGGCATTTGTCATTATATTCTAAATTGTTAATTGATTTTTTTTGAATTAATACACATTTCCATAAATATTTTGGCATGTGTTTTAGAAATGTTTTCTACGCAGTGAATAATGTAAATTTGTGTACCAATGCATTCGTATGAAGCTGTAATGTACTTAATTTTATTCGGACACGGATCAGTACCGATGTCGCGTGGTCGCAAGGTACAAGATTTACTATCTTGACATCGTTGTCTTAACCAAGCGGTTGAGTCCATGGTACACTGACCCTGTAATGTATATCCAGTCGTTCATGTCGTTTCATCCAATCGACCGTACACTGAACTTATTACTGATATAGATGAATGGACGTCACAGGATATAGTACCAAAATCATGCTGACATATGATCTGTTGTAAACCTGGAAAGAATAATTAAAAACCATCAACTTCGAATAAAAACAAATAAACGAAAAGAAAGTATGTTGTCTGATGGAAAGGATATAAAAAAATACCTATTGATTCGAATTTACATTGAAAGTTTTATATATTACATAATTTAATTATAAAAATAATTAAACACGTGATACAATGCAAAACGAGGGAGAGTACAGAAAATATAATTCTTGAAATATCCGCTATTTCACATATGCTATATACAGCCCTGTTACCTCTGACGGTTACCTACATTTTTGTTAATATGTGTTTGAAAAAAGAAAGCTTGTTCAGTCGTAAGCTTGCTATGTTGTATTTTGTGTACTGTTGTTCGTCTTTTTGTCTTTTTTGTTTTTGTCATGGCATTGACAGTTTGTTTTGAGTCTGTATACTGAGTTTAAATTGATACTTTTCGCCTCTCTTTTGCGACAGATGTTATGACTCGTATTTCAAGACATAGAACAAATGTCAAGTGAACATTAAATCAAATCTTGGTTATATGACTGTTAACTAATGTTGCCCAAAATAAAAACCTTTCCATGTTGTTCGCATGGCTATTGAATGAAACAAATATCTAAGCTATGTACGACGCTCTCGTTTTATCAAGGATCTATTTTTAACTTAATGTATCCTGAACCTATTAAGCCTGTGTATGACTCTTAGTTGAGGTTATATTTACTAAAAAGTGATTAGCCATGACTAATAAGATACGACATGTATCAAATAAGGATTGAATAAAAAAAAACGGTAAATCAATCAATCAAGTCATATTCAATACCACTTGGTCGTTGCCACTGGTGGTGGATGTGTTTCTCCCGAGGTTGTCACCAGCCCAGTAGTCATCATTTGCGTTGATATGAATTATCATTGATATGGTCAAAATGATAACTTAACTGTTTGAAAAACGTAGCTGTATTTGGCATTTGGTATTTATCTGAGAGAGAGAGAGAGAGAGAGAGAGAGAGAGAGAGAGAGAGAGAGAGTATATAGTATATTATATAGTACATGAGTCCCGGTTCACCTTTATTGTGCATCTGGTTGTAGATATACATGCCATATTTGCTACTTGACGTTTAGTGTGCAATCAATCGATAAGTTTCAGTTAGTGACCTTTATAGTTTTAAGTCTTTGGTGGATAAAAGTTTTCTGATGGTCACTAATATTCAGCTGATGAATATTGCATAACATTCAATAAAACGTTGTTTCTGATCTCCGACTGTGCAAATGTAAAATTAAATATGGAATGATTAAAGAGCGTCAAGCGTGAGAAAAAAATGGAATAACTTATAATCAGGTGTTTATAGCCAAGTTAGGGGATCAAACAATAAATGTTTTAAGGACTTCTCATGTTTTATATTGTTTAGCAAGAATATTAACTTTGCATTTCATGCTGCATCACCTTACCCATTTTTCTTTCTCAAATTAATATTTATAAGATAATGTAGTTTACAAATCTTGCATATATCTCAGTACAGTGCTAAGATGACTTATTAACCTAGACTTATTATTTTTTTTATGGTAACAGTTGCTATGACCTAATCAATTTAGGCAAATGAGTTTGGAAAACAACAACAAAAAAAAAACATTAATTTTTTTCCGAAAAGACCAACATCGACGATTTTATGTAATACCGAAAATTCAAAACGGAAAATACCCTATCAAATTGCAAATTTAAAAGCTCAAACACAACAAACGAATGGGAAACAACTGTCATATTCCTGACCTGGTACAGCCATTTGCTTATGTAAAAAACGGTGGATTAAATCTGGTTTAACAAATGTGTTCCTCCAATATTCAAATTTTATAAAGCGCTTTCTGCGGGTTTGTTTTTCGTATAAAACTTCCATTTGTATAGAAAGTCTAAATTTCGAATTATTGATGATCAGATAATCCACAGAAACTAGTTGCTTTTCTCTGTAATAGTAACGTTATGTGCACCAGAAGGAGAGAAAAAAAAAAAAACGAGAATACAACTCAAATAAGGCGTTTGCTAAGGATACCTTTTTGATTTTACCTAGTTTTTTTTTGGTGCGTAATGAACGTAAAAAGTTATGCCCCAATATAAATATTTTGTGTGGACAGATCAGACGTTCTATTTTCTGTATTTGGAATATTTTTGTCTTACAGTTGAATAGACAGGAAATATTTTTAATGCTTTAAGGAGTCTTCATAAGTCACGTTTATTACTCCCCCTGTCATGTCAATATTTATTGGAGGTTTTGACTTGGAAATAAAATTTTCACACCTAGCATTATCGACCAGTTGAAAATGATAACGCATCTGTGGTGAATTTAGTCACCTTTTATTTCATTTACTGTAGACATTGTAGCAATCATACATTATAAAGAAAAAAATATCTTCTGTTGAAATAATTAATATAGCCATACTTTAATAACTAAAATATGCAATACCATCCAAACCCTTCTAACTCTGACTCGTAATTGTAGGCAATGATTGAGTCTATGAAAATATGTGCAACGAAGGATGCTCTTTTTGATGCATACCAAAAACTTTTCTTTATATTATATAAGTAATAGTATTTGTGTTATTGAGCCCAATCAAATATATGCTTGTAACATAAACAAAATATGAAAATACATAAATCATATATATCACAAATTTGCTACACTTAAAAGTACTCAATTTTTATTCTGAGGGTTTTCCTTCCTCATTTCTAAAGATGAAGACACTGACTGCTTTGAAATCTGAGGGTGTTGATGGGTGATATATTCTAACATGTTTTTTAAATGTTATTAAACGTTTTGGTTATAAAGACAAATTTTGTATCTATAAGTATATATTTCAAATAAAGAAATGGATTTCATCAGCTTATTCAACACTAGCCTAATCTTTTAATTAAAACAAACAATTGCCAAAGTGGGGGAGGTGGGGGGGGTCTGGGGGAATGGTGGTGGTGGTGGTAAAAAACGTCGATTTGCCCCTCAACTTTTGATAGTGAGGGAGGGGATTCTTAATGCCCTCTTGTATCCCGGCTCCTACGAACAGTTTTTCTATTATATTTTCAAAATGTCAGGTTGGTGGTGTTCACAAAATAAGGCTGATCATTTTTTTTAATCTGCAGGCTATGATTGCGTCAATCGTTTCAGAACTACAACGGGTGTTCTGAATATATTTTTCATGATATAATGGTATTTTGTTCCCTTAAAACCTTATCTTGATTAATATGAGAAAAAAAAAAAAAAAAAAAAAAACAACTCTCTTTTGATATGCTGAACTTTAATCTCACTTTAAAAATAATTTTTCTATACTAAATTTTGGTCATCTTAAATGGTAGCGGTACACAGTCTTACCATTAATTATTTTATAGAAAGGTAAATTGCAGTGCAAAACATAAAAGTGTCTAGCTAAACATGTGTCTTAAATGCATTCGGATAAACAATATTATATGAAAATTATTTTGTGTTTTAGAAATAAGCTGATTGGTGATATTTTCAGATTGTAACGAAAGGATTTGATTTCGTATCAAATTAAGATTATGTATTGAGACCGAATTTATAAACAAAATATATTTTTAGCTATCAAAATGAACGCTTATATATGACTTGCAGCAGTTTTAACCTGACAACTAGCGTAGCAACTATGTTTATCACAACGGTATCAACTAACCCGAAATCGGTAAAATGAAGTCAAATATTAAATTAAAAACCAAAAGCATCTTCATCCTTTTGGCCACTTTCTACCTCATCATTAATTAAAAACACATTAAAAAGCAAGTCCGTAACTTTTTGTCGAGATTAATATGCAGTCATGTCGACGGTCATGCTGAGTGCGCAAGTACATATATTGCGTTTTGAATCTAATGCATTTTTGTTTAATTTGTTTTAACTACAATGTATATTGTTAAACATATCAATTGGAATATTCACTTAAGTTTAGATGACTTTGAACACTTTCAATTGTTGACATCAAATATATTCAGTGGATGTTTTGTAAATAACCACAATATGCTGTATATATTGCTAAAAGGTTAAATGTTCGAAATCTATAGATGATTGTAAATACAGATTGATCACAGGTCTCGTTAAAAATACAGTGAGACTTGGGGTAAAGATACATTTTTGGTTTCGAATAACACTAATTCCTATATTTAATCGGTTGAGATAGTTACCATTCAAAGGACTCAGCAAAAATATTTTTCTTTATAAAATGAGATGTGTTTTAAAAGTCCACCTGATGTCAACTCAATCCACTGAAAGAACTTATATTGCTTCATTATTAATGATAAACGTTCTCCAAAACAAAAAGGTGTCTATTTAAGATGTAAATCCAAAAGAGGCCACATATGAACAAACAAACAAAAGTAACCAAATATCAACAATCAAAACTGAATTTGATAGAGTTAATTACTAACATAGTCAACGGCACTGTTTTGTTTATTTTGACTGAAAAAACATACTGCATGTCAAAATTGGAATAAAAAATACTGAGATCGATATGAAATAGCAAAACAAGAGCAGGGTCAACAGAACAAGAACGTTACGAACAACTACCAGTCGTATAAAATCCGGTATCCAGCAAAGACCGGATCTATGTCTATAAATAAAGGCAACAGTAGTGTACCGCTGTTCGAAACACATAAATCGATAGAAATAAAAACAAATCTTGGTTACAAACTAAAAATGAGGGAAACGCATCAAATATAAGAGGAGAACAACGACACAACAAAAAC
Organism: Mytilus coruscus; assembly: GCA_017311375.1. Taxonomy (NCBI): domain Eukaryota; kingdom Metazoa; phylum Mollusca; class Bivalvia; order Mytilida; family Mytilidae; genus Mytilus; species Mytilus coruscus. The sequence goes on from CM029597.1 coordinate 45,193,348, forward strand.
ACAACACACAGAGAAACGAACTATAATATAACAATGGCCATTTTCCTGACTTGGTACAGGACATTTTAAGAAAAAAATGGTGGGTTGAACCTGGTTTTGTGGCATGCCAAACCTCCCGCTTTTATGGCAATGTTAAATATAACATTAAAATGACAACATTACATTACAGGACTACAATACAAATAAATGGGAGAACATATAGGACAAGGAAACACACGAATAATAGCTAACACTTCAGTTTCCAAAACTTACATTTTCTTTCCATGTATGTAGTCACAATAAAATCTAGATATAGCACTTCGCCGTTAAGTATACGCATTCCAGTCGCTTTACGTAAGTAGTCTGGAAAATAGAGTCATGATGATAAAAGGATTTATAGAATGGTATATATATATCAGCTTAAATTCCATAAATGATCGAACATCGCATCCTCAACTTTACCAATAAACAGATCATTGACACCAGGCTAAAATTATGTACGCCAGACGTCGGTTTTGTCTGCAAAATACTGATCAGTGATGCTCGAATAAAAGTATTAAAAAGGCCGAATACATTACGAAGTTGAAGAACATTGAAGAACGCAAAATTACAAAGGTTTTGCCAAATAAAGATAAGGTAATATATTCCAAAGGAAGAAAATTCTTAGTATTTAGAAAAATAAAAGTTTTATTCATGTTATTTATAACTGTTACTATATCAATGATAATTCATTACAAAACACAGAAGTGCTGACTACTGGGCTAATGGTACCCTCTAGGAGGAAACCTAAATGGCAGAAATGGCATTGACCTAGTAATGTAAATAAACTCTTCAAAGTTAACAGGCTTTAAACTTTGTACGCAAGACTCATCGTTTGCTTTGACAAACGTATAATACTACATGCATGTCTAGAAAGGCAAGTGCACTTCTCTGTTCAGAAAACCGGAAATTCCTAATGCTTTTATTAGCATTTTTATTTATTTTGCTTTGTAAACACATCCAATAAGGCTTGTCCTGTTTGTTTACTCGATTATATATTGACTTATCATCTATTTTCTTTTTTGAATATATATCTGTTAAATGAATGATAAACACAGTTTTGTATCCCCGTTATATGGATTGGATTTAACATTCTCTGTTTTTATCTTCTTGATGAATAGATTGCAAGATTGATTTTCTTTTTATATAGACCTTAATGTTTTTAATGTTAATAAATTTACTTTGAAAATGTAAACTGTTACTGTTTTGAAACTGAAATGTTTTAAAGTCTCACGATAACGCATAAAAGAAAAAATCAGACATTTCCTGTGGTTTTTCTTCAATTTTCCTGAAAACATGATATCTATATTTAAGCTTGTTACCGTGTTGTCATATAATTCGAGATGTTTTAATATCTCGGTTAATTGCCTGCAATATTGAAAGAGGATTATTGACGACAAGGCTTAGCGCAATAAACAAAACGTAATAGAGACAGCAACAACTACACATAAAAACAGACTTCTCTGTCATGTATGTTTATCTGGTAACACTAAAGTTCAAAAATTGGGTTATCCCCCTTTTCCCGCCATGGAATACATGCATCTGTAAAATGCCATTATATGTTTTGATCTTTCTTTCTGCAATGCTAAACACTCAGGTTGGTATCTTATTTCATTTAAATTACACAGCATGAAACTTAAAAAATAACCTGAATGCTTCGCAGAGCAAACGCATACGCTTAAATGTGAATACCATTATGTTCCGATCTTTCTTTCCACATTTCTAAACACTTGGATTGGTAACCTACCCCGTTTTATTTGCACAACATGAAACTTACTGACCTTAATGTTTTCCAGAGCAAACATATACTCTTATACATTGTGTTCTAGCTGAATAGACTGTAACAGATAGCTTATTATAATATATTACACAGTAGCATTTCATCGTTGACGTATCATAGGATTTGTACACAATATTCAATCGTTTGATTGTAATCAATGATTATAATACAAAATTTGCAGACAAACCGATATCAATATCAAATTCTAAATACGACAGAATTCAAAATCTATCTATTTTTATCTGTCGTTTGCTCATTCGCAGTTAACAGTCTCGCTTTACTTCATGTCGTCTTACATTTCTATGCCATATCGTTCTAAAAAATCTTGCATCTTATTCAAGTCGTACCTATACAAACTAATGTCAGATCTTGAAAATACAAATGGAGCATTTTTTCCCGCAACTGTTACATTAGATTTTCATGATTGTGCTTCATATTATATATACCGTATAAAATAACTGTGTTGAACATCATGCAGTCATAATCTTATCACAAAAACTGAATGTTAAGCACTGAACCAGGAAATGAGATATAGATCAGGTGAACTCTGTCTAAGGGACATGTAGATCATATATACTAAATATTATGTAGCGAAAAAAATTATATTCACATTAACTTATTATCTTTACAAAATCAAATTAGAATATTCCTTACTAAAACTCTCCAAGTACTCAACCCCCTTTCTTCCCCGCAATTTCTGTCCCAGAAATTATAGGATAGTAACCTAACAAACAACATGAAAACAGTTTGCAATTAGCTTGTAATCGAATCTTTTGGCTTCTTAAATTTTGACACAATTCGGTTACAATTATAACATGCCATTTATATCCTTGTGTACATTTTTTTCCATACAAACCATAGACTTTAGAGAGAAATTAAGCCAAACTCGATGTGGGTGTTATTCTGGTCATCGTTTGTCCTTTATTTTCCTTTATTTCTCAATTAATCTGTAATATTTGTGCGAAATGTGACATATCACAATTCGAATTTAGTTGTACACACAATGTTAACATATCTTACAATTAATGTAAGTGTACATTTCATGTTTATTAGACAATTTCATAACATTATCACTCACACTTTGTCTGTTCATTGTTTAAAAAATAATTCTAAATGCCGCATATATTCTGAAAAAAGAAGATTATATCATATAAAACTATGTTAATTGATCATGCGTTGTTAAGAAATTACAATTAGGTGACTTCACACCTTAATTAGTATTATGGATTTGCAACTAAAAATTTATTTTTTCATACATTTTGAGTCTAGGAAACGAACATATAGTATAGTTACATAAAATATCTAACGCCATTCCGTCCATGGTTCGTTCATTGCAATCTGAAAGATCAACATTACAAATGCTTAGAAATTGAAAAAAAAAAAAAAAAAAAAAAAATGAAATTATTAGTAAATATTTGTTTGATGTGAAAAAAAGTGAATACAATCGGTTTCAAACCTTTGTAACTAAATGGTACTTATTTTAACTGGCTTTTATGCTTGTAACTCCATATTTTTAAAAAATTGAAATTATTAGTAAATGTTTGTTTGATGTGATAAAAAGGGAATACAATCCGTTTCAAATCTTTGTAATTAAATGGTACTCATTTTAGCTTGCTTTTATGCTTGTAACTCCATATTTTTAACATATTTTCATATAGGATTTATTGTTCTGACAAATTGTCAATTAAAACATTTACAGTCAATGTGTATTTAGATATTGAATGATAATAGTACTAAATGTATTCACTATCATTTGCCACTTATGGTATTTACTTAAAATATTGTTTTAGATTAAGGGAAATCTGATTTTGTAGATAAGAAAAGGAGAAGTGATTTCGATAAATGCCAATACAAGAGTAATGTATAAATGCAATAGATTCGAGTATCATCATCTTATCACCTGAAAAGAGGATAAAATTCCTTTTTTTTAAAAGTAAATATGACAATTATAAAATAAATACAAGTTCATGAACATAAAGTTTGTGCAATTCATTGAGAAACCAATTATATTAAAATCAGGGGCAAGGTTGTTAACCAATGTTATTATATGATGCAAACAATATCTAAGACTACAAAACAATTCGCTTTTGATTTTTAAATTATTCAAAATGTGTCGGTCAACCAATTTTGTGATAATGTCGGAAAAAATATAAATAGTAGCACATTATCGTTAACATAAATATGTTATAAACATCAATGTTATTAGTTGCTCACATATATATCAACGTCCTTTTGTCTGTTGAGGTAAGTGTTCATGTTTTCGATTGTCCCGTATCTTCTTTTTGCGTAAACTCCCGAAGCCCCCTGAAGGGTTCACGCCTATATATTGGTGAATTTTTGTTAGCTTCTATGAGCCATTCAGATATCCTCGGAAACAAGATCCTGGAAACGTTTCTAAAATGTTCGATCATTTATACATGTAGTTATCTATGTTTTTGATACGGTCCCTCTATGAATAGGCTACCACATGACATTGTATATTTCAACTATCAAAGTTTATTTGTAGATCGGAGAGTAACAGAATACAGACTAGATTGCAGTAAAAAATCTTTTAAATATTAGAACCTATTTGACAGAACATATGCCTTTTTTTACAATGCGAATGTTTATTTGACATCAAGTATTATGATAACGCAATTATATAATTCATTTTCTTGATACGGTCCCTACTCGAGTTGTGTGAGTAGTATTTAATGCAATGTGCTATTGTGCATTGTGACAAAGAACCTGGGATTTTATGTCCCAGATTGAACTAATTATTTCTGAACGTATACCACGTGATATTTTGTATCTCAATCATAGCCGGTTCAAATGTAGGAAGCAAGAAGAAAATGAACAAAACGATATTTCTGTTTTATATATTTATCTTGGGTGGGAAACACTGTGGTCGGAAAACAAAGAAAAGATAATGTAACAGAACGATATTTCGGTAAAAAATATCTAATTTCATTAAAAGAAACTAACAGACCAAAAGAATATTCATCAGCATTATTAAGTTTAAACTGAGGCTAAATCATTAATAGAATATAATTTATGATGTTATCTAATGTCCCACAGGTTTGAATAGTGAATACATTAATGAACATTATATGCAACATATGAGCACCAATTATCAGGGACGCGTAAACATAAGTTAGTATCTAAACTGTAGTAAATGAAAAAAAAACTTGAATGATTTCAATTCACAAGGATTTTAAATCCTTGCATCTCACAAAAACGTTATCAATAATTTACAGTAATAATTTAATTATTGCGTGAACCCCACAGAGTCGCATAAGGTAAGTTTTTTGAAATAGAAGCTGTTTTCACATTGGATATTAAGTAGATGTCAATGGATAGGGCGTTTTTAAGATTTCAAAACAGCAATTTTAGCGTCTTATTGAAAAACGAACACAGTCCGTTTAAGCAACAATTAAAATTCTACCAACAAACAAAGAGTTTCTAAACTTGTTCCTATTCGACTTGAAATAGCAAAAATGGAATTATTATTAGAAGTCCATTACTTTATTTGGTAAAATATTGGAACAAAATATCCTTTATCGTTATCAAAATACACATTAGAATAAATAGAAAATAAATGAAAGAAACAAAAACTGAACCTTAGTATTGTTGAGATGTGTAAAATGCAGATTTAGTTTTTTTTAAGTTACATAAACATTTTTAGCCGTATGAAGACGATTCTGAAAGAATAATCAAATATTTGGGCGAGAAGTCTGTGATGTCGGATTTTGTGCATATGCAATGGAAACGGTAAAATACTAATACAGGGTCAGAGATAAAATAATGTATGTCTTTTATAGATACTGAGTGGTGATAGATACACTTTGTACAGTCAAAAATGAAATTATGAATCTCTATTTATAATTGAATTTTTATTTATAATAGTTAAGACTCTACATTTTTATCGAAATATAAATAAGTAAACAAAGGAAATAATAATAGACACTTCGATGACAGTTAGTTTTCTCGTATGAAATATTTGACATTTGTCATTTTGGGCCCTTAATATAAATAGGAAAACAAAAACAATAATAAAAAGAAAACTAGATAACATCAGACAGTTAGTTTTCTCGTATGACTTATTTGGCATTTGTCGTTTCGGTGTCTTTTATAGCTTACTATGCGGTATTAGCTATGATCATTTTTGAAGGCCATACGTGTGACATATGGTTGTTAACCTCTACTTCATTTGGTTTCTTGTTGAGAGTTGACTCATTGGCAATTAAACATAACTTCCTTTTATCATATAATGAAACCACACTTTATTTTATTTAAAAATATAAGTTAACCCTGTAAGTTATAACGCAATTTACAGGTACCTTTTATGTGTGTTTAAATGCAGAAATCATATGTCATATCGAAACAGTTTGAGTCCTTCAAATAATTCTATATGGATATGAAGCGATTTACAGACACACCGAGTGATATTCCTTGTGGTATGTGGACCCTCCCCCCAATAGTAATCAGACTAAAAGTTGAAGAAGCGGGTGCACAACTTCATGTGCCACCTATCAATAAAAGAATAAGTGCTGAAATCTGGAAATTCCGTCGATTTGTTTCAAGGAGTTGAGGTAATATGTATTCATAAGCGAATTTAGAGAGTCTATTTGACAGAGGCCTAGAACGTTTTTGGTAACAAGATAGGACGATATCTTTAAAAATTGGGCGATAAAAATATTTGTGTATTTATAAGCAAAAATCAGCATAACTTAGTAATAAATTATTTTCTTTTTTTCTTTTTCGAATTCCGTATTCAACAGTCATGCGATGGAAAAACATGATTTTTTTAATTGCGTACTGGACATGAGCTATACTGAATTGGCACTGTTATTCTTGCTTCCATCTGTCTGTCACACAATCGTATAAGAACAACAAATCAACAACTTCATTATATTTTTGTCTGATTTACAAAAGAGCAAGTTATGAAATGAAAAAGTGGGATTTGTTTGAACAAACTGGATTTAGTATAAAGTTGAGGGATCAAACTGTTTCTACTCTAAAAGCCAGATTGGAGGTTGTTGACTTTGGTTTAAATAAATTGAGTTCAAGCATATCTTCAATAAGATAGCCAATGACTAAACCATATAAACCAGTGTAATTGGTTTTCGAAAACAATTTTAGATTGGGATTAATAATTATAAATTACAATATAGCTGAGGGTTTCAAACTACTTTCAAACTGGCTATACAAACAAATAACATTGACATTTATATATCAACTTTAGCCAGGAAACTATCTCTAATTTTCAAAACAGCACCTCAGGATAGAACATACAGTACTTGCCTCCTATTTAGCATGTTGTGATTTTATCTATCAGAGTAGAGAGAGGGATGTGAGAGAGGAAAATGATTTCTTTAACAAGAAAATTATGCCCAACATTGAACATCAACCATTAACAAATTTTCTTTGAAAATATAATCTACTTATTTCAAACTATAAAAGTATCTCCTTCGGGTAATAAAATCCATGACAGTTTTCCTACATCTTATATAAAAAATGAGGTAAAATTATGCATCTTTATAGAACAATTATTTGATCTTATATACACAACAGGCATTTATGTTCATAATTGCATTTCTTTTTTTTTTTTAAGAAATCAACTTATTCTATTTTGTTATAAGGTTTAACTTGTGCCAAATCCTTCTAATCAAATAACATTAAATAATAATAAAGTAAACTAACAAATAGAAAATGGCTATTTATTCCAGCATACTGTAATGGATTTTATTACCCGAAGGAGATACTTTTATAGTTTGAAATAAGTAGATTATATTCTCAAAGAAAATTTGTTAATGGTTGATGTGCTCGACCGGCAAACTGTCAACATATTATGACGGTAAAAAAATGTAAAGTTCAAACAAAGTTAGGATCAGTTCTCATTAAAGTTATCAGAAGTAATCAATATAATTGAGTTTGGTAATGCTATATAATATTAACTGATCTATAAAACCACTGAAAATATATTAAAGTGATTTTTTGCTTAAGTGGTGAAGTCGGCGATTCCGGCCTCCTCGTTTTCATGTTTTGTTTGATCTACAAAAATAGAGTGAATTGTAACTCTGAAAATTTGTAATAGTCTGAACAGCCTGTTGAAAACACAAGCCATAGTCATTTTAATATCAATGAAGCTATAGGTTAACTGACAGCTTTTATCGTTTTGATATTCTTAAATGTAAAATTTGTTTGTGTCTTTGAGAACTATGCAAGAGTGTTTAAAAACTTTTATGGATATGTTTCTTAGATCAGCTCATATGAAAAGAACACTTGGTATAGTTTAGCCGTCAAATGCGTTTGTCTGGATTTAGATTCATCGGGAATCGTCAAACTCAAACATAATGAAGCAAGGGATCAGGTGCCATGTGGTTAGTTTTTGTTAGCCCACATATTGACGTTTATTCGGGTATAATTCATATCTTTACCTGAATAAGGTCACAACAATAGTTAACCCCAACCGTCCATTTTTTGGTACAATGATCAGGTCTTGACCATGTAATTTGATTGGTGAAATATTTCTTCATTTCTAATGAAATATCATAAAGCAGCTGATTGCGAAAATGATTTTTAAAGTCAAATTGTTCAATATTTTATCAATATTTACGTACACAATATGAATATTTGAGAACACGTCCCACAGACAACTCGAGTCAACTGGTATCGTCAATATGTCAACCCAGACCATCTACAAAGACATCTCGTACAGTCATTTTGTCAAATCAGACCGTCTTTTAATATATCTCGGACCATCTATAATGTAAACTCAGACAAAGTGTAAATAGATGATTTGAACTATTTAAAAACAAAACTGATTGCTATATCTTAATCCATTGCATATTATTTTTTATTTTTTTTATTTCCTAATGTCTGTCAATAACTTATCCTGCATTTCTAATAACATCTACTCTGGTTGTGTATAAATAAAATAGGACCATCAATGAAATTTAGATCATTTAATTAGAGGAACTGCATATACATTAATAGTTGATAATTAAATCTAAGGTAATTGATATAATTTAAGGTAAAATACCATGAGATAAAATAAATAAATAAATCTAATCTATAAATAAACATTTAAAAAAAAATACTTTAAAATATTTAATATATAGTTCAAACTCTCTGTTTAATCATTGTCCGATTTGACTTTTTGTACTGTCTAAGTTGACTTATTGATTGTTCAAGTTGTCTTCATAGACGGTCCGAAAAGTCTTTTGTCGAGTTTCCTTTTTAAATTACCCGACATATAGATATTAATTTGCGACAAGTATAAAAGTTACTACTTGATATTCAATTGCGGCTCTAGTTTATTTCAAAATTTCTAAGAAAAAAGACCGGGCGATCAATCATTTCGGTACCTATTACCTAAATACAATTTTTCTGCATAATTTAAAATACAATTTATAAACATTGTCTTTCTGATATTGTTAAACATCTAACCCCCTTGTTTTATTAATTTTGTATTTGCATTGCTATAGATCAAATTTATTCGTTTAATGTATCTTCACTTGTTTTTGTTAATTTGTCTTTTGATTGAGTTAAGCCATTTCAATTGATATTTTATAGTGTGTCTTTCTATGTTGTGATGTTACACTATTGTTTCAGGTAGGGTGAAAGAGGGACGAAAGATACCAGAGGGACAGTCAAACTCATAGATTGAAAATAAACTGACAACACCATGGCCAAAAATAAAAAGACAAACAGACAAACAACAGTACAGAAGACACAACAAAGAAAACCAAAGACCAAGCAACACGAACTCCACCCAAAACTTCGGGGTGATCTCAGGTGCTCCGGAAGGGTAAGCAGATCCTGCTCCACATGTGGCACCCGTCGTGTTGCTTATGTTATTACAAATCCGGTAAATAGTCTAATTCGGTAGGTCAAATTCGTGAAAAGGGAAGGGTATTGTAGTTACGACATTAGGAACATATCCGATATCATTTGTGAAACGGTTATTCTATAACGGTCAACCAACTCGTGATGGCGTCCGTAAAATTTACGAAGGGATGATTTTTAACTTCACCATTTGGAACTCTTGGTTTAATAGCTTCCTTGTGAGCAGCAATCCTCTATCAAGGAAATCATGATAGGAAATACAAGTTCGGGAATATCGTATCAATTGGGAGATATATACTCCGTATGTAGGCGCTGCTGGAATGTTGCTACATAGAAATGGAAAGTTCACAATTGGGAAGCCGAAATCATCTCTTTTGTCGTAAAGTTTTGTTTTCAACCGACCCTCATTGTCAATATCTAGATGTAAGTCAAGATATGAGGCAGACTTATCTGTATCTGTAGTATCCTTTATCTCTAGTTCGATGGGATAGATTCGTCCAACATAGTCACCAAATTTTGTATTATTTAGTGAGAGAACATCAACTATATAGCGGAACGTAAAGTTAAAGGATATTGCTAACTTCTTATCTTTCTTCCTAAGAAGTTCCTGTATGAAGTCAGCCTCATAATAATAAAGAAACAAGTCGTCAAGAAGAGGGACACAATTGATTCCCATCGGAATTCCGACAGTCTGTTGAAAAATACGTCCTCCAAATGTAACAAATATGTTGTCAATCAAGAAATCAAGCATCTTGATAATGTCAGTTTCAGAGAATTTTTGTTTGAATCAGAGTGATTCTTTACAAAGTAGGATTTATCCTCCCAAGACAAGATTCTTGTATCTACGTTCGTCATTCTTTTAATGAAACAAAGTAATACCAACTCTTTCAATTTGTCGTTTAGTTTGGAATGGGAATACTTGTGTAAAGTGTAGAAAAGTCAAATGTTTTAATACTATTGCAAGATGAGAGAGTCTTAGATTGTATGTACTCTAAAAGATCTTTGGATTTTTAGTATCCACATCTGATTCACGCCACCTCTAGAATAGGCAGTTTCACAATAACTTTGGAGCTCGGCTTTGATTGCTGATAAAAAAGATGTTAATGATTTAGAAAGAGGTTTCGTGGAGCACTTGGAAGACCCAGCAACATACCGTTGTTTGTAAGGACACTTATGTAGTTTAGGTATCCAATACGGTAATGAAAGATCATCTTTGGATGAAATTCCAAAGGAACATAGAACAGACCTATGATTATCCAGGATTTCCTCTTTGGTAAGTGTCGTGAGGGTATATGTTGAGTTTCCAAGTGAATTGTCAATACCTAATTCATTTATCAAGCAGTTTATGTAATGATATTTACACACAAAAGGATGTTGTTTGGAGCTTTATCTGCGGGGACAACAACATATTTGTCATGGAGGTCTTTAAAATTGACGTAGCGTGGGTATTGATAGACCCATTTAGTTTCTTAATTCGGATTTGTCAACGACCTCACAGCCTTAATCCATTCGGAAAGAGTATCTACGTCTTCTTTCTCGCGTTTAGCCCATTGCCTGGCATAATCCTCGACTAAATCCATCAGTATTTTGAAGTTGTATTTCCAATTGATGGATTGTGAAGGTTGGCGCCTATTAAAACGTTTAAACCCGCAGGAACCTGATGTTCAGTGGTTGTCGTTTGTTGATGTGGTTCATAAGTGTTTCTCGTTTCTAGTTTTTTATATAGATTAGACTGTTGGTTTTCCTGTTTGAATGGTTTTACACTAGTCATTTTTGGGGTACTTTATAGCTTGCTGTTCTGTGTGAGCCTAGGCTCCGTGTTGAAAACCGTACTTTGACCTATCATGGTTTACTTTTACAAATTTTGACTTGGATGGAGAGTTGTCTCATTGGCACTCATACCACATCTTCTTATAATTATTTTCTGCAATTCTGATGTAAAGAATTATTGGAGCCAGTTTTCATTTTCCCTCAAGTACAGAGAAGATTTGGGTTTTTGTGTTCCTGATATTTTCACAGTAGACAATTAATCACGAACCAGCACTATTTCTAAATTTGCATTGTACAATGTCGTGAAATGCGAGATATAAACATAGCGAAGATTTAACAACCCTATCAAAAGCCTAAATAGCTAGCAAATAAACTCGCCATAGATGCCAGGATTTAAATTTTGAACACAAGACGCGCGTTTCGTCTACATAAAACGCATTGGTGACGCTCGAATAAATAAAAATTAAAGGCCAAATAAAGTACAAAGTCGAAAATTTACTCATCTACCTGCCAACATGCACAACTCCATGCAGTTTCTTCATTTTGAAAAGATACTTGTCATACTTTATGTTTTGTAGACTGATAAAAATATTGCAGTTCTATGATAATAACAATGATTGTGTTTATTATTTTTTTTTTTTTGACATTAAAATAATAATAAATAATGCTGAATGGTATAGCTGTTGACAAAATGACTTGTGATTAATGTAGAATTCCATGTTCCTTAAGTTTGGACATAAGTATCCCGATGTAAGCGAAAACAGTGTATACGAAGTGCGAATCCAACTAGTTCATTTTCACTTAAATACGCGAGTATTTCTCTTCTAGTATAAAGGATGATGGGAAAAAATATGTGTGTTTACGTTTTGAAAATACAAAATAATTGGTTTGAATGTATGTTGTAATACGATGTCTTTAGACTATGACTTTTAATGTACACATACAGGATTTAACCAAACAATGTGTTATTAAAGCAATATGATCTGGAATATTGATTATTGAAAGCGATTCATCTTGCTTATAAATGGGATTTTTCTTATGTGGGACTTTTGAAAGTGCGATAAATTTTCATTGTGATTTTATGTGATAATTGAACATACAAAAGACTTTACTTCAAAATTGGTGATATGAAGACTGTAATAATCAAAACTTACCGTACATGCTTTCTTGAATATACAAGGCATATATCCACTGAACAGTTGATTCCAGACGTCGTGCGTTCTAAAGCCACAAACAGCAACAAGGTAAAAGAATACGATTAATGATTTTAAAAATCATGATGAGTAATGTACACAACGTGTATACAAATATGTATGTTCTACATTGTATGTAAGTTAAGTTATCATAAATATAGATTAAATAATTCAAATTTTTAACTTGAACTGTAGTTATTGCATGACAAATGCACGTATGTTTTCAAACATTGGTCAAAAAATTCCCTGAAAAAAAAAAACAAATGCTTCAGAAATGCAATCACCTAATAACTTTAAATAGCTTATGGTATGAAATAAAATAAAAAATACTGAACTCAAGGAAAATTCAAAACGAAATGTCCCTTATATGTGCGTACAGTGAGCATGTCTGCCTCCATAATATATCCCGCATACCTACTTTATTTATTATGATTTTCTAAAATAGTCATAAGCTATGAAATAGCCTATAGCTATCGTTCGTTACGTGTTTTGTAATAATACTTTACCCTCCGTTTGTAAAACACCGAGAAGAACATATCCTGTTTCTGTTGAAATACCCAGGTAAATTTTTTGTATCGCTTAACTATTTGAAATTCCAAAACATTTTATATTAAAACTGAAACAGCTGAATTTTGTAAATGTTAACCGTGAAACTGAATTTATGGTGCAAAAATTGTCACTCATCATCATGAAAACGTAGCCTGTCACTCGAGCGTTAAATGTAAATCATTCAGTCCGGCTGATTGGTGCAGATATAGAGCAGAATTGCTCACTTGATGAGGAAAGCATGAGACTTTGCACAGTAGTTCTTGGTTGTATACCCTTTGATTTCAGCTATGGACCCACTCAGAAAAATCCAATATGGCTGCCATTTTCAAGATGGCGGAAAAATGTTATAAACATCAAGATTGTCCGCAAGGTATTCTATATAATTTCGGAAATTGAAGTAATGATTCTTTAAAATGGTCTTCATGTTCTTGAATTTGTTTTCAATTAATTTTAAAATATAAATAAAATAGTTTGGTTATTTCTAGAACGCATACATTTGCAAATATGGCTGCATATACAAAAGAAATAGTGAAAATCAAAATGTTAATCAATATGTAACATGTTATTGTAATTGTTCTTTAATCGCTTTCAGTTTTAATGGTTGAAATGGAATAGGTTGAAGTGAATCGATTGAACGTTGATATAGGTCGGTTAAATGTGGTGGCATATTAAGTAACTTATTTGAACTTGGAGGCAGTGCCGAGGGCACCTTGTCTCGTGTCTCTTCAATGCCACGTTTTACGTCATCGGGTTTTCATCTGCCGTACCCACTATATCGTCAAATTATTCTATGTAACCAATAGGTGTACTTTTCTTCAGGCGGATGTGACGATTGCCATCATTTAAAATGGTTTAGGGACAACTATTTCCTTTTCCAACTACGTGCGAAACCAATACGCATCTACGCAGCGGGCATGGTTCTAAAATGAACTCCTGGTCAGCACTTTTATTAGTTTTAATGGTAACAGTAATTTCAGAGTTTGGCGGAACTGTGATGGTTCGTTTTATGCAAACTTGCTGAATTGAAATCTCACCTCCACTATTAACAAGTGCCGCATTTATCAATTTGTTGTTGATGATAGTGTGGGAGTACTCAGATTTATCACTGCGCCCAGTGAGTCCAAAATATCTAGCCCAAGTATAACATCGTCTGTTAACGGTGCTTTGCATACATCCCATTGTATGTTTACTCTATCAATGTCGAGAGAGGTGTTCTTTATAATCTTCCCAGTAAACAAGCTGTTCACCCAAACCATGTAGCGTTACGGTCTCCGAATCTTCATTATCTGCTGGAATTAATTTCTCATTCACTAATGTTATCATTGCAGCAGTGTCCACAATCATTCTCACAATCTGGTCATATATAGTACCTCGTACTGCTAGGCTTTTTCCAATGGTTCGTCTGATGACAATATCAGACGAGGACGTGGGCCTCTGTTCGGTTTTGTCATGAGGTGATGTGTCATGGCTAATAGACTTTGAGTCGAGCGTTGGCCTACTGGCCCGATCCGTTGCTGTTTAAAGACTCCGTTGTTGGGGTTGCGCTTCGATTTGCTCTGTATTCTGGTGAAGGTTACCGTTGCCTGAAATAACCGAGATTTCTGGAGTTTGTCCGTGGAGATACTGACCGTTGTCCTTAGGGAGTATATGATCTCTGGCTTTGTGGGGTGTTGTTGGTCGATAGGCATTAAACTTAGATGTATTTCTATCTGGCGATCTACCCCGATTATATTGCTCAGAGGATCTTCCACGTGTATATTGATCAGGTGATCTTCCATTGATCTGGTGATCTTCAACGATTATATTGATCAGAAGACTCAAGGTTATATTGATCGGCCAATTCATGGTTACTCTGATTAGTTGAAATCATAACATCAGCTAGTTTTGTAGACAATTTGAGTGAGATTACGCACCTCATTTTCTACAAGACTGCTCATATTCCTTTATCGGTCGGTGATACTGCGCCATCAGCAAAGAAGACTTGCCGATGAGCATAATTGGCACTTTTTGGACCACATATCGCCATTTGGTTGGCTATTGTTTTAACGTCTTGTTGATCGTTTCTGGGTTCCTCTCTATTACATGCCTTGCAGAATCTTTGTCTTTATATCCTCGGAGGAATGCTTCGGTTCCAATCTGGTCTGATCGTCTTTCTTGCTGAAGCGCTGCTTCAATGCTTTTCTTAAGGCCTAAGAATCATCATCTGTGTTTACCTTGCGAGCGTACTCCAAGGCAACATCGGCAAGGCAATCTAGGAGCCTACACACCTTTTCCTGTTTTCCCATTGTCGTCTACCGGCAGTCCGTTCAAATTGGTAAATGAACGCCTCCCAAGTTATGGATCCTCTTCCATTGAATATTTGCATTTTGGGAGCTGTGGGCTTCGTCTTCGGTCTCTTGTACCAGAATTTTCTTGCCATCGGGTATATTCTCTCTCCAGAGAGAAGTCTGAAGAAGAGCTGTTGCCACGCTCTTTTGGTTTCCTCTGCCCTTTCCTGGATCGGTCAGTGGAGTCAGCTTGCTGTTGTGACAAGCCTGTTAGAGCTCCAGGAGCTGACGAAGTTGTCATAATTGGAGTCATAAATGGGAGGAGGAGGATTTACCGACAGGGATGGTACTGTTAGTAGGCATGCAGTCAGCATTGGAGAAACTTGATAGGATCCACTAGCAGCCAATTGTTTCTGTAATGGTGTGCTGCTCTGAACCAAATATGATTGACTCATTGTAGGTGGTGAGTGTGCGTAAATAGACACATAAGCCATTTGCTGGTATCCTTGATCAGTACTAAAGGTTTCTAGTATGTTCTTAAATGGAGGTTGTTGTTGAATAATTTGAACTGTCTCATGCAGGGCCAAGGGCCCTGACATAGACTTCCGACTTTAGGTGAAGACACCAAATTTGCCTTCAACAGAGTTGGTGCGGTTGATGGTTAATGCGAACTAATTGGGGATAGACCCAAGGCAGTGAGTTTGTTATGTATTTTGGTGTACTTGCGTTGTACTGGTTAAGGTCAAATTTTGGCTTAGATGATGTGTCCATTGCAGGAAATTTAACTTCTTTATTTCGCTTGTCCACCAATTCACTTACAACAGATGCCATTTGTTGGAAAATACCCTGCTGTTCAAATGCACTTTTAAATTGAACTGTGTCTCCTTCCTCAGTTGTTGTCAGCTTGTCCATCAGTCTCACTACAACATTGAATTTCTCATTGGGGTGACCGTCAATTCCGCCAAGCGCTTACCACTAGCCTTCTGGTCTATCCTGTCTTCAGACTGTTGAAGTTGCTGAGATATTGCTTCCATCTGTTCATTATTAATATTCACTGCCTCTTTCTGTTCAGCTTGCATCGTTATGAGACCAACACATATTTTATCAATTCGCGCTTCGCTCTGTTTTATATTGCGGTCAAATTCAGCTGTTCTTTGGGCATTATATTTCCTATCTGCTAAAAATTCTTGGTACAATTGTTGAATAGTCATTTCTAATTTGTCCTCTGTTAAAGTGTTTTCAGCTGTGGGTTTCTCCATATCCCCAAGTGATTCAGTTTCTGCCATTTCAATGTTCTTGTTCTTGTTGTCCTCAATTCCTGCCATTTCACTGATATGTAGAAAATGAAAGGATATGGAGTAAATGTACATGGGACAAAATCGCACACAATACATTGAAAACATAGAAAATTATCAATGAATGTGTTTATACAGTCAATCACAGTATAATATCTCAAATTGCAAAATATTGCAACCCAAGAAATAAGATAGACACTGTATAATATCCTACGGCATATAAATCTCAAATCACAGCTTTTATGTGTGACCCAAGACAAAAATATTGCAGCTTTTAACGAAAGCTACTACTGCAGCTTTTATGAAAGCTACTACTTTGTATATGAAATGACAAGCCAGGCAATTTCAAAAGGACAGAACTGGAACAGAGACTAAATGACACTATACTTTAATAAAATGATTAAATTCAGGTCAATTCTCAATAATAAATATTTGCTTATTTTTCAAGGCGGCCATTTTGAAAATAGCCGCCATTTTGAATTTCAAAGTTAGATCAAAACAAAATCTTGCTAAGTACACTAAATTATTCAAATATGTTGAATTTTGTGCTTCCAGCATCAAATCAACTGTGGTTTGAGCGCGCAATACTGGAAAATATTTTAGAATATGGCGGCTTATTTCAAGATGGCCGCCATATTAAATGTTGAGGGTGGGTCCATAGCTAATATTGCTCAGTACACAAAAATGTACCATCATGTAAAATTTGGTGCTTTCCTCATTATTTGAGCAATTTTTCACCGACCGGCCGGACTAATTGTGTGAACGGTCTTTATTACCCATGATGCACCCATTAATGACGTTAAATTAATATGTGTTGTATAGAACCCTAGATATAGACCCTGGATGTGCTTTACTGTCTAAGGTGTATGTATTCTATAATGGAAAGGATAAATTTTATCCAACAAATATATTCAAACGAATTATTACGGAAATAATATCAAATATTTTTAGCAATAAATACTGTTTTTACGGAATTCCATTTTGAAATTCGCTAGACTTTTACTCACAAAGTAACAATTTTCAAATCCTTCTGATTTTATTTAGTTGTGATCTAGTTGAATAAAGACTCTATTTGATGAGACAAATAAGATTCCTATTGTGAAAATGCACCGCATATACAATAGAAAGTATCGTATCATTATTCAACAGTAGAAAATAAACCGCATAACGATAGCAGCAGAGTGGTATTTAACTCAATAGCACCAAACTGAATGGCGAAACCTGGTTTAAGGTTTGCATAATTACTGATTATGTTCATAGGTATATTTCATCTGAAAATAAAACTTCACTGTTGCTTTTAAATCTCCTGTACGCTCTGTTAGTTAAATATTCTTAATATTTACTTATTGGATAATCGATGTGAAACCTGGATGCACTTTGAATACACAGGACAATTTTGTTTTGAATGTAAAGGTTTAGTGTTTTTTTTTTTTTTTATTTGCGAATTTGACAGCAAAATTATTTATGTCTCTTCAAAAGACCCTGCAAATATACAATATATGTCCATTGTCGGAAAATACATTTGTACGAGCTTTCGAACCAGGACGAAAACCGAGGCTCGCCGAGCTTTTCTCCTGTTTTGTAGTGAGTATAAAGAAACCGTATATATCCGACAATGTACATAGTATTGTTTTATCCCGCAATTTACACTCGGCTTTGTTTGGTTTAGTTGTTCAAATTCAAATAGGTGTCACATTTGTCATGGTATCGACATAGTTTCAACGCAAACCGCAAAGAGGACCCAAAATGAATTGTCACACAAAAATTCAATTTTCACATTACCGTTTGCTCCATGTGAAAGTGGAGTTACAGCAGAAGACTTTATTTGTAAAAGTACAAAAAAAGCAAAAACTAATTTGCGTACATGTACCTGTTATTTGTACATTAGTTTGCAGGATAATCACAGACTTGATATTCTAGAAGATGAACAATGGCAGAATGTTTAGAATGAACTTGAAGTATAATTACAGTGAAATAAAGAAACGATAAGCGGGGAGTGTGTTTGAATTATATTTCAGTTATTGCTTTATTTTTATGTTGACAAAGATAATGGGTAGCGCAATATTGATAGCGATTTGATATATACGCGTATATTTAGATGCAAATGCAATTAAAAGACACACATTAAACACTTTCATTGAAATTTAAACTATGCAGTCAGTGCAAGCAATTCAAACGGATGTTTAAAACGAATAGAACAAAGACTATTTGTATAATATTGCTACCTGAATATTCGATTCCCGTACTGTCATCAAGGATTCAACTCGATATTTCTTTTTAAAATGTATCATTAAGTACGTAAAATCAATTTAATCATTAGACAATGAAACATATTGAATATGAATAAATAAAATACTAATTAATGTTAAAAGAGTAGTGAAGATACCATAAACCTTGATTGTATGATACAGTAACGTTATGACTATGATTGTCATTACTAACTGCATTTACTAGAACGATATTGTAATACACGTTTGTTAATTATTATTTCAAAATTGTTATCATTTCTATTGTAAGCAATGCATATTTGGAATCTACTGATTACATGGTGTTTCATGGTATGTTTGGGAACACGACAGGAATGGTCAAATACATACATCGTAGATTCAAATTTTAATGATCGTGTTGGTACTTCAAATATACTTCTGGAATTAGAATCTGTATCTTCTGTCAAATGCGCATTATCGTGTTACCGAGCTAGCGGATGTCAGTCATTTTTCTTTAATGTAAACGACTTGAAATGTGAATTGGTAACTTCTATTCTGAATGACTTGACGTCTACAATTGTATCGGCTAGCTGGCGTTACTATAAAGGGGATATACCTGGTAAATATGATGCATTTTGTTTATTATTTGTACACACTTTATAAATCTTGTAAAATTTTAGTTTAAAAAGAACACTGAAGAAAGTTCAGTGTGTTAATGTTCATACTTATTTAAAGAAATAAACTTTATAAAAGCAATATCGACGAAAGCTTAGTTTTGTCATCATTTGAATTATTTTCACATTTCAATTGTGGTTTTCTTAATTTAAAATGATTACTTTATATGTTTTATTTGAAGGAAGAAGGTATGTTAAGAGCCATCCGTTTGGCCATTTAAATTGCAAAAATGCAGAAATATTTCGTGATTATATTGATTTTATAAGAAAATGAAAATGTTGATGTAATCTGGACACTTTAGTCCCGAAAGACACTTTAGAAGTCGCAATGATGTCATAAACATGTCGAAATTACATATATGACCTGCAATAGACATATTACATGTACAATTACTCTAGTTTTTAACATCTTTTGTTGAGCTAAAGATTACGCAAAAGGATATTTTACACATATCAATATCATTTTCAAATATGTCTTTAAAGGCAGGTCATATTTGTTGTGAAACCTTGACTCATATCAAAATATTAATTACAAAATATCAAAATAACTCACCTATATCAATACTGATATCTGACAAACAAATTTCTTATGAACACCTGAAAGATGATTTTGATAAATGTATTAAACTTTTTGATTTTCTAATAAAAGAGTCCAAAACGGTGGCCTTGTCATACATTCGCCCTTACAATATCACAGAGGCAAGTAAGTACTTTAAGAAATTAAATTTTCTATAGGAGTTTGTCCTAATTTGGATATTTGTATTACGCAGCTTAGTTAGGGATGTCCGCTACTCTTGTTTTTGACTTTATGTCAGATATTCGGAATCCACTAGATTATCCATATAGCGTCAATAAAAATTTTGCCAACTAAGCTCTACTTTTCTTTTCATAATTTTATAACAAATAGTTTTAAAAGCCATTTTTTTTTAAATATTATAAAATCTTTTTTATTTTTTAATAGTTTTTGAAAGAAAAATGTGCCAATGTTAAATGAAAAATCAAGAGAGATTCATTTCCCGCCAAATTTTCAATGTATTTATGTCTCAAAAACAAGTACACGGACCTGTCATTTTTTCTACTTGTTAAGTTCTGTTATTTATATACTATCAATTTATAACAGTCTTTTAAAAAGGTTTGTTATTTTGAAAAAGAGGAGCAAACATCATTATGGTCGATTAGTCTATCATCAAGCTTTCTCAAATGTACATATTAAACTGCAAACAATGGTTTATAATTCATTTCGTTTTGGTCTTTCATTCATAAATGCATCATAGACACAAGGATTGTGTACGACAGACGAGCGTTTTGTAGAAGAGCATTGAAAGGGTGCAGTCTTGTTGAAAATCAAATCAGAGTGCTATCTCTGATTGGTCTTAATTTTCAATCATCAAATAAAAGTATTCACATGATCAATATTTGAATTATCTACTTTATAAGTGAAAAATAGTTCGTTTCACTCGGTAAATGTTGCTGCTTGTGTTGTATTTTACTGATTGACAGTTTTGTAGCCATATAATTGAATTCTCCAAAGTAAACAACCATTAAGTCGGGCCCGGTAAGAATGAACATAAAAGCAAGTTAAACATACCTTAAACAAAATAGTTCTTACGCATAGCTGTAACTTTGCCAATATGTAAACTGTTGGGTACTTTTGGAATCAAAATTAAAGATGTAGGATCACTGTAGACGATTCTCTTGGAAAATAAAACACATATATCAATTAGAAATAGGAGGGCATTTGCCCTGCTGCTCACCATAAAATAATACTTAACACACAATTTAATACATATGAAGCATACTGTTAAATTTGATAATAATGAAATTATAAATCTTAATAACTTCATGTTAATTACTTTATCTTTTGACATTTTCTAATCATAACATATCTGCTTTGTTAAATGATTCATGAATTTACAATTATGTGAACTGTGTCATTAATATTTGTTTTAAAAAGTAAAATCACAAAAATACTGAACTCCGAGGAAAATTCAAAAAGGAAAGTCCTCAATCAAATGGCAAAATCAAAAGTTCAAACACATCAAACGAATGGATAACAACTGTCATATTCCTGACTTGGTACAGGCATTTTCTTATGTAGAAAATGGTGGATTGAATTTTAATAGATAATATATTATTTTTGTAAGGCCTACGGGAACATAAAAAAGACTGAAGTCTAAAAATTAAGAAACTTTGGATTAAAGTTAACTGGAAAACAGACTGAAGCATTCATTGTTTTTTTTCAATTTCTCATCACATATCAGTAATGCCAAAGCTCCTCATAAAATATAGTTTTCCGCCTCCAGATATCAATTATACAATATGTTGTTTTATAACCAGTAATTAATCTATACCTATGGGAAAAAAGAACCAACTGTTCATTAAACAACTTATCAACCAGCATACAATAGTTTGATCATTATTTTATTCAATGTACGCAATTCTACATCACGTATTTATATTATCACGGGTGGTGCATTTTAAGGACTTTTATCATTGCAAACCTCAATAGCAGGAACTGAAAATATGAATTATTTTTCAAACAAGTAATTTAATAGCGAATTAGATTCAAACTAATCAATGGGGTGATACATGTTAATTATAATCGCTAGTTTAAATCTGTGAAACAAAAGTCTTTTGCACTTGCACATCAATTTTGAAATATGTAAAAACGTATGCAGATTAGCAAAAAAATTTACGGACAGAGGTGTAACGATTTTGTTTTACACTACTATTCCCCATAGTAAATTGAAAAATATTGAAATCATCATTTCGGTTAACGAATCTCTTTCTGCAAAAATATGGTTCGTAGGTACCAATATCTTGTTTTAGGTCATGGAAAATCTTACTTTGTGAAGAATCGAGCTGATTCAAAACTTAAATACAACGAGGATGATCTTATAAAAATTCTGGACTCTCGGTGGGTTTTCATTTGGTATTGAGTGTGTACCCCTTACAGGTGCTTTGTTATTTATAGCAGATAGTCAACACTTGCATCAGATATTTTGTGTCTTACAATCCTTCGTATTTACAAAAAAGATATATTATTTCGGTTAAATATTGACGGCCCTAAAAAAGGACCCTTTGTAAAAGCTTTCCTCGGCACAAGTAAATTCCTAATACTTGTGAACACGCCACACGATGAACTTCTGAACTTCCATTGTTCTTATCTGGTCGTTGCCATTTTGCTTACATACATCAGTGATTTCATTTTGATGAAATAAAAACCATTGTGTTAAGAGGCTCAAAGTGTCATTCACCGGTGATTAAAATGATAATTCATCGCTCAATATTAATGTTTAGTGTTATTTGGCATTCCTTGCATTTAAATAAAAATTAACTCAATTAGTTCATATATATCCTGTATTTGACTTCCTACATCCGCATTGGTTTGCAGTCAGCTTTTTTGGTGTTTATATTTTGAATCATTGCTTAAAAAAGTTGTCATTAAATGAATGTTTTCATATTGATCCTGTATTACGTTAACGTACAGTCGTATTGGATCCTTGGGCGGCTGTGTTGGCTCCTGGCTGCGCATTGAGACCAAAACCTAACCTCAACCCAATTCAACTATACTTGGATGTAATTCAGGATAAATATGAAAACACACATTTAATAGAACTATAATATTTAACATGAATTGTCTGTGTTTTCAGCATATTCACTGATTACAACACATGTACATACAAATAAAGCAGTATATGACATGTCTTAAAAAAAAAAAAAAACGATTTAATTTTTCAGACAAACTAAGATTATTTTCAAGAAGGGCTTGTTCTTTCGTTTCATGCTCATAGCAAACTGCGAAAATTTAAAGAAACTGAAAATTTATGCTTTATGAAATGCAGCCTTGCAATTATTGAAAATTTTAATCTTTAGATTTTGATTGAAAAGATGGAAAACAGCTCAATTAGGTATTCAAATTAAAAACAAAAAATACAAAATAGGACACTTAATGAAAGACGTCAAAAACTTGTATTTGGTTGCTGCAATATGACAATGCATCTCAAACTTTGAACAGGGCATCAAAAAAAAAAAAAAAAAAAAAAAAAAAAAAAAAAAAACAAAATAGAAAAAAAAAAATATTATGAAAAATAATTCATCTAAACATGCTAAATAACATATTGATGCACCTACGCAAATAAACAGTTGAATATAGGAAACACGGACTTTAACAACTGATACACTAGTGTTTGAAATTGAATGATTTTATAAGACATAACTGAAATTTCATTTTGACATGAGAATGGATTATTTCATGTTCAAAGCAAATTGTACCTTAAATCAAAAGAAATTTTGTATCTAAGACTTTAACCGTATTTTCATTAGATGATTCAAATCTTGTGTAAAGCTAAGATGAAGTGAACCAACATAAAATATACATTTGTAATAAATTAAAAAATGATAAAGCAAGAATTCAACACATCAGGGTGTTTCGATGCATAACTTTGTATCTCATCACTGAAACACACATACTAACACAAATATAATACTTCATTTAAGCTTTGTAATGCCGACTGAGGTGCGTCTTAACTATATTATTACATATTAAGAACACGGACAGTTTGAAAATATATACTTCTAAACGAAATAGTAAATAGATTATAGTTACAAAGAAAATGACCATTAGGTTCAAATTTTACTGGACACAACAAAGTTTAAAGAACTATTTCTGCAACTTTGGAAATTTGTTATGTAAAGTTTTTGAACTAAAAGATATGCTGCAAAACTCTTTTCAATTAGAATAAGATAAAATCTTTTTTGAAATGATTATGTTTTGTTAACATAAATCACCAACTCAAACAATGGTTGAAACCATTTGAAATGTAACAATATAATAAATGTCGGAGCCATCAGTTTCAATATCCTGTGTATTGAACAAATAAAAAAAACATCGTAGTTGTAAGATTGATTTTTAAATAGAGGTCAAGAACTCAAACAATACTGACTTTAAAGTATTAAACATTTATGGCACAATATACGAATACAACCTTATAACTTTCAAACGTATATTCAATTGTGAAAGTGATACATTGTAAAATCAAAGTATCTCATCATAGGCAAAGTGTCGTTCACAACTTTTATAAAATGGTATTGTGTATTAATATTTGAATCATGGAATACAATCAGCTGCAGTTTTATTGGACATATTGTGGTGCACTGTTAACTTTGATTATGTCGCATCTGCCATCTTTAAAATACTGATTTTATGCAGTATGACATGTTTACTTACATATTTCACATTATTTACAATCTGATTATTCCATTTAAAGTTTGTTTTAAATCTAAACATGTAGATATATACATGATATTTATGTATTACTGAAAAAGTTATGTATTACTGAAAAATTATGTATTACTGAAAAATTATTACACCAGGGTTTTCGATATCACAAACTAGTCAAAACATTTACTAAATTTTATCATCGGTATAAGGACATCATTCGTAAATATAGCCCAACATGCAGACTTTTTATACGTTCAGGTATTTCACATCCAATTTTTTATGGAAATATTCTTTATAAAGCACAAAAATGTCAGTATTCACCTCAGAAGCTAACAACACTTTTAAATAGACTTATTAAGAAGGGATATAGTTACGATACTGTTGTCAGGTCATTAAAGATTGCATATTTTGGCGTTAATATTGATTCACTTATAGGGTCTTTGCATCGGAACTAAACACATTTATTTAAAAACCAGTTGTTGGCATGACAAGGGTTATGTTCTTCTCATATATGTTATGATGGTATAATACTAAACCCCTAACGGGAAGGATTGTGCCTGAGATTCATATGATGAAGACATAATCTTTCAATCAGTTTAATCGAAGTCTGGAGCTGGCATGTCAGTTAACTGCTAGTAGTCTGTTGTTATTTATGTAGTATTGTCATTTTGTTTATTTTCTTTGGTTACATCTTCTGACATCAGACTCGGACTTCTCTTGAACTGAATTTTAATGTGCGTATTGTTATACGTTTACTTTTCTACATTGGCTAGAGGTATAGGGGAGGTTGAGATCTCGTGAACATGTTTAACCCGCCGCATTTTGCGCCTGTCCCAAGTCAGGAGCCTCTAGCCTTTGTTAGTCTTGTATTATTTTTAATTTTAGTTTCTTGTGTACAATTTGGAGTTTAGTATGGCGTTCATTATCACTGAACTAGTATATATATTTGTTTAGGGGCCAGCTGAAGGACGCCTCCGGGTGCGGGAATTTCTCGCTGCATTGAAGACCTGTTGGTGACCTTCTGCTGTTGTCTGTTCTATGGTCGGGTTGTTGTCTCTTTGACACATTTCTCATTTCCATTCTCAATTTTGTGATATATAAGATCTGCTAGTACATTTATAGATTGTTATGAGGACGGTTTTCAGATATTTAGAAGAATTTTAAACTACCTAAAATTTAAAAAAAATAAATACGTCCTAGTTTTTAAGATTAATTAGTGAAAGTATAGCAATTCCCAATTGCATCAGATGCATTTGACCTCATATATATTCTATGTTTAACCAATAGTATAGCAAATACACATTCAAAATAGAAGAAAGCTTTGGTTAGATATAGTGTCTGATGATTTCATACACTATGTTGTTAATGTCATTATAGTAATTCCTTATTAAAAAATAATAAGTTCTTCATGTTTTTATGCCTTATACATACTTGGCTTACAAATGCTTGAGTATGAGCGTTCCTGAGGAGGCTGATTAAAAAAAAAAAAAAAAAGCGCTTCGGACGAATGAACCTAATAGTTAAGTTTTTATTATTGTTTGTTTCACTTTGTTTTAGCTGATTACTTTATCATATAACAATCTAACGAGGTAAGAGATACAGTTAATGTTAACATGACGAACACATATTTTGAATTTTTTTTCCTAAATAGTGATACTAGTTAAGATATGAACAGCTGTACATGATTATATATGAATATTATGATTGTTCGTTTTTAACGCAAATTTAAGGACATTTGACTGTATCGGGGTTTTGACTGTTTAGTAAGCCAGGTTAACCAGAGAGAACCACCAATAAAAAACATATAAGATTTAATACATTAACCATATTTTAATCATGTTAATTATTCATAACTTTTATGATTTCTTTTGCTTTAAAATAGATGTTATATGTTAGCATTTCATCAGGTTTGATTTGTTGGTTAGTTATAAATGTTAAAATAAAGAATATATTTTGTCTATAAACTGTGAGATATGAAATGTCATATCACTGAATTATTTATACGTCGGTGACTATGTTGATTGTAACCGGCCTAACAAACTTAAAATATAGCATAACAAAGATACAATTTCATGTGATTCGATGTTTTTCAAAAATTATAAAGTAGTTATTTTTTCATACCCTGTCTAGCTTGTTTCGATTTTAAAGTTCACAGATTTCCAGAATAGATAGTATTATTCATTCAAGTTTAATCATCGAAACATCGTCAATCACAATTTTGTAATGCGCAAAACTCCCATGATGTTATCATGGTTATATATGAAAAAAAAAATAAATAAATGGTGGGCAGCGAAAATTATATCTTGAAACCAGCATTTCTCTACAACTGGAAAAGAATACTAAAACTTTCGAGAACGTGAAGAGTATATATACATTTTTTATCTTGATATTATATTAAACGTATAAACCAATTTTATTTTACAAATTAATGCACTTAATGTTAACAGAGCGCACACAATAGTTAGTAATAACCATTTACGAGAGTTACTTGTAAAGAAGTTTTTATTTTACTTACAGTTGTGACCTGTACCAATAGTCTGACAGTTGTTGGAGCAACATTCACGCCACTGCATACTAACGCCACAGTGGGTGAAATTGTATCTTACCAATGTGTTCCAGGCTTTGAGTCGATTACGAATAATGGAACTGTCAATTGTCAAGGAGATGGAACATGGTCAACTCCAAATGATCTTTGTCAAAGTAAGATTTCTAATTAAAATCCCAATGAAAGTAATATTTAATTTGTCCTCAACATTTGCTTTACAGCAAAATATCATTTACATTCTTTTACTGTTTCATTATGGGACCGTTTTCTATGTGTGATATATTGTTCTCGCTTTTTTCACTAAATCTTTTCAAAACTGCATTTTAAATAATGATAGGTATCATGTAATCGACAGCAACACTTAACCCGAAAAAAGGAGTCACCAATTGCAACATTTTATATCTATTTACGTTTAAATTTGCAATCACTGATCTGATTAACACTATAAAATATGATTGTTTTTTTTAAGTTGCAGTGTGTATAATTTTTTACTATAAGGGACTTTCCGATTTGCATTTTCCTTGGAGTTCGATATTTTGTTATTTTACTTTGTTTTTACTAAGCATTTATGAATTTTTTATTTATGACATCATTTCTAGAATGTGGTACGTATAGTGCGAACTACGAGAAAAGAGCTGGGAAGTATTTCTATCCTCCTCAGACGTTGATGTCATGGTATCCTACTTCAACGGGGTCAGCAGGATCTATTACCTCTACCTATTGTAAAAGCTCATGTTCCAGTAGATCTGACTTTACATGTGTTGCTGCCTATCATAAACCTGGCTATTGTCTTCACGTTTGGATCAGAATTGAAGAGGATATTAACCTTTACGATCCATATTACTATGACAACCCGGATTACGACGAATTTATAAGACTGTGTAATTAAATTGTAATATTGAAAGGTTTTCCACTATTTTGTAAACGTTATGTGACAGATTTCAGTCTTCAAACACTTAATATTTTTTTTCTTAAAAAAATAAATTAAAAATAAAAATAATGTATCCAGTAATGACACATCTAAATTGCTCTGTAGTGACTGCATGCATCATCTACACCTGGTACAGTAACTTTCATCACGATTAAGTTGATTAACCAGAAAATGGGGACTATAAAAGGATTGTTGTTTGAATTCCTGAACCATATGGGGAATGGATACTAAGCGGTGTTTTGACAAAGGGAATGGAACAGTAGGTTATTAGACTGAAAAATATGACAATCAAATCTACGACTGCTAACCGTGCTCAGGTCGCTGAAATTTTCAGCCTGAACAATTCATTTTTGTACAATGTTGTACACATTTCTCAAATGTGACACACTTCCTACTAGAGGTCGGTCATTTCTAAACGTATCCATCCGTATCAGATACTTTGACGTATACGTATCTGGAGATATGCCAAAACACAACTTTTGATCCAGAGTTTTAAGTCTATGTTGCGTATCAAAGACATCTTTATTTCACGGGAACCTAAACCAATTGCACACATTGTATCCAAAATGGCTATCGTGGTGTTTGCGGGGTACTATCACTGACTAATAAGAACGGATATGGAACAGTGGCACGAAGATAGTTAAATATTATCCAATGCAACAAACAGAAAAAAAATATACAAAGCATGCTTGACCATTGGTTTACAATAATCACAAACGTTAAATATACTATTCTGGTCAGGTCCTATGAATATAATACATGTAATAAATAAGAAAAGTCCTAAAAAATTATTCCATCGTTCTATTTCACTTTCTCATATATCTATTCATCAACTTGAAGGACTTGTAATTTTTGAAATGATGGACTTGATATTTGGAGCCAAAAAATAACTGACCGCATCCACCCTTTGAAATGGCTTGTCACACTTGCCATCCCTCTTTTTTAATTTCATGCCAGTTAAATATGTCTTACCTTTCCTGATAAAGAGTTCAGTTCGCTTCTTTTCTTAATCTTGCATCACCTTATATTTGATATTGTACCATTTGGAAATTTTCAAGTTTATCGCCGTAATTGTTTTATATTTTGTGTACTCCAAAATAAGGTGCGCTCAATTCGGCTATGTACTACATGTTGATGCGAGATAGTTGGACTTTGGAATTCATTTTTTACATCAATTAATGCCATTTACCTCGGAAGTGCAGCACCTTCACATCTTCAACTCAAGGATAGTACAACATAAAAAATTGAAGCAAATCAATTCGCAAGTATGATCCGAAATCTAAGTGAGGCATTACAAATAAACCAGATGCAAATTAATCAGTTGCCCCAAAGTTCCAAAAGTTTGATCTCCGTTATTCTTTTAACAGAGTAAACCAAGTTATAATCACAATTTTGGTCATATTATCTAAGTATATCTCCAAATACGTATACGTCAACGTATCTGATACAATTGAATAGGTTTTCAAATGAACGACGTATATAAGAAAGAAAACACACAAATGCGAAACAATACTCATTTTATTTTCAGTGTAACCTTACCATGCAAAATGTATATAAATTACTTCTTTAGACTGTAATCAATACCATTAAATCGTGATTTCATCATACCTTGTAATTCAGAAAGGGTTTTATAATGTTTTGGGTTGTATTTCTTTTCACAAGAGTATTTCTAATACCGTCAATACATTAATAACGTTACGTATATACACTTAACGGTTGTCAGTGTGTGCGTAAGTCGATAACCAAATTTTGGAACCTTTGCTTGATACATAGGTTATGA
Organism: Mytilus coruscus; assembly: GCA_017311375.1. Classification (NCBI taxonomy): domain Eukaryota; kingdom Metazoa; phylum Mollusca; class Bivalvia; order Mytilida; family Mytilidae; genus Mytilus; species Mytilus coruscus. The sequence continues at coordinate 45,223,411 of CM029597.1, forward strand.
AAGTTTTAAAATATAATAAAAGCTATCGATATATTTAAAGTTGACATACTGGATACAAAACCTATCCAAAAGTTGTTAAAAGCCAAGTAATTTTTGGAAAAAATTACAACGACATGTTCATAGACGATGTCAATAGTTACTTAGTATCACCATTAGCCCTTATTTGCCTACCATTAAAAATAAGATAAAGATCATGTAGAATGTGTCATTATTTTTGATATTTACCAAACAGGTTCGCTAAGCAAATTCAACATTAAATCTAAACGAAAGTTGAGTTGCTTTGAGAAAGACATGTTTGGCGGTGAAAAAACCTGGATTTACCATATGAAACGAACTGAAAAAAAAACAAACTAACAGATGGCTGTGAAGAGGAATAAAATTTATGTCTGAAAACTATCGTTGCTGAAAATTCTATAAAGAAGAAAGAGTACAGGGGATTACAAAAAATTGTGGACGGTATGAAATAGTAATATTATGTGTAAGGCGTGTATGTAAGTTTTATAAGTAAACTGAAAATTTGTAAGTTTAAACTTAAACAACGACTTATTCAGTTAGATTGTAAGAGTGATAGATGAAAAAGAACATACAATATCAAAGAAAAATATGTTTCTTAAGCTTCAATTTAAAAAAAAGCAAGAAATCTGCATTGTTGTTTGACTATTGATGTAATGGAAACATTTCGTTCAGTAATTGATAATTGTTGAAAGCAACAGTACATTTAGTGCGTATTTATTTGATGTTGCTATCAGAAAAAAAACATATTGTTTAAAAAAAACATCAAAACGTTTGCTTCATTGATAATCAAGATTTTATCATTAATCCTATTATAGTTTTATATTATTCAGACAAGCCTAATCTATGATTATGAGAAGTCACTTCAATATATCATACAACTTGTACGCATGCATTTAAGGTTTTGCATTCCCCAACCTCAAGCCGCTGTGTATATGGTATATTATGTGTCCGTCCGTTTATCCAACAGTACACCTATCTAGTAAATCATTTTTAGTCTCAAACACTAATCTGAAAAGAATTAGCGTAAAAAGTTCAGAATTGTTATATTAAAGTTATTTTTTGTGTTTTTTCTTGTTGTAAATTAAGTATTGCTCAGACATTTGGTTGCAGTGAAAATCAACTACAGACAATTCAGCATGTTGTACAGGTAAATATCAAGTTATGAAAAGTCTTAACATAGACCGAACAGATCCTAGTTGACTGGAAGCAAATTTTCTGAACAATGCTTGATTCTACAAAGACAAAACTAAAATTATTTTTCATTTTTTGAAAAAGACTTATTTTAAGGACAAATCATTTCGTTCATCGTGAACATGGAAAACTGCACCATGCGAAATCAATAAAAACTAACAAAACTAGGCCTAGGACACTTAATGAAAGACACCAAACACATTAAGTGGCTTCCAGCAACATAATAATTAAACAAGACAATTAAAAAAAAAAAAAAAAAATAAACATCATGAATAATAGTTCATCGGAATATATTAGATAAAAGATTGAGATACCAATGAAAAACTGTCGAATATTCGAGACTCAAACTTTAACAAATAAAACACCACTGTAGTAAAATGATTGATTTTATAAAACATAACTAATTGCATTTTGATGTGATAATGGTTTATTCTAAAAACGACTACGTTCATAATGGTGCACAGCAAATTGCTGCTAACATTATTTAAAATCTAGTTTCGTAAATCTTAATCGTATTTCTTTCGAAAATTGTAATCTCGTTTGAAGTTTTAATGAAGTGAAACAAAATAAATAATGCACTTGTAATAAGATTATGAATGCTAATGAAAGACTTCAAACATATTAGTGTGTATAAATGAATATCATTGTTTCTAACCGCTGAAAAAAAAAACAGAACTAATGAATAATCGTCCGTCTAAGCCCTGTTAAGTCGACATAGGTTTGTCTTAAATAGTACTGGGATTACAGAATATTTAAAAATATATAAAATCTTTTTTGATATGATTATTTCTATAACAGAAATCGGAAACTCAATCAGTAATGATAGCACTAAGTACTGTCTTAGCCATCATTTTAAAAATTCAGAACAATCTTATTGAACCAAAGAAATAATAATGTATTTGAAGATGATTTGCTTTTAAGAGAGATCACAAACAGAAACAGTAGTGATAGCACTAGCCACAGAACACAAATATACATGTATCTTTCTGTATTTTCATGCAAAGTATTGTAGATGCAACCTCATATGTAACAAAAAAATAAAGTGGGCAATATAGATTTCAATGTGTAACTTATTTACAAATTAATGTGTTAAGCTATTTTCAACACATATACAAAGAACAAGATTCAGAATTAAATTGTATCCACCACGTGAGCTTTTCTTTAATTAATTTTATGTACCGTTCATTTAGTCAGTTTTATTTGACATTTTTTGATACTATTTAAGGCAATATATTCTTTCAAATAAAAAAAAAAACATTGTTAGAATTATGTTGTTTAAGCTGTTATTTGTTATTTGAAATTAGTTATCTTATTCACCGGACCACATTCAATGTATGATATTTAAAAAATGAAAGAGGTAATGCGTTTTAACGTTACACAAGTATAACGCAAATGCTATTTATAAAAAAAATGTTTTGCTTAATATTGACAGTATACTTATCAAAACCCAAAGTCCTACATCGCAAAGTCAATGTTCAATATCACATCATTAGTATCCTTATTTTTCATACTGATTGTAACTTTTGAATCAAAACCAGTCAAACAACAAAGTACTCAAACTATAATTTATTTTAAGCCAAAGCATAAAAGCGAATAATAATTCTAAAAAATAAAAATGGATTCATACGCAATTTTACTTCGAAGCTAATAAAAATGGTTCAAAATGCAATAGCCTGCCTTGGAAGAGGGACACTACGGGGTTAAGGTTAAACAAACCAAATTTACATGCGCAACAATCTCCCGTTTGTTAATCTAGACAATATATCCTTAACCTAAAACACGCAATAAGAAGAAAACCTGCACACTGCAGCAACAAACATGATGACCACTATCTGTTCGGAATTGATTATTCTTTTAACAGAGATCAAAAAGTAATGATAGCCCTAGGCATAGGACAATAGAATTACTGTCTTAGTCATCATTTAAAAAACAAATGTTTATTGAACCAACACAACAACATCTTATTTGAAAATATTGATAACGTTAAAGAGAACATACACTGAAACAGTATTGAAAGCACTGGACATACACAATACAATTGACAAAAAAAAAATGATTGATGTACTTTCATGAAAAATATTGTAGATAGTGATAGATGGATGCAACATCTATTATCTGTTAAAAAATTAAAGTTGGAAATAAAGAAATCAATGTGCAATTTATCGTCAATTAATAACAATTTAAAAGCTATTTGTTAAAGGGGCATTAGCTGTCATTTAAACAAAAAATTGAAATACAATATTTTAGTGCCAAACATTTATAAAAGCGGAATAGTGAAATAAAGTTTCGCTATCAGCAGTCCTTTTAGTTCAATTTGGTCAAAATTAGATCGAAAACATCGCAAATGTTTTATCGACTATCAGTTATACCTGTATTCATATAATCCTAACTTGACATTTAGCTGAAGATGGGTTACATATTCCCTAAACGTGTTCAGTTATTAAAATGAAAAGAATGTCAAAATTGAAAAGTAAAGCAAGGGAGCCACTACAACAATAAACATTTCTTAGACCGATTCGGCTCATAAGAAATCCTTCATATCCAGGTAAAACGAGGATTTACATTTTTTAAATCTATGACATGAAATCAAATAGACCTAGAAGAATCTTAATTACACAACTCCACGTGCTTCTCTGTCTATTTATATCTATATTTATGTTTGTATCGGGTATAAGGACAATCGGCAGTCTTCGGAGGTAATAGCGATGGTTAAATTAGATGGCATCTAAAGTCTAAAATACACACGAAATGCTGGTACATTATAACGGGTCCATATATTGTTATTTTGACTTTTGTAATTTTATGTACGTTTTAATATGTTATGAATCAAATATGAGAATTAAAGTCAAATTGGTGATCATAAATTTGACAGATAATGCTTCGTTAAGCTATTTCACATACATGCAATTATTGCAAAGTGCAGGCTTTAGAATTAAATTGTATGCACCACGTGCGCTCTTCCTTTATTTTATTATGCAGTGGGTAGCAAAAGCAAATATCGAATTTTACAGTTTCAAACGTTTAAGCACGATATACATAAAAAAGTCCAATTAGAACATACTTAAAAGTCATATGAAAAGCTGCATTATGTGAGTGTTGATCGTGATACTATAGGGTTATCTCCATCGTTTGCTTGAATATTGTGCTCATTTATATTGAGGTAATTGAACAGTTGACCATACATGTCAATGCTTACGATTTCAGGACATCCCGAATAGCAAAAATGCTACCAAAATTTAACTATTTATTTTTTGCAAACAAATCCCGTCTCAATTTTTTGCAAATCTTAAAACATCGCAACATCGTGAAATTTACAGAAATGGCCCGATTAGATTCTAAATATTAAGTGAGCTAGCGAGTGCAATATATTTTTTTCGAGGGAAACTATTGACTCAAAACTCTTTTATTGTACAGCTCCCAAACTACTTTAAACATTGCTGGCATCAATACTTCAGACCTATATTTACACTTGTGAAAAAGGAAGAACGCTTACATGCTAACTTTTCGTTAGGTTCATTGGGAAATATAAGGTTTGTGTTATAATGAAATGTAATACCAAAGTAACATATTAAAGATAACAATAGTTCACAGTCAGATGTTCAAATCTCGTAAACACCGTACCATCTTACAAACAAAAAGTACTGACTATCACGTAAGGCACACCCTTTGTGAATTGCAACCCAACAACAATGGGATGGATATTGAGGTATTAAAAAAGATAACAAAATATGGACATACAATTCATATAGAATTTGCATCTAATATATACATTTACCCTGTAACTATGTTTTCTTTTTCATTGACGGTGTTACTGATGTACGGCTTCCTTTGACTATCACAAATTTTCATAACTTTTGATAATTGGTTACATGTCTATATACGAAATAAAGGAATTTACATCACAAATGCGTTTTTTACAACCACTGGTTCACAATGCAACTGCTATGTAAAAATAAGGAGATGTGGTATAATTGCCAATGAGACAACTATCCATCAAAGTTTATTGAAGTGGATGTACGCAATTATAGGCAACCGTACGGCCTTCCATAATAAAATAAAACACTATACCGTATAGTCGGTGGCTATAAAAGGCCCCGACATAAAACATATGAAACAATTCAATTGAGAAAACTAACGGCCTTATTCAAAACAATTTACGAAAAACAAATATGACAGACATACGCCAACGACAGCCATTGAACTACAGGCTCCTCAGTTGGGACAGGCACATAATGAATGTGGCGGGGTTAAACATGTTTGAAGGCGACAACTCTTCGCCTAACCTTGGACAGTGATGTAACAGTACAATATAAGAACAAGCTATAAAAATATGTTGAAAAGGGCTTAACTCATCAGATCGAAAAAAGCAGAAAAATATCTAACGAAAACACGGACCGGACGTGGCAGGGTATTTAAACATCTCTCAGAACAAACAAGACACAAAATACAAATGCATATGTGTATACCAATAATATTCTCTATGGTCTTGATTTATGTATGTTCATTGATGTATACAAATATGAGTTTCTTTCGGTATTTAAGGACTTTCAACTACGTCTTAAAAGAGATAGATTTGAAAGACATTTTTCTTAAGTTAGTCTTTAAATATAACAATATTTCAAATTTCTATTCCTAGCTATATTTTCTTTAAATATATTAACTAAAATGTTCTTTAAATTAATATTTATTGATATATTATATATGTGTACTATATTTTTAACTGAAAATAGAACATAAAGAAACAGGTATGTGTTTAGAATGCATTTACAACACAATTTGAAGGTCATATCAATATTACACTTAATAAATATTTCCTTAATGTCACATCGTCCGATTCTATTCTTGGTTTTTTAACAGCTTGTGTGAATATGATTGTTTTCAATTTGTTAACTCTGGTTTTTACAAGAGCTTTATTTTTGAAAGGATACTATATATGTATTATATTATCCACAATATACTCTTTAGAATAAAATTTAGCTTCCGGTTTGGGGTTTTTTTTTTTTTTAGAAAATTGAAATGAATATTTCATATAATACCGCTATTCAATTGTGTCGGTTCTGTTCGACAACTCGACATGTTTATCTCATTTGTGAGACGATAGGATGAAATAAGGTTTCTTTTCAGGCAAGAACGTTTTTAAACATCTTTCCGAGAGGAGATAAAACAATCATACACTGGTTATTGAAGGACAACACCGATATATATATATATATATATATATATATATATATATACAAGTCCAAATTGAAAACAACGTTCAAACCTATGATTGCGTCGGATAAAAACCGCAATTTTTATCCATGTGCATGCAAAACAAATTTCTTGGTAGAGGGGTCTAAATACAGCATAAACAACATTTTCAAAAAGATCAAGAAAGTGAAAAGGTTTATTTTAACAAAACGCATTCGACTAGCAGGTCGAACAACGGATGTTCTTAAACCCTGCTGACTGCCATGGCGATTGCCAAATAAACGGATCACTAGATGTAGCAAAATGGATCTTAACTATTAATTTAATACCAAACAGTAAACAATAAACTTGCGGAAAAGACGGTATACCGCAAACATGAGGTGCAACAATTTGTACACCATATCCGCATTTCGACAATTAATGTCTGTTCAGCGATGTTAGGAATCCAAACGGTATTTGGAAGGCCATATAATTTACCTCAATTTAGGATTGACTCTTGAATTTTGAAAAGTCAAAATAGGATGAACGGATTATATAAACCCGAAGTTTATGTGCCGTGTGTCTTTCAAACAAAGATATAAACGGACGATGACCTTCCCCCATCTGATTTAAAATTTAATGTGTGTTAAAAGCATCTCCGCGCTATTAATCAAATTTGTTATGTAAATAGACCCAGAACAACTGATGAAGTTTTTTAAATTAAGATAATAATAATAACAATAATAATACTACTAATAATAATAATCCATTGGAAAAATCAAAATAATTCAAAAATGAAAAATATCTAATATATTTACATAACAAATTAAAACACAATAAATAAAATACAAATATAAAAATTGGCGTTACGGGCAACATGCTTATGATTGAAATGTATTTAAAAAATAAATAAAATACATATCCCATTAAAGAAATTAAATTCACATTATTCGAACATCTATCGCTGCAACTGCAAATAGACGATAGAGTGTAGATGTATTACTGTGACTTCAAATAACTTAGACCATAAGAAGAAAGTTATGAGCCGCTTGAGTATACATCTAACAGAAACATGACTCGTAGAGTATTAAATGAAACCTCAAACAATATGTACTCAATAGCAAAGAGGGCCTTTGATAGAGAGTATTGACAAGAGCTCGAAGCACAATTCGAAGAACACGTGTTACTTCGAAATATTATACCTCTCTACGCGTGACATGTTGAGCGCTGGCTCATTCGATGTCAAACATAGGTAACTCAAGTATATTCGATACTTGTTCTAAAATTATATACCTGCAAGTTGAGCGTTGGCCCAGCCCATGCTAAGAGGGTATTGACTCACTTTGCCACCTGAGACGGATAATCTCGAGTGTAAAAAAACATTTGCACACTAAAACATGTATCCAAAAGAACTGTCAAATGGACAAACAAATGATTCGTTGCACCCGACGAGAGGGCTGCCTAGTTACCCGTATTATTCAGGGCTGCCGGAGAACTCAGGTAATAATTTTGTGACAAGTGAAGAATGGGTAACATCCATTATTACATTGCCCAAACGAAATGTGTTACACATGCTGCTCTTGTAACGCATTGAGTATCCCCAAAATTATTCCGAGAAAGTGATTGTGCCATATTGGTTATGTGTACTGTAACAAACCTTCGTTCTAAAAAATAATTAGAGCTTAGTGATAAAAATAAAATAAAAATAGAAATTGATTATATAAGAAAATACTTAACATAGTACTTAATTATAAATAGCCATCTACTAACTTAGTAAAAAAATAATGAAAATAACAGATCTACCTGCAACTTATGAATAATAATTTGTTAACATTTTCAACAGATATTGATGCCTGTTAACTTCCATTTTTTTAATATAACGGGTGTATCCGTCAGTTGTCCGACTCCTCCCAGTTTGAATTATGTGATTTGGATACCATTAGTTGTATCTTTGAATTAAATATAAATAGTGCTCTTTGTAAAGCTTAATGCTACTGTAACCAATGGGTCACATATTTATACAACTGATCTTATAGACAAATATGATTTATAATAAGTTGATTAATAATTACTCTGTGACAAAAAACAAAATGACAGTTTTTAAGATGCCTGTTAACGTAAATTAATTTGACAGTTTGATAAAACAACGTAAAAACATTACATTGACAGTTAATTACGTTAGTTTTTGGTCTGTTTATTCAGAATAACGCAGGTTTCCGAAAAAAAAAATCCCATTATAACTGCAGTTTAATGTGATATATGCGGATCGAAAATATCTCTCTGTAAAAGTTAATTCCTCTATCGTAGTTGGTTAGCGCATGTCATACTATTTTGCTAGATGAATAAACAGATCTCCGTAGGATATAATGCATGTATTACTGTGTTGATAAGGTAATAGAAAACAACGAACAACTGCTTTTGCTACCAATTTCGTGAAGCAACAACCTTTCAACATTGTTATTTTAAGTAGATAAACTATGATGTATAAATATATTATCAGGAAATATGTCGATTTCAAGCGATCTGTTTCTTTTATAGTATATTTGTGTCTAAACCTTGTTCAATGATTGGTGGTAGTTCTTTGCATTCGAGTATACTCATCATTAGTATCGCAGATTTGGTAGGTTGTGTGAACACCCAACGTTTTTCTCCGTTTTCGAAATATGAAAATAAACAATATAATGCTCAAAACCATGTTAAAATTACATATATCAATAAATCTGTAAAACATGATCATCGTTATCAAGCTATATATATATTGTATGACTAAGACGATTATCATCAATTTGCGTTGTGATAACATACTATTCATAACACCTTCTTTTCTGTATACTTATTGTTCTAATTGCAGACAACCTAGAGAGAGACGATATAGATGACTTTCATAAACTAGAACTATCCTCATTTATTCAACGTATTTATTCGTCGTAGATCTGTATTCCTTAACCTTTCCTCGTCTGTACTGCATATTAAATTGTCCAAGACAAAATTAAATTGATAAGGTCAATTGCATGTGTTGAGAAATAATTCTAGGTATATTATTTAATGAACTGAAGTAGACTTCGGAAATGGTGAAGCTGCAGCTGCGTATATCTTTAGTCACTCTTCATTGCAGAAGTATTACTATATACTTATGTCTTTGTATTATAACGGTCTCTATAGTTGTGATGTTATGAGGAGAATAATGTTGTGTGTGAGAAAGTCCACAGGCGACGGAATATTTACATGAAGAGGAAAGTACATAAAAAAAAAAAAACAATTGTGAAATGTCATGCGAATATGAACCATAAATAATAAAAAAATAAATATAAAATGAGCTGTACATATATAAAATGTTTATGTGAAATTGGGTTAATATTAACTAGTAGCTAAGATCCGAACATATGCTGTAGAGTGTTATTCCGGCTACGCCATAGTATGATAAGAACTTAATAAACGTTAAGGCTATTAAATACATACAAATAGTGTATGAATACAGGACGTAATTATTCCGATAAAGTTTAGCAAGAAGTTCCCATATGGTATAGTAATTTTTTTAAGGAACGTGGAACAAAAACTATAGAATACAACCTGATGCACTTTCTCGGTTTCATAGTTCCATATCTTACATCCTATACAAAATCTAAATAATGTATGCAACTTCTCGGCCATGGGATTACAGTAAACATGTAAACGATAAGTAAGAATATTTAATATTAATATTTTAATATGTGTATGTATGACATACCGAGATGATATATTACTAATGTATCCAATAACTGTAATGAGTTTATTCTCTTACTCAAATTGTAGATATGTGTACGTCCCAAACAATAAAGGCTAGAATAGTACTGAATAGATTAAGATATAATTAGTCAACAGTAAATATCTTTTAAAGGTGCATACCAACGATAATAAAACGAGAGAATAATAATTTTCGAAATTATTGAATATGAGTATCCAAATATGTTACACTCTTGCACTGAAACTGTATAAGCTGTGTCTTGTAAAATCAATAATGAAATTGTATGTTTCGATAATCAACCAACAATGAATATGAGCATTTATTCAGTAACATAGGCAAGTAATATGAACGACATTCAGATTGCCCTCAGAAAATAAAAATGTACAATAATCTGACCTGTCTTGGAAAAATAAACGTATACCAGTTTAACCATAGAACTGTCAAAAACTATTGTATGCCTCCACCCATATCTTCAAAACCGTATCCACTTGTTCCGCAGCAATAGTTGACGAGTCGACCTATAAATCGACTATGACGGACGATCGATCCCATATTATCCATATAAGTTATGTTTAATGACGAACGGTTCTTGTATATTACATATACTAGTACACATTGTTTATTCATTGAATGAAAACATTGTTAACGACTTAAATTGCACTGAAGCTAATATGAATAAAAATACAAAAGCTATCCATTTCACTATACTAAGTATTAATTAATGTACTTGTGAGACATGTCCAGCAGTGAATATATGAGAATGTTAACGCCAACTGCCATAGCCACAACATATTTAGAATTCTTATAGTCAACAAAATTGTAATATACATGTATAATCTTAAATAAAAATTGATGTGCAGCTCGTGTACATCTGCAAAGGTTCCAGTTAAAATGTTGTGTATAAATGTAAACATTTGAAACTAGCGTGACAAATCAACAAAGTGAATCTCTCTGTGTGTAGTAAGTCCATTTCTAAATGATGATAACATGTAGTTGAAATATTTCAATAAATACAGAATAAAATTTTGACAAAAATAAACATGTATATCTATTTCCTTTACAAAATTTCAACTGCTACTTAAAACAAACTTTCTGATAACTATAGACGATGTTGAGGAAGAGTAACCTCAAGGTTGACACGCCTGATTTATCAGATAAAGTAGACTATCAAAACACTGCGGTTAAACAATTTGCAGACATCAATAAATAAGTCAAGATTAAGAGATAAAGTAACAAATGGCAGCTGCAAGGAAAAGAAACACTCACATAAACTTCAATTAATGAACATTAATACACAGCAAATATAATACAAGCCCAAACGAAAAAATATAAACAATAGTAAGTGAGTGAGTTCAAATGTTTCTTTATGTCTAGCGCTTTCATTCATCTGTAGGGACTTGTCAAGACTGAGACGTTGTTTCTTTCTCTGCACGTGAATCAACTTTCATACCTATATAAATATTTATTTCATATTAAATCATGTCGTTTACTCACTCGTTTGAATTGCTTTACATTTTGTTTGCCATTTGTAGCTTCACTATACGGTATGGTTTTTTGCAGTTGAAGGGCGTATGGTGACCTATAGTTGCGTAAATCCCCGTTAACTGGTATGTGGTAGAAAATTGTATCATTAAAAGTTATAGCTTAACTTCTAATGTTATACTATGCAACTTGTCCAACGTAAAACACAGTTTACACATAACGATATTCACAATATGTGCAAATATGTATATGCATTGTTCAGCATAAGTAAAATACATTCAAAATCAGTGCAGAAAAGAAAAAAAAAACAATTATTTCGTTTAACCTGTAACAATTTGTAATACGTACAACAAATCAAAAGTCAACTTACAAATACTTGAACTACTTAAACGGTGATCAGTACCCCCCTCCCGACCCCATTCCTCTTTCCAAAAATTTATGGCAAAGTTGCTGCAGGGAATCCTAAACAATATTAGGCAGCAAGATATAAAATGAGATATTCAATTATACGAAAGTTTTATAAATCTCATAACTAATCAGAGGTAGTTAGATTTGAAATGTGTACCCTTGTTTAGATGAACGTTACTATGTTTTGCCATGCTTGTTAGAAGACACTAAATAAAAGTGTAAAACGATGGTGATGATAATCTTGACAGAGACAGCAATGCTTCACTAATTTTGATGTGATTTTTGGATTTCAGTGCTCCTTAATTTTTTAATTGATTTGGCTTCCCTCTATTTTGAGAAGAATGTTGCCGATGAATCTTATGTAGATGAATTTCTAGTTGCTTCCCCCGATTTGTGTGGGGATAGTGTTGCTCAATCTTATAGTTTTCTATTAAGTGCTTTGTGGACTTGTTTGTCTTTCGTCGTTTTGTTTCTGTTTTTTTATAAGTTATTTTTCATTGCGTAGTCAGTTAATAGCAATTTATGAGTTGTTGATACCTTTTGGTATCTTAAAAGCTTCTTTTAAAGAAGCATCCATTTGTGTATTGTTAATTTGCAGATTGCAGTCAAAATAGATTGACTGTTTATACGTCAACTTTATACAGCCATTGACAGTATAAATGCTTATTAGTAACGTTGTCATTGTTTTAATGATGTCATAAAGTTTAAATATCACATCGTAAAAGAATGTTAGTTGATAGGATTTCCTCCGATTTGATTTCTATTCAAAATATTAGATTTAGAACAAGTTTAACAGTTGCGATTTCATGAGAAAAACCATAAATGTCTAAAAAACAAACTCGACCAGAAACAGGATAGAAATACTTACCAGAATATTGCATTCCGTTTCTTGATGAAATAATCAGTAGTATCATTTCTTATGGATTGTTACTAAGTTTTCTATGCTGATAAACATTGATTAGATTTATAGTTTCTCTTTACATACTTTCGGTAAAAGTTAGTCTGCCATCTTTCGAATATTTTTTTCTTTTTATGTTAGACTGTGCACAAGCATTTCAAATTCAGAGAATGGAAAATGTGCGAATGAAATATCAACTAAACAACATAATAAAGCAACTATCAGGTTAAAATAAGCTTTACTCATTAGGCAAATGTCAAATCTACATTGCCTCGTGTCCATCACTACAAGTGATCTGCCATCTATATCAAATCAAAACAATACATTGTGCATCGTGCATCGTGCACACGAAATTATGATATAAACAAACATTTACTGACTTCCGCATGTCATGAAACATTATATACTAATATAGGCAGTTCTATATTAGCAACGATAAAGTTCGTTTTTCGTCTCATCAAAATGTATTATTGTAGGATACATCTAGCCATCCTTATAAGTAAGAACTTTTTTAAATTTCGTTCCATCAGAAGACAACACAATCACACGATTAAGATAAGAGAATACCGCAACGTTATTCTTGATGGACCCAGCATAACAGATACATTTTTAAACTGCCACAACGTCTTTCCTTCTAACGTATAACAAATAACAATGTTATTTGAAAAGTCCATTCCATATATTTTATTTCAGTGGACAGCTATTCAATATCAGTCACAACGCTAACGTATACATAAAGTTGTCACATTCTTGTTTAACATATGAATACCTTGAATTTCCTTTCATTTAACTAGGCATATAAATGTGCTGTTGTTAAATGCTTTTCCGCGACATTCTCCAGCAGTTTGTATACATCTAAAGACGGTCTCTGAGTAAATATTACCAATCTGAATGTCACTGGATGTTGATATCGCAACTATTTTTTCTTTAATAAAGGTGACATCAAAGGGCCCATCATCATTTGTTGAAGTTTGTCATTACCTGTGCAGTATATCGTCGTTATTAACAATATTGTTTCCACTGTCCGCCACAATTATTTTTCCATCAGGTAAAACAGCAGTTCCCGGAAATTCGAAGTTCCATTAATCAATTATTTTAATTGTAATTTTAATATTTAAGAGACTATGATTTCATCAAGAGATTTAGTGACAATTTGTGGAACAGGTGAAAAGTAAAATAACAAAAATACCGAACTCCAAGGAAAGTTCAAATCGGAAAGTCCCTTATCAAATGGCAAAATCAAAAGCTCAAACAAATAAAACGAATTGAAAACAACTGTCATATTCCGGACTTGGTACAGGCATTTCCTTGTGTAGAAAATGGTGGATTAACTGGTTTTATAGCTAGCTAAACTTTTCACTTGTATGACAGTCGCATAAAATTCCATTATATTGACAACAATGTGCGAACAAAACAAACAGACATATTAGACATACAAACTCAGTAAAGACACGTCATTGTTACATTTTGGTTGATACATTCAACAATACCTTCCGTTATCTAGATGATATTTTTTCGTTAAATAATCCAGAGTTCTCTAAATATACTACCGAAATTTACCCATTAGAACTTACTTTAACTAAATCTAACATAAACAGCAGTAGGTGTCTTTTTCTGGATTTGGACATTTCAATCTCTAAAGGAAAACTCCATACGAAAATTTACGACAAAAGAGACGATTTTTCATTCCCTATTGTTAATTTTCCTTTTTTAGACGGCGATGTTCCTTTGGCTCCATCATACGGTGTTTATATATCCCAACTCGTTCGTTATGCCCGTGTGTGTAGTGATGTCATAGATTTAAACGAACGTAATCAATGCATCACTGGTAAATTATTAAGTCAGGGATTTCGTTACCATAAATTACGTAAAACTTTTGCTACGTTCTTTTATAGATACAAAGATTTGATTAGTAAATTTAGCTGTACCTGTAGAAAACTGATTAAAAACGGTATTTCACATCCTAAATTTTACGGTAATATTGTACTTAAAGCGCGGAAATCACTATGTGATCCGTGTAAACTCATCGAACCTTTAAACAAACTTATTAGTAAAGGTTATCTTACCAATGTTGTAATTAGATCTTTGAATATAGTTTACATTGGCACTTATATCGATTTTGTCATCAGCAAATTAAAACATAAATAAATTTGTATTCTTTTCAAACGGGATGTATAAAGACACACCCACGTTCATTTTGATCTATAAAGAGGTTAAACTCTTAACTATCCTACTGTCTGTCGATACATTTATTTTTGGCATTGCACAAGTCATGTCTTCTTTGACTGTCCATGACGTTAAAATACTAAATCCCTGGGATGTGTTTTAGTTGATTTTAGTCTCTGATGCATGATTTTTTTATTATTATTTTTTTTGGCTTTTTAACTAGCTGTCAGTAACTGCGAGTACTCTCAAATCGTACTTTCTTGTTTATTTGACTTGTTGATACTAATTGTAATGCTTTTTTGTTATTTAATGTTATTCAGGGTTATATTTGGTCAATATACCAGCTTTGATAAGTGTTTGGTACTACTATAAATTTTCACTTCGTACTATGAACATCAAAATTATTTATTTTGTAAAAATATTTCCTTTCTCTATTGGAACTGTACACGTATACCTAACAACAAAATTATTTTCATTTACCTGTGTTTAAAGTTATTCAAAATGGCTGATATTTTTTGTTGTTTTTCTTAAATTGTTAACATTTCATACCGATATAACATGTTATTTTTATTATTCTTCCCTTAGTTTATTTATTTTGTATTTACATTGTATCATAGGTCAAATTTATTTGTTCAGTGTATGTTCACTGGTGTTAATATGTCCTTTGATTGAGTTAAGCTATTTCAGTTGATATATTATAGTGTGTCTTTCTATGTTGTGATGTTACACTATTGGTACAGAAAAAGGTGAAGGTTTGGTACCATTAAAACGTTTAAACCCGCTGCATTTGTTTGCACCTGTCCTAAGTCAGAAATCTGATGTTCAGTAGTTGTCGTTTGTTGATGTGGTTCATAAGTGTTTCTCGTTTCTTGTTTTTTTATATAGATTAGACCGTTGGTTTTCCCGTTTAAATGGTTTTACACTAGCAATTTTTGGGGCCCTTTATAGCTTACTGTTCGGTGTGAGCCAAGGCTCCGTGTTGAAGACCGTACTTTGACCTATAATGGTTTACTTTTATAAATTTTGACTTGGATGGAGAGTTGTCTCATTGGCACTCATACCACATCTTCTTTTATCTATATATTAGGTAAAAATGTCAAAAATAAGGGTACAGCAGTCACCATTGTGTTATAATCTTCATCACTATAAAAACAAATAAATATGTCAACGAAGAAAAACAAAATGGCATATAGACAAAGCACATAAGCAAAAATGAAAGACAAGAATACAAAAAATGACCACAGCACAACAACACATTGGCGGGATGCATAAGTACCGAGCCACGTCAAAAGGATATTACCAAAAATGGACTAAACAGTAAAGGTTAATAATTTACGAAGACAAATAAAAGAACACTATAACACGTTATTAAGATGATAAACAACGTCAATACCTAGAATCTATACTTCAAGACCATCATGTATTATTTGTGAAGTTGATACGGAATATTTATCAACAAGGTCTTGGTATCTTCCGATGAACTTTTTTAGAAAAAGTACGAGACGTTCTTTGACATAACCCTGGTTCATCAACTTTCTGCTCAGACACTGGTGACGTTTTATAAAGTCTGAGTAGCAGTTGCAAGCTTTTGAATACCGAATGAGTTTGGAAATGTATATCCCATATGGAGGTGAAGTTGGTATATTGCTACTAAGGTGGGTGAAATTGATAATTTCAAAATTACAATTGTCTCGTTTGTCATAGATTCTAGCACTGAGATGACCACTTATGTCAAATTCAAAGTATAAGTCTAAAAGTGGGGCGGAGGAAGCCGTGTCTGTTGTTTCTTTAATTTCTAGTTCTGGAGGTTATATTAATGGAACCCAATCAGAGAAGTTTGGATTTTTAATGGAAAGAACATCACCAATATATCTGAATGTGAAATTAAATGATCTGGCTTCTTTGATCTTCTTGTTTTTGACTAGTGTCTGAAGGAACTCCGACTCATATGAAAATAAGAAGAAGTCGGCAAGGAGAGGCGCACAGTTCGTTCCCATAGGAATGCTGACAATTTGTTGAAAAAGTCTACCTCCAAATTCAACAAATATGTTGTCAATAAGAAACAAACTACAGCATACTTATCACTTGTTCTTCTGTGTAGCATGTTTTACCTTTTTGTTCACTATTAGCAAAATATGCAGTATGGTATCCCAAAGTAACAAGTTTATAGCGTATGCTACCATTGTTATATTGAAAAGCATTGTGGATTATTTCATTTAGACGATTTTTCAATTCCACATGGGAAATGGTGGTATACAGGGTTGAAAAATCAAATGTTTTGATAGAACTGATTTCAGAGAAAGATCGAGATTTAAATTATCCAGAAGTTTTTTTTAGAGTTTTTTAGAATTCGCAAGTAAACAGTTTCACAGTATTTCTGAAGACCCTTTTTCACTGCGAACAGAATTTTTGTCAATCTAATTGGCAATTCCTTTGTAGAACATGCAGATTAGCCGGCAATGTACCGTTATTTGTACGGAATTTCGTGAAGCTTAGGTATCCAATACAAACAAGGTAAGTCCTCAAATTTGCTGTTCAATGTAATTTTCATTGATGCCACGAAGGACTTATGATTCGCCAAAATCTCATCCTTGTCATATGATGTTTTTGTATGTGGGATTACCTGTCTAGTGAGTTATTATTTATTCCTAATTCTTTTACAAGACACTCGTAGGAGTACGATTTACATACAAAGACAATTTTATATGAAGCTTTGTCCGCAGGAACAACAACATATCTGTCGTAAAAGAGATGATAAGACATTTCACACTTCTTTGTCTCTGAAAAGCTGATATAATCTGAGCTTTTTGTCCTTCTTTCTTTTTTTTCTCCTTTACTAGTGTCAGTTTGTGCGTAAGTTGGTTACCAAACGGAAGAGTCTTAAATTGATACAATTTTTATGAATGTTATGAAATAAAATAAAATCTATAAACTTATCTTGGCATTTGGGATTGAAAAAAAAAACATGTGCACGAAATGATTTTTTTGATAATGTGTAAGGCATGTATGTATGTTTAATAAGTACACTGAACATTTTTAAGTTTAAAACTAAACAACGACTAATTCAGTTATATTGTACAAGTGTAAGATGAAAAATGACCATTAATATCAAAGAAAGATATGTTTCTTAAGCTCCCATTTAAAAAATAGCAAGAAATTTGGTTTGTTGTTTGACAATTGTTGTAAAGGAAACGTTTCTTTCAGTAATTGATGATTGTTGAAAGCAGCAGTACATTGCGTGCGTATTTATGCAATATTGCTTAAAGAAAACCTATTGTTTGAAAAAACATCAAAATGTTTGCTCCATCCAAGTCACAATGTATAAAAAGTAAACAATTATAGGTCAAAGTACGGCCTTCAACACTGATGCTTGGCTCACACCGAACAACAAGCTATGATGGCCCCCAAAAAGACTTGTGTTAAACAATTCAAACAGGAAAACCAATGGTCTAATCTATATAAAAAACGAGAAACACTTATGAACCACACCAATAGACGACAACCACTGAACAACAGGCTCCTGACTGAGGACAGGTGCATAAAAATGCAGCGGGTTTATACGTTTTAACAGGCGCCAACCTTCACCCTAACCTGAGACAGTAGTGTAACAATACAACATAAAAAGACACACAATAAAATATCAATTGAAATGGCTTAACTCCATCAAAAAGACATTTTAACTTTACAACATAAAAAGACACTATAAAATATCAATTGAAATGGCTTAACTCGATCAAAAAGACATTTAAACATAAACAGGTAAACATACACTGAACGAATGAGTTTGATCTACGTGTATGACACAATATAAATACAATATTGATAAAAAAGGGGTAGGAACAGTGTCAAAAAGACAACTCTCTCTCTAACCTGGGACATAATGGCGTTAAATAAAATCACGTACACAGGTTAATTTAAATATGATAATTTTGTTGTTCACTACAAACTACTAATAGTCTGAAAGGACCATATTTTGTGCTCGACCAGTAAAGTCGAGCACAGATTTTACTCAACTAGACTCGACATTATCTCGACAGTACTTAACTGTACTTAACTGTACTCGACTTTGGTCTCGACTTTACTTAATAAGTCTGATCCAGTACTTTATAATCTTGGTGTAGTCTGAAAAGGTCTCAACTAGTCTCGACCTGTCTCGACCAGTCTCGACCTGTCTCGACTAGTCTTGACCTTCAAATTTAGTCTTGACTGGTCTGAATCAGCCCATCTAACTAAATTAAATATTGATATTACAACATTCCAGATTATTTGATAGTTTAATCATTTAATTTGATCTAGATTGACTAATTCCTTAAATTTGACAGCAATACACCAAACTACATAACGACCTGGGATTCAGTAAGATCAATATATAACTAAGATAAAATTCAGAAAATCCAAGTTAATTTGAAAAGTACTAAACAAATTTAAAGTTGACTATCTGAATTCAGTCCGACTGAAAATTCTAGCTTTTTTACCTATTAATTAATTAAATCTCCAATTTGACAGCAATAAATAAAACTACCAAACAACCCGGCATTCTTTAAGATTAATGTATAATTGAGATAGTTGTAGAGTTTTATGAAAATCCAAGTTGATTTGAAAAAGTTATAGATTTAAAGATGACTATCTGAATTTAATCAAAACTGAAAATTCTTGCTTTTTTTACCTTATAATTAAATTCTTTAATTTCACAGGAATGAATCTAACTACCAAATAACCTGGAATTTTGTAAGATCATTATTTCATTTAGTTAGATGGGCTGATTCAGACCAGTCAAGACTAAATTTGAAGGTCAAGACTTGTCGAGACAGGTCGAGACTGGTCGAGACTTGGTCGACACCTTTTCAGACTACAACAAGATTAGAAAGTACTGAATCAGACTTAATAAGTAAAGTAGAGACCAAAGTCGAGTACAGTTAAGTACAGTTAAGTACTGTCGAGATAATGTCGAGTCTAGTCCAGTCGACTTTACTGGTCGAGCACAAAATATGTTTTTTTCAGACTCTGAGCAGTTTGTAGTGGTACGGAAGTAAACGCATATTACAAAATTTATAAATTTGTTGTTCACAGTACGAGTACAGAAGTGAAAAGTTATCATCATACTAAATAATTATCAAAGGTGGTACATATTAAAAATAGTGAGACGAAATATAACACAAATTAAGTAAACATTGAATTACAGAAATACATTACAAATTTTGACAACAGGTCAAATTAACACGAAAGTACGATTTGAGAGTACTCGTAGTTACTGAAAGCTAGTTTAAAGCCAAAAACAATTAATAATAAAAAATCATGCATCAGAGACTAAAATAAATTAAAACACATCGCCATGGACAGTCAAAGAAGACATGACTTGTGCAATGCCAAAATAAAAGTATCGGCAGGCAGTAGGATAGTTAGGATTTAACCTTATAATAAATATGTATCATGTTATATATAGATAAAGCAATCTCTTAATAGAAAATAAACGTGAATGTGTATTTATACATTCCAAAATCCATTCGAAAAGAATACAAATTAGGTATGTTTTAATTTGTTGATGACAAAATCGATATTATTGCCAATGTAAACAATTTTCAAAAATCTTATTACAACATTAATAAGATAACCTTTACTAAGAAGTTTGTTTAAAGGTTCGATGAGTTTACACGGATCACATAGTGATTTCCACGCTTTTAGTACAATATTACCGTAAAATACAAGATGTGAAATACCGTTTTTCTACATGAACGAATCTTTGTATCTATTAAAGAATTTAGTAGATGTTATAAGTAATGTATGGTAACGAAAACCCGGACTGAATAATTTACCAGTAATGCATTGATTACGTTCGTTTAAATCTATGACAGCACTACACACACGGGCATAACGAACGAGTTGGGATATATAAACACCGTATGATGGAGCCAAAGGAACATTGCCGTCTAAAAAGGAAAACATATCAATAGGGATGAAAAATTGTTTCTTTTGTCGTAAATTTTAGTATGGAGTTTTCCTTTAGACATTGAAATGTCTAATCTAGAAAAGGACAACTACTGCTGTTTATGTTAGATTTATTGAAAGTTAGTTCCTTTGGGTAAAGTTCGGCATTATGTTTAGAGAACTCTGGTTTATTTAACGAAAAAATATCATCCAAATAACGGTAGGTATTGTTGAATGTGTAAACCAAATGTAACAATGACGTGTCTTTACTGAGTTTGGCCATAAACTGTGATTCATAGCAAAACAGGAATAAATCTGCTATTAAAGGGGCGCAATTATTGCCAATAGGAATACCTACTACCTGTCGATACACTTTATCGCCGAAACGTACATATATGTTGTCCAGGAGAAAATTTAAAGCTTATCTTTATATAAATCATATCTTCACATTTCCAGTAAGTGTATCTCGCATACTTTCCTTTTTTTTTGTTACAGAAAAAGGCTTTAAACGAGTTACAGCAAATAAATTTGCGATGATATTTTTCAAAAGACCAATTAATTAAATATGAAAACTTTTTCTTGATAAGATTGTGTGTGGAGTGTAGTGAGAGTAGGAAAATCATAACTGTCAAAAGTGTGAACATATACCGAATAGATCCGAATTTACTGCAAGTAAATTGTTTGAACAATGCATGATTTGGCTAAGACAAAACTAAAATTATTTTACATTTTTCGAAAAGGATTTAATTAAAGGACAAATCATTTCGTTCATCGTGTACATGACAAACTGCAACAAACAGAAACAATAAAAAGATGGTATAAATAATACGACCTTGTAATTATTGAAAATGTCAATATTTTTTTTTCACGGAAAAGATGAAATACATCGTAATTTTATATTCAAATCTAAAAAAAAAAAACTAGGACACTTAATGAAAGACATCAAACACATTAAGCTGGTTCAAGCAGCATGATAATGTATATTTACCTAAGATAAAACATCAATGAAACGAGATAAAAAAAAAAAACATTATGAATAATAGTTCTCCTGAATATATTAAATAAACGAATAGGATACAAATGGAAAATAAACTGTTGAATATTCGAGACTCAAACTTTAACAAAAGAAACATCATTGTGATAAAATGGTCGATTTAATAAGCCATTACTAAAATGTCATTTTGATATGAGAATGGTCTATTTTAAGAAAGACTACGTTCATCATGTTGCATATCAAATTGAAAATGACAATATTATTTGACCGTAAATTTCAATAGTATATTTTTTTCGTAAATTAAAATCTTTTTGAAAGCTTAGATGAAGTGAATCAAAATAAAATAATAAGATTAGGAAAGCTAATGAAAGACTTCAAACACATTCGGATGTTTCGGTGCTTAACATTGTTTCTCATCGCTGAAACAAACATAATTCATGAATAATCGTTCGTGTTAGCCCCGTCTTAAAACTACTTGGATTACAGCCATTTTTGTTCTGATTAATTTTTTATTAACAGAGATCACAAACTCAAATAGAAATGATAGCAGTAGATGTGTGACAATATGAATACTGTCTCAGTCATCAATTTAAAAAAAAGACACTTATTGAACAAAAGAAACAACATCTTATTTGAAATAATTTACTTTTTAGAGAGATCACAAACAGAAACAGTAGTGATAGCACTAGACGCACACAACACACTTGCTGTCTGTGCTTTCATGAAAAGTATAACAGATGCAACTTCAATTGCATGTAAAAAAATCTAAAATGGGCAATATAGAAGTCAATATGTTACTTATAATGAATCAATAACAGTTTTAAAACTATTTGTTAATCCTTTTTGAACACACGTGCAAATCACAAGATTCATAATTAAATTGATTGCACTGCGTGCGCTTTTCATGCAATGGTTTGCAAACGTACCTTCCCTGTAACGTACTCTTTCGTCAGTTTTATTTGACAATTTATTTTCAGCAATATATTCTTTCAAATAACGGATCAGGGTTGGAAGTGTGTTTTTAAAGCTGTAAATTATTATCCGGTCTCGGACTTCTTTTAACATGAGTTTTACTGTGCGTATTGTTGTGTGTTTGCTTATTCTACATTGGCTAGAGATATAGGGGAGGGTTGAGATCTCACAAAACATGTTTAACCCCGCCGCATTTTTGCGCCTGTCCCAAGTCAGAAGCCTCTGACCTTTGTTAGTCTTGTATGTTTTTTTAATATTAGTTCATTTATATGTTTCGGAGTTTAGTGTGACGTCCATTTTCACTGACCTAGCCCACATTTTTTAGGGGCCAGCTGAGGCCCGCCTCCAGGTGTGGGATTTCACGCTGTGTTGAAGACCCATTGGTGGACATGGGTTGTTTTCTGCTCTTTGGTCCGGTTGTTGTCTCGTTGACACATTCTTCATTTCCATTCTCAATTTTATTGATTGTTAACTGCTTAACGTCCAGTGGCTAATATTTCAGGAATGTTCAGAACGAAAACAAATTAACAATAGATACAATAGGTAGGTCCTGTAATAGAGTTCGTACAGGATGAAGGTCGGAGAAATTTGAACTGCCACTTGAAAATTATGGTATATTAGATAGGGACAGAAATTGTTAAACTATACCATATATCCTAAAACTAAAACAGACGATAAGCAAGTCCCAAGTCAGGAGCCTGTAATTCAGTGGGTGTCATTTGTTTATGTGTTACATATTTGTTTTCGTTCATTTTTTGTACATAAATAAGGCCGTTAGTTTTCTCGTTTGAATTGTTTTACATTGTCATTTTGAGGCCTTTTATAGCTGACTATGCGGTATGGGCTTTGCTCATTGTTGAAGGCCGTACGGTGACCTATAGTTGTTAATTTCTGTGTCATTTTGGTCTCTTGTGGACAGTTGTTATATTGGCAATCATACCACATCTTCTTTTTTATATAATAAGCAGAAAACATGCACAGTGCAGCAACAAACATGATGACCACTAACTTAAACAAGAAAATTTAAAACGGCGTATCATTTAGGTAGCCGTGTAAAAATGTTCTGGCTACTTCAGGATGCTATCTAAAGTATATACAGCTGTTGGTTAGATACTGCTGCTCAATATATAAAAAGCAGTAATGACACCCCTATCAATTTTCATTAAGTTTAATCACAATATTCAATTGAAATCGACAGTATTTGTGATGGTTAAGTTAGTATTTAAAATCGTGACATCATTGAAATAGGGAACAATTTCAACTGCATTAGTAAGTATCGCACGCCAATAGCCCTTTGTGTTGAACGACATAAGAAATTTTTCGTATCTTTCAATTATAGTGTTGAACATCGTTTAAAGATATAACAGCAAAAGCTAAATGGGCAATACTGGCTCACATTCTTTTTCGAGACATTATATTTTCAGATAAGATTCTACTCTAATTATGTGGTATTTCACTAGTAAAGGAACTTTAGTCTTTAAGGGTCATTTTGATTTTAATAGCATTTGAAAAGCCTAAACATTTAATTATTCAGTCATGTTCAGTCTTTCCGTCAATTTCAAGACTAATCCACTGCGGATAATTCAGAACTTTTTAGACAATTTCATTTCAGTCAATGCGGCACTGTTCAGTAGCTTATCAACAATTTAGTATGATGTTGATGTGAATAAGTAATTAGCAACAACTAAACAATATAAACAAAGACTTAACAGATCTAAGTTAAATACAAGCGAATTGTCTGAACAGTACTGAATTTACCGCTATGGAGGCGACTGAAAAGTGATTGAAAGACTAAAATGACTTAATAGTTTAGTTTTTAGTCTTTTAAGAGCTGTTCATTAAATGGCTGGCAATGCCTTGCGTTAAACCCTTTTCGTAGCTTTGCACAGATAAATTATAGATATAGATACAATGTTAATATATATATATATATATGGACTTGTCATGATAAACACAGCGGATGTCAGTAGCCGTGATAGAGTTTATATTTTTTCGATTTATAGTTTGTAAGTTTATTTATCCAATTCTTTGATGAAGCAATCGTGTTCAGATAACGAAATCAACTGCTATTAAGAATCTACCGAGTTGTTATGTGCATTATAAATCTTACCTATTTCAATGAAGTTTACTACTATCTTGAAACATTAAATGTAAAATAGGTAGAACAAACTATAACTGGCAAAACAAACCATCATCAAAGAAGAAAAAGAAAACCGAAATACATGCTGACATATCGAAAATATCTGCAGAAATCATCACCACATTGTATTAACTAAATTTACAGTTGTGTGCGATTAAGTGTATTTGTTTGCCTTGATTATGATCAAGCGTCCATAGATTGGGATTATATTAAATATGAAATACTAATTTTTACTTGCAAATTGTATCGCTACTGATTTTCATTTGTATATTGTACTTAACACATTGACATTATGACCTACGATCGTATTTGTTGCTTTCACTAATATCTACTACAGTCGAACCTCGTTGTGTCGATCTCGGTTGTGTCGAAAACTAGGATGAGTGGAAGTAATTTCTCGGCCCCGATAAAATTCCCATTTGATCAATGCATATTTACCTCTGATGAGTCGAACTAGGTTGATTCGAATTCTCTGTTCAGTCGAGTAAATATTATAGTCCTGTCGATGTACAATTAATGTTAATTGACCCCGATGTCTCGAAGTTCGAAAGTAAAAGATTTCGAAAGATGCAAACTTAAAGATACAGATTAAAATCGTATGTTTTTCTTAATCATTTTCAAGATGTTTGCATAACAGTTAAAATGTCATGTTTATAGTGACAGGTAATTAACACCTTTGTTGATCTTCCAAGCGGAACTTTAGAGTGTTGAACATATTTTACCCGATTTAAAAACCAAACGAATGTAAATGGCTCTAGCCCAGATTAAATGAATCGTTAGAATTAAAATTCATTAATTTTAATAAATAAAAAGATTGAGACAATTATGTTATTTTTACAATAATTGAATGCAAAAGAGACTTCCCCCATCACAGATCTTTCAGAACTTGTTTCCTTCCGCGAGTGATTCCATAGTTTAAAGTGATTGATCTTTGTAAATATTTGTGTATTGATTTTATTTGTGAATGTTTTGTATCTGTACTTGTGTGTCTAATTCTTATGATGGACCAAAAATATGGAGTCTCAGATTGAATACACAATCATGAATTGTCATATCGAAAAAAGGTACACTGTTCAATATATCTAGTTTACACAAATTTCATACCGTATTTCATGCATTCCAAATCTATGACGAACCACTCGACCTCGGATAAGTCGAATACTTCCATCCAGTTCCTTCGAGGCTTCGACTTAACGAGGTTCGACTGTATATTATTTGTATAACCTACTCTTATTCTTCACTTAATGACATATGATAATATACATTTAATAAATGTATCGATTTTGAATCATCCTTTTAATTATTAAATTGTAATGTGTTACAAAATTATTCTAAATATATATTTTCCACTTGAGATAATATGCTCAATCACTTTTTTTAAAATCATTTTTTCTTACGATGTATATGTGATTGCTTGCGTCAGCATAAACTTGCATTTGCCACATACGCAAATATCATCATTCGAATATGGAGAACAACAGCTAACGGTAGAATTTCTAAGTAATATCTCGTCAAGGATAGAAACTTATAAATTGCTGTAAATGTAGGTAAAGATATAAATTATATATAATATACATACTATCAAATGCCTACGATTTTACACCACAAGAGGAATATACAGGTTTAATTAGTTTCAGATTTTAATTGACACTTTGGTTGCGGTAACGGTTTCTATTTACACGTCACACAGTATTCGTTGCATTATACATGTACCTTCCAGCGTATCTGTAACATAAATATCGACAATTCATGTGAACCGAACAAAGAACTTTGATAACACTTGTGTTTACATTACAGATAATACTTCGATATGAATAACTAAATTGTTATTGCAGGTTGCTGAGGTCGATCGTTTTGTAACTCCTTAATAAAATTATAATAGTAATTATATTACTTACCAATGCTTGTTGGCATTTTGGCATATAATGGAATTTTATGTGACTGTCATACAAGTTTAGCTAGCTATAAATCTAGGTTTATTCCACCATTTTCTACATTAAGAAATGCCTGTACCAAGTCAGGATTGTTTTCCATTCGTTGATTATGTTTGATCTTTTGATTTTGTCCTTTTTGATAAGGGATTTCCGTTTTGAAATTTCCGTGGACTTTGGTTTTTTTGTTATTTTACTTTTTGGTAATTTGGTGTTTATGGCAGATCTTTGGAAGTCTTTTCAATTTAATTTTATATATTATTGACCTTTAAATTTTTCGTCGTTTTGCTGCTGTCGCATTGAAATATACCAACCACCGTATTTTAGTCATCCTCGAATAAAACAAACTACTGAGGGGAGAATCCAAGTACCTTAACACGTTAAACGTGTTGAAAACGTAGACATTTTCTATTTGACACAATTGTACGTACATACGAAGGGATACGTTCGTCGTCATCGAACAGTAATCTCTTACCAACAGGCGTGTTTATTCAATTGATTTGACAATTGCCAATAAATATAAATGAGGAAACCGATATTGAATAACAGCATACAAGCAATGCAACATAAAGTTCTAGTGTGTTCCCATCCCTTATTCAAATATCGCAGTGGACTTCTCAGTCTGATTTTCATGCAAAAAAAAAAAAAAAAAAAATATGTGAATAAACAGGAGGTTATGTGATGTTTTTCGAAATAGGCTGGCATAATTATTCTTCTCTGTTTGCTTTATCTCTTAATCTTTCAGAAACTTAATCTTTCAGAAAACTAAGTTGATATTTATTTCCCGAATATAAGATTAGCTATGGTATCGATTTTATTAGTTTGTATATTACTTTTCATTATTTGTCCGTGTTATATATTTCGCAATTTCATATAAGATATAAGTGTTTTAGTTTATACCTTGGAATGTGTTGTGTATTTTTGGTAGAAAACCATTTTGTGCATGCCATCATCATTCCAAATGTCCATATACATATTGTTTACTGAACATGAAGATTACTTATACAAAATGCAATTACCACTCTCCGGTTGGATAATGGCTTAAAACCGTGTATAAGTGAAATTTTCAGGTCGCAATATTTACTTTTTGTGTGTGATGTTTGGTGTTTGGCTTGAGGTATT
The DNA here is from genome assembly GCA_017311375.1 of Mytilus coruscus. Taxonomy (NCBI): domain Eukaryota; kingdom Metazoa; phylum Mollusca; class Bivalvia; order Mytilida; family Mytilidae; genus Mytilus; species Mytilus coruscus. The sequence continues at coordinate 45,251,548 of CM029597.1, forward strand.
TACGCTTTTTGTACACTGAGTTGTCTGTCGTCGACTTGTTTATCCTACTCTGTAGCTCACCTTGACATTGAAAGTTCATGATAGATGTTTATTTTTTAACATATCTTGACATTTGTAGTCGTCGTCTCCAGTCACCGTCTGTCAACGGAGTCAACGGAGTCCAAACATATCCTTATTTGCATTACAAAACGAATTTATACTAAATTCCACAACCTTGATCCTTAGGTTGTCTAGATTATAATTTAAATATAAAAAGTTATTGTACAAACAAAGATCTTGAGATATTTTGAAAAAACATACATGATTGTAAAAATATAACTGAGTAGAAATGTTCGGAATGTCAGTTTGTACCGACATTTAATTTCTACAAAAATAGTCATATTCTATGTTGTGATGTTACACTATTGTTTCAGATAAGGGTGAAGGTTTGGTACCATTAAAACGTTTAATCCCGCTGCAAATGTTTGCACCTGTCCTAAGTCAGGAATCTGATGTACAGTAGTTGTCGTTTGTTTATGTAATTTATACGTGTTTCTCGTTTCTCGTTTTTATATAGACTAGACCGTTGGTTTTACCGTTTGAATGGTTTTACACTAGTACTTTTGGGGCCCTTTATAGCTTGTTGTTCGGTGTGAGCCAAGGCTCCGTGTTGAAGGCCGTACATTGACCTATAATGGTTTACTTTTATAAATTGTTATTTGGATGGAGAGTTGTCTCATTGGCACTCACACCACATCTTCCTATATCTATATATGACCCCTAGAACATGTATAATAGGTATAAACCTTAAATGGGAACTTTTATTTAGTTCTGCGGACTGGTTATTGTCAATTTCATAAGAAAAAAATAATAAAGGAAGAGACATTTGTTAATCCCGGAGATAAAACAAGATGTATAAAAAGTCAAATAACAAAAATACCGAACTCCATGGAAAATTCAAATCGGAAAGTCCCATATCAAATGGCGAAATCAAAAGCTCAAACACATCAAACGAAAAAAAAAAAAACAACTGTCATATTCCTGACTTAAAACAGGCATTTCCTATTGTAGAAAATGGTGGATTAAACCTGGTTTTATAGCTAACTAAACCTCTCATTTGTATGACAATCGCATAAAATTCCATTATATTGACAACAATGTGTGAAAAAAAAACAAACAGACATAAATTGACCACTATGATTGGAACTAGCATTCGGCTACTTATATGACATTGTGTCATTCATCACGTTGCGCCAAACTTTTTTTTTCTTCATAATATTGTGTTTTAACAAGTTTGAAATATAAAATAATTTTGCAGTAAATGTTGAGGTTTGTTTTCCTTTATTATTTGTTTTCTGTCAATAAAACTAAATGACAAATTGTCATTAAAGGTCAATACCTTTATGGTTGGTGCTAAGCCTTTAATTATCTTTGTTGTGTTTTGTATACGGTTGTTTGTCTTTTGGCGTTTTCAGTTTTTTTTACATGGAGTTGTCAGTTTGTTGTTCGCTGTTTTATTGAATACTCATCTTAACGTCATGTTTAAGATAAATGTTTAATAAAAAAGTCGAATACTCAGCCGTCTACTTTAAATTTGTATTAGTTTTGTTGACATTTCTTAGTTAGAAAAACAGTATCACCGATGAGTCTTAAAGAGGCAAAACGCGCATTTGGCGCCCAAAATTCTCAGCCTGGTATAAAAGTATAGCAAAAATATCAGAACTCCAAGGTAAATTCAAAAAGGATAAATCCATAAAAACTAACAAAATTAAACGTTATCAATTAACGGAACGAAAAAAAAAACAAATACCCTTTCCGGTACTTATAGGTTGCATTTCTGTAAATATCAACAATGCAATTTCCCATAGGAACTCCTTTCACGGCTAAAACTGTACCACTTTTACTATGAAGTTTTGAAAAAAAATATATCCTAGAATGGAAAGTTCATATGCACTACTATTTTTTTCAAAGGTTAAAATATAGGGCTGTGCGGCATATTTTCAACGTTTATATGCCCCGAACTTCTAAGAGTTTAAACTTACATTAAATTTCTATACTACCCCAACCTTGACTTAAGGATTTCCACAGACTTCAACTTGATCACTATGAATATGTATATTTACTGGTAACATTCCCAAGTTATGTCTCTATGAGATGAAACATAGAGATCATATCCGGGAACCAGTACGTAAACAAAATTAATTGTCTATGAATATTCTATATCTCCCCAAAAGAGGCGTGGTTTGAAAACATCTGTATTTACAAAGTGCAACCTATACTAACATTTATTCAAATAGAAAACTTTCTAAAACACTTTTCTCACAACAATACTTAAATCTCAGAATTATAGCCTGAAAGAAATCACTGCATATACTCTAAGTTTTCTTTTACAGTACATTTTGTACCCCACCCTGTATCAATTTTTTACAGAATTTAAAAACAAGACTTTAATCATTGCCAGCTTACCCTATGAGCATGTTTTCTGACATAAAATGTCTAGAACCTGTTTGAAACTATTTTGATAACAAATTGAAAGCATTTCAGAACACTATAAATGTAATGTTTAGCAGCTAATCATTCCAACATTCAAGATTATATAAACTGTCCAATCCTGCCTCTGTCTCCAGTCCACATCTTACTGTATGCCTATTTGTCAATGAAAGTTCACAATTACTGCCTCAAATGGTCAGTTAAGAAATCTTGTCACAACAGTTTCATCCCTTACCATAAATCTAACATAATTTAGCTAATATATGAACTAGAAGTGTTTAAACACAGCCATATTTGCAAAAGCTGTATGAATGAAGATATCAGTCTAATGTATGAATTGACTAAAAGTTTTATAGAAATGACTGCTAACATCTGATTTTGCAGAACTTCCAAGTACAGTTATTAGTTTCTATACAAAAGACCTTTAAAATAATAAAGTCATAGCATTTACAAGTTAAATTATTTGTTTTATGACACAGAGGGTAGGCATTTTTCTCTGTTTTTTGCCCCTGGGGCCTCAAATTTCTTAAATTATTCTGCTGTTTCTAGCAATATGGAATATTTAGTGCATATTTAGGATAGAACACACTATTGTAAGTTTTATTGAGGTATTTTGTATTTCTAGCTTGTATTTTTTATGCCGTGATCACAAAAAGCACATTTAGGTGCTACGGCTTACTTTTGGGTTATCGACTTGATAAAACACCCCACCAATAATATTCAGGAAGGATCTATGAGTTTCAATGACTGCGAAGAGTAAATATAAGCACTTCTAAACAATTTATATTACTAATATGCACATATAATGAATTTATTTTGCATTCAGGGCTTTAACTAAACTATGCATACTGTAAACTGTGAATTTTGCTGAGTCATCATAGTTAAGGCCCAGGATTTTCTCAATCTTCATGAAATATTTATAAATTTTTACAACCACTGCGTCGAAGTCATTGCTGGTAAACCTTTGTCCCCGAAGGTATAACCAGCTCAGTAGTCAGGACTTTTGTGTTGACATGAAATATCATTGATATACATATATATATATATATATATATATATATATATATATATTTACTGTAAATAAAATGTTGAATAATAAGAAACACTAATGTTTGCCTATCCTTAGTTATAGATTGCTTAGCCATATTTTGGACATATTTTTTTTCTTTTCTGAATTGTTGGTATTAAAAGCTCTACACGCATTTTTTTGGCTTTCCAACTGTTATAATTCGAGCCCCACTGATTAGTCTGATGTCAAATTACCGTTGTCTGTCCTTATTGCTCTGTCAGCGTGCGGGCCATAGTTTTCTTTGAACAAACAAGTCTAACATACATTAATTAACTATCGTCGCAAACCGATGGATTTCTTAATGCTAAATCAAATGTTTAAATGATATATATGAGGGGACCATCCTTACATTTTAACTACGAAATCATTTGCTTATGTTTCAAGTATTCCAACAGGAACAGCTTGATTGATAACATACTTAAATTTAAATGTCATAATATAAAGTTAATCACAGTCTGTCTTCGCTTTTTATCAGTTCCCCCATGTTATGTTCCTGTATGCGACTCAATAGCTTGGTTTCTATTTAAATGAGGGGAAAAATGTTTGTATACTCTTGGTTGCCTTTGAAAGTCTTGAAGAGGACCGGTATGCTTTATAGATCATGACTTCAAGAAAGATTTTAACAGTAAATTTCAAAAACACGTGTCGTGTAGAAAAGATTAAATTGTTTCACTGGTGATTAATTTATCTTTCATTTTTGTCCTTAATCATGTTTATATATTTCAGAACTTTTTATCAAAACAAAATTTCAAAAGGTCTTGCGTCATTAACATTCCTGAAGTATGTTTTTTAAAATTATAAACTACTAGAATTCTAGTTATTTGACTGGCATTATGCCTTGCTTGATCGTCCATTTTGGTCATATAGTTTCTAGACGTTGATTAACTTCACAATATATGCTTTTTCTCTTGAGTGTTGTAATGAATGAGATTGCATGCCAGTTAGCAAAGGTTAAGACCAAACACGCGTGTCGTGTTCCAATATTTCGAACTATGTTGTATTGATAATTCATTAATCCTAGATTTATTTTTAGACTTTTAACAGAAAACGAAATTTCAACTATAGCAGCAAATGCATTTAATGATCTAATTGCATTGGAACAGCTGTAAGTATGGTTTATCCAATTAATGAATAACTGAAAATCCAGTTGTACAATGCAAAGGATGACATCTTAAATTAGTTGATCTTCTCAAATTATGCTATGGTCATTAAGCTTCTCAAGCATTTATACATCGTATGATTTTTATTTTTAGCATTACAATTAAAAAGCAATAATTCAGAAAATGCCTCAATTTACATATATTTAATGTATGAACTGAAATGTGTATTATATCTATCATTTTGGCATTTCTGAAATCGTCTGTATATGAATTAAGAAAATATTAAGAAACTACGTTCCAACTGACTCAAAGCAATTGCACTTTTGCTATTAACTTATATTGATAAAAATATATTGTTAAAAGCAATGTATCAAATAATTTTCTTTGCAAAAAAGAAAATATTGCTCTAAAATATTTCTGAATTCTCTTATAATATTTGCATTTCAGTTGATGGTCAGTTGGGCTCTTGGTCTACAACATGTTCTGTGACATGCGGAAGTGGCATACACTATAGAAATAGAATGTGTGATAGCCCCTCGCTTTCTGACAGGGGAATATATTGTATTGGTAATGCCACCGAACTATCACAATGTAACTTAGGAGATTGTCCACGTACATGTTATATTCAGTTAGGGATAAAAACGAGATTAATTTTTGCATGGTTATAGTGTTCAAACATATTTTTACGCAATTAACTATAAAATTCAATGCTGTTTTGAAAATATATACGAAGCGAAAGAAAGTGAATATTCATATTTAATGTATGAAGCGTTTCTGCCACAACATATTTTTTTTTAACAGATCTTGATTATATATAGAACGTATACATTATACATTCGTGTTGATCAGTCTTCAGTTTTCTATGTTGTGTTTTGTGTACTATTGTTTGTCTGTTGGTCTTTTTATTTTTTCAGCCATGGCGATGTCAGTTTATTTCCGACTTATGAGTTTGAATGTCCCTTTGGTATCTTTCGCCTCTCTTGTGGTTAACATCTCATCCCATATGGAATTTACTGACCCCATATATACCGTATTACGTCACTAGCACAATATGTAACTAATAATATCGGATGACAGATATCCTTTTTAAGTGTGAACAGCCTGTTGTAAAATGGCCTCTTAGTTGATGCTGCATTATTCTCAAATCTAGAGGTTCATGGACATTAAGTAATTACAATAAACGTGCTGCGTATGTAAACGTCCCAAATGAAATATTATCGATTTAAGGCATGAGACAGATCTCAATCGACTATTAACATCATTGTTGACATTGCGCAGCTTGTCGAAGGAGGAGCGAGTCACTCGGAAACAATTTCGGAAAATAGAGTTAAACACGTTATCACCAAAATGGCACACATGTAAAGATGCAGTTAAAATCGTGAAGTGGTAACCACTCTGTTGTTTAATTTGTAATGTATACATACAAAGCCCAGTCCATTGTAGAATATTTGTTATTCTAAATATTTACATTTACAGTGCTTTATTTGGACACACACATAAAAATACTACATTTTGAATCTCTAATCGCGAATTCAAAACGGCGCGAATTTAGATTGTGTTAATAAATCGCAAAATAAAGACGGCGCAAAAATTTACCGGTTTACAGTACCCATAATGAAACGTAATTTGGGATATTGCAAATTTCAATATATATCTTTTCACAAAACGAACTTAAATTTAAAAGCAAAACAACAGTCATAATGTACAATACAATGTATACTATTCGCCATGCAACAGACACCATAACGCATTACATCATAAACCTTATATAATAACACCATACACGTTTAATTGGGACGTTTATCCGTTCAAAGGCTGTAAATATTTGTTTTTTCGTTACCATGAAGGAATAGTTACTAAATCAATATTGACAAAGTTTCATGATACTTCATGCCAAGCATTTATCACATGCAGAAATAAGATCTCAAAAATGGTAGCCTAATTTGTCATAGGGCCATGAATCTAGATTCATCAACCATCGCACAACCTATAAATGATGAAATCCTTTGAAAATAAGTTCCCAACTACCTCAGCAAATGTTGACCATATATAGTTGACCTTATTCAGTCAAAGTTCCTTCTGGTCTTATACATTGCGAAATTACAAATTTTATTACATGAAATTTAACTTCAGATTAAAAATAAGTTCTTTTGTTGTTCTTCTACAATATTCTAGTGAATGATATATAGGGATATGAGGTTTTTAACTGCAATATAAAACTAATATTTGTCCAACAATGTTAGTAAATGCAACACAAAATCGTAATTGTATACCATATTCAAATGATAAACCTGATTTTTGCCGCACTTAGAGTAGATGTCTTTAAATCGATTGAAATGTTTTATTTGAATATCGTTGGGTGGAAATTTCACAACAATTACCAGCGTTATAACTGTGAACACCAGACGATTGATTCTTCTGAAAAGGTCTCATCAGTGGCGCTAGAATCAATGCAGTATACAGGTCAAATCAATCATAAAATAGAAGAGCATTGAACATCAAAACATCAAAAAATGTATTATTTTAAAATCCTTGGTATTCAAGTGAACTAGCTTGTATGGCAAATATCTTTTCAAATATAATTGGGTTGCTGTTTCATTGAGAGAAACACATATAGCAAGGTGGCAACGTAATTTCTGACAGTCAACAACGTGGTGAAAAAGACAAATAACCAACGAATAACCAACAGAAACAATAATTACTAAAACAAAATTAAGAAAAAGGATCATTTAGAATCCAGGCAAATAAAACACTCGGGGCTGTAATCAGGTCCTCCTTATTGGGTACGCAGTCAAAAAATGTAATTGTTTTCCAAAACCCGGTATAAATTGCTTTGGCCGTATTTGTCACAATTTTGCAGAATTTTTGTGTAGTAATGCTCTTTAACTTTCAAATTGATCTATCTTTCCAACTGTTTTACGTCGGTCGCCCTTATGACATTTATGCTGACGAAACGCGCGTCTTTTGACTATAAAAAGTTTTGCTTCATTGTATATGGACCTCTTGATTCTTTATCTCTCTCTGCTTTATGTTAGATGGCTTTGTAAGATGTTAGCAAGGTGAGTGACAGTTACACTTAAACATGTGGATCATTAGTCAGGCTCTGCATGTATTATGCAATCTGAGGATTCCACTAGTGCTATATAAATTACTGTAAAATATATTAATCAGTGGGGTTTAAGTTGCAGTCACCTTGTGTGTGTGTCTGTCTATTGCTTTATCTATCCTTATGTCAAACACATATATGCGTCACGTATTTTTAGGAACTATTTCACAGAATGACTTCATATCTGTAAATCAGCTTGACAGTACGAGACTGTAAAGTGTGAGTGCTTTTTCAATCTGTCAGTCAGCTACTTACTGTTTTCTGAACGTTTAATTATGAGTTTTGGTATACTTCAATTTCTTTTTACCATAAGTCGATGGAGCACATGTTTCAACTTAATCCTAGCTTTAAAAAAACATCGTAAAAATTTAAGAAATAATACAAAATCAACATAACCGAGACACTAGTAACCCGAATTTAACTTAAACGGACAAAACGCATTAACGCTGTTTAAATAAGATTAATCATCATTTGATAAAGATTGACAAAATTAAAAATTAGTTTTAATTCATTTCAAACCATATCAAATTTTTGAACGCCAGTCAAATAGATTCCTTTGCGGTCAATCAAGTTAATTTCAGATAGTGGTAAGATGCGTCAAACCAATAGGCCACGCCCCGTTAAACTATTTCAAGCTGGCATTAATTCGTTTTAAACATTGTTGAGACCCGAGCTTTGTATAGGTAAATCACTCAAGCAAAACAAACTCGATGTATCTATCGTTTATTTGTTTCAAACTTTATCGACTTTAGTTAAATGCGTGTATTCTTAGTAAAGTCACATGCTTCACAATTTAAACAAATGAATGAACAAAACACGTGACATACAAGGAATTTAAATAAAAACATTAAAATATTGATGCACGGTTTAAAAAATGCAAAACTTGTGAATCTGTTGCAAATAAAATAGTTAGATGTATAACATAATTTTAATTTGCTTAAATGCAGTAGATCTCACATATTCGTTTCAAAAATTGCTAAGTGCTATGAAAACTCGTGGCATGTAAGTAACGTGTGGTCCCTTGCAATTACTTACGAAACTTTATGTATTCCTGTATATTTACCGTTTTTCTTTTTTCTGTTTTACTATATTGTACTCGTAAATTCGGAAATAAAAGTAACTTCACAGAAATTATTCATTGTGTACATAATTTAAATCGATGTATCTTATATTTTCGGTAAACAACAAATATTCACTAGCTGTATATTGATATATGGAATAGCTTGTAATGAAAAACAATGTTTCGTTAAATAATAAAATTGATGAAGATAATGTTGACATTTGTTGAATTTGATAAACAGTTTGGTCTTGCTCAAAATTGTAAATGAAGTAACAGCTCAGTGAACTTTTAAAACTGTTAAATTGTAATACCGGTCACTGGAGTAAAACGGTCGTTAATTGTGGAAGAGCAGCAAATATCAAACGAAAATATTGAAGCGTGGTTACGATTCTGTAAAGGGATTATCGTGCTGACATGCACCGTGACGTACACAAATTCTTGCAATAAATCAACATGTATTCTGTTTTATGAGATAAATTTTAGTCTGCGATAACGATGGGTAGGTTTAAGTTAAACTACCTTGACTGGCTCTTAGTCGGCATTCTCTTACGTCTTTAAATGCATTTCAAAAACTTATATTTACGTTTGGGGCATTTAATATAATTCTACCTACCAAATTAAAATGAACATAAACATTGTAAAAAAAACAAGAATGGAAAAGAAACAATTCTGCATTGTTGCTCTCATATAATTTTATTAACTATATTTTAGCGGTAATTTCTAAATAAAACTAATTGTCGTATAAATAAAATATTTCATCTAGGTGCTCTCGTTGAAGTCCGCGTTACATATTAAAATGAATTTCATTGGTCGGAACGTTTGCAAACTTTCAATCCAGGTGTTCTCATCGAAGTCCGCGTTCATGTTTCAATTCAATACACAATATGAAGTCCAATATGGTAAAAAATCAATTTTAGACTTTACGATTTCCGAGTAAACAATAGAATTTAGAAAAATAACACTTTTACGATTCTTCCTACACAACAAAAGTATCTATCTTTTCGCCGATGAAAACTATATCTATTTATATTAGAACAAGGATTTGTATACTATGCAGTTTATTCCTCGAGAAAATAAACTTTATTTATTCACTTCAATCAATAATTGATTAATTTGAACTTTGAAACAGTTACATTAATATATCTTTTCGCACCCTTTAATTTAAGGTTATTAAATCCAAATAACTAAATGAAATTAATTGTATATTTAATTATATAAACTAAAAGAATTGCTATGATATTTTCATTAATCAATCAATAAATTGCAGGACTAAATGAAATAAAACATAAATAAAAAAACCTCACAGACAATTAAAAACATTTTGTAACACCATAATCTGAGACTATCCTATAGGTATACTATTACTCGTAAGCGTCAGGAGACTGTACAGTGGCGGATCCAGTTATTGTTCCGTAGATAAGAACTCCCGTTTGTTTGACCTGAAATTCTTTTAATTGGGACAAATGGTTGGAACCCCTTTTTGCTGTAACCAGTGGTTGTCGTTGTATATTATTTTTATAAGTGTTGTACATCAATCAGGCCGTTAGTTTTCTCGTTTGAATTGTTTGAATTTATATTTGTAATTTTGGGAACTTTTATAAATGATTATGCGGTTTGGGTTTTGCTCGTTGTTGAAGGCGACGTCAAACTGAAATATCGGGAAAAGATGCATTTTATCGAGATTTAACCATTAGTTTAAAACGAGCATATGGATCCCTTTTTAAAAGGACTTTTGGCTTGATACTGTATGAAGAGTAATCGTTCCAACTTTTATGAAGAAATAACCAACTTTTTTCAATTGAATAAATATACAACAAAATGCCGGTTTTTTCTAAAATCAATTTCTATTTACAAAAATAATCATTAACAAAGAAATGTTACACAAATGAAGAGTCCAATTTTGTAACAAAGATATTCCTAATCTCTTTACCGAAATGCGCATATGTTTATCTTTTGAAACAAAAAAAGTTAACATGTCTGTTCAAAGGACAGAAATGTCCAAGAAACCAAAATTTTAAGTAAATGTCGAACTTTTAAATCTATCACATGAAGATATAATTTTATTACATATTCAAATTAATTTTGTAAAAAATTAGCTTGTATATGAACTTTCTTAAAAAAATCATTGTACATTTAAAACTGTATCGTATGGCCATGATTTCCTTAAGATATAAATGTCAACGTCAGATTATGAGGGTCTGAATGGGATTCATTATTTCTGTATTCTGTCATTTTCGGCAATTTTTCTATTCGTTATACCTTTTGCCGATCATTTTTTATGCCATATATTCTATAACCTCATCATTCTCTTTTCTTTATATTTGTCTGGTTATTTTTTGTATTCTTTATTTTTTTTTTGTCAATACTTTTCAATTCTATAAACCCCAACCCACACCCTCATATATAATGGAAGACGATAAACATTTTAGTGTACATATTACTTGGTGTCACTTCTCACCTGACATACAAGTATATAAACTGTATCAACGCACTCGCTTGTTAAATGTATTTTGATCTGAAAACAGTTTGTTTTAAATTTTAGTTTATTTAAAATTGAGAATGGAAATGGGGAATATGTTAAAGAGACAACAACCCGAAAAGAGCAGGTAACAACCAAAGCCACCAGTTATATATTCGATCATGTTTTAGTTTCGAATATATATATACACACTTCTTTTTACTTGATCTTTATAATTGCAAACACTTTCATACCGATTTTCTGATAATAGTTTTTATTGTATTAAAGTAGGTATTGCCAAAAGAAATAAGGTTTATTAAAGGGTTTACACATCTTAATATCTGAAATATGTTGGATATGTCACGAACAGATATCGATATATGACAAACATTTCTTAAATTGTCAGTTTATAAATTCAGATTTTTTTAAATTTTTTTTTAAGGAAACGTAGGTTTCAGCTACAGTTGATAAGCTGGCCATTGATGGATTGCAGGCTTATGTAAAAATTAGAAAATGTGATATATTTGCTAGTGAGACAACTATTCAAAAAAGTTCAAATCAAGAGGAATATTGGCAGTTATATCTATACGACCTTCAATAATGAAAAAATACGGAAACTGTAAAGTCGGTTATTAAAGGCCCCGCCCGTCTTGAACAAGAAAATATGAAATAATTCAATTGAGCAAACTAACGCCCTTCTTTATATAACAAAGCAATCTTGCCACCGAGAAAGCCCAAATATAATCATTATCGATGTTACGAAAACCATTGAACTACGACTTTGGACAGACACATATATACTGATATTCATATGATGAAGACATAATCTTTCAATCAGTTTAATTGAGGTCTGGAGCTGGCATGTCAGTTAACTGCTAGTAGTCTTTTGTTATATATATATTATTGTCATTTTGTTTATTTTCTTTTGTTACATCTTCTGACATCGGACTCGGACTTCTCTTGAACTGAATTATAATGTGCGTATTGTTATGCGTTTACTTTTCTACATTGGCTGAGGTATAGGGGAGGTTGAGATCTCAAAAACATGTTTAACCCGCCGCATTTTGCGCCTGTCCCAAGTCAGGAGCCTCTGGCCTTTGGTAGTCTTGTTTTATTTTTAATTTTAGTTTTTGTGTATAATTTGGAGTTTAGTATGACGTCTATTATCATTGAACTAGTATATATATTTGTTTAGGGGCCAGCCGAAGGACGCCTTCGGGTGCGGGAATTCTCGCTGCACTGAAGACCTATTGGTGATCATCTGCTGTTGTCTGTTCTATCATGGTCGGGTTGTTGTCTCTTTAACACATTCCCAATTTCCATTCTCAATTTTATTTAAATAATGTTGTGAATGTGTAGGTCCTATATTGGTCTTATAGCTCCACACTCCTATCTATATTTTATACATTCTTTGGCTTTCAAATATTACCGCATTGAGAGTTCCTTGTGAAAGTAAATTCAGAAAAGCGTTACGGATGCATGAAATTTATAAAGTGTTGTTTTGTGAGGAATCAAAACGTAGGGCTGTGAATGAATATTTTATATGTGCAATACTTTCGGCCTTCTGACTTTAGTGCAAATCTGCAGTTGTTTCATGTATTTGATATGCAAATTATCACAAAACTAAAAGGATAAGATGGATGAATTAATAGTTGATCGTTTAACGTCCAGTGGCATATATTATAGATTTATCATTAGGGGAGAACAATAGTTATAATTATGAACATTGGCAATCATACCACATCTTCTTTTTATAAGGATGTACATGTGTAGATTTTCGTCTTTACTGTAAATGACATTACCCCAGGAGTCAAAGCTTAAAATTGAACTTGTGTAATTTCTGAAACATACATTTCATTATTCAAGCAATGGAAAGCATTTAACAAATAATACCGTTTTGAGCTATAAAACAAAGGCAATCCTTTATACTAGTCAAAAGTTGCTGGATCTTGATACATGCATACGAACCTTTAATGAATAATTATCGTTTGCATTTTCAAAATAACTATTATATCCGATAAAAATGGAAAAGTAAATCTATTAGATAAAACTACCGATTTTTCTATGAGACAAAATTTATCCTTACTGGAGTCAAATTTGTCATATGGATTCATAAAGGACAAAAATATCCTCAGTAACGGAACAAAAATACCCCATGGTCAACATAAAATCCGTCATTCTTTTAGAATAATCCTAGAAGGTTAACATATAATGTTTATTTTTCTTTAATTTGTCAAAACGTATTTAGTTTAGTTTAAATGAAAATAAAGAACAGAGAATAAAAACACTGTTGAAGAGAAAATACATATTTCGTGTTCAATTCGCCTCAGTTTGTTAATTGAAGTTTGACATCTAAGATCTTAATCCGTAATCCACATTTACCCGACAACCTTGTTTATTATATATATTTTCTCAATGGAATACCCTCACTGAGGAAACTGAGACAAATATGTTATTTGTAATGGTATTTATCAAAACTTAAATAATTGAAAATAGCTTAGTAGAATATGAATTTGCCAAATAAGCGAATAATTATAATCTAGCATAGTTTAACATTAGAGAAATTACTGATAAGATGTCCAAAATATATGTACATGTATATCGCGATTTTGCTGTAGTATGTCAATGGTATTGAATGCCCGCTGAGGGTAAAACATTTGTCAGCTTAAAATTTAATTCTGACTCTGTTGGTTTTAATTTTCTGACTCAAGTATAAATTTAAGTAAAGTTTATAGTTTCTGAATATTTTTAGATTCAATATTTTATTAAAGTCTCACCACATACAAACATAAAATGAGATTCACAGAAATAAACAAATCATTAAAACATTTGCATTGTATGCACCAATTTTGAAAAGATAAATGAGAGACTTTTGAGACACAATATATAAATATAAACACATTTTACTCATTTACATTTAAAATTTACAGTGTCCATATACTAAATGAAAATAAAACATCTTTTCTTTAAGAACTAGTGAAATAAAATGCCGTTTCTTTTCAATAAAATATTGTTGATGTTTTGCCAACTATTGCAGCAACATTGTCGTTGTTAAATAGAAATATGAATTTTCGGTATCTGATATTTATAAGTTAAAATGTTTAGCTTAATATATCATGATATGTCTATAATGAGCATTTTAAAAGGACATGAAGTTCATCTTCAATAGTATAGCTCCACAACATGTCATCTCGTGGACTTCTTTTCTTTATACCTTCCAGTTTCTATTTTAGTGGAGCTACCCACATCTAAATCTTGCAAAAGCTCTTTTGTTTTAATTGACAGAATATTTTAACAAATTACAATTGGTCGACCATAGAGCAGACAACAGCCGAAGGCCACCGATGGGTATCCAATGTAGCGAGAAATTCATGCGTATACATGCATTACTGTATGCATATGCCTGGACTAATAGATGCATAAACTTGTACAAGTCCCAGATTGTGTTATAAAGTATTTCTCATAAAAATACAGGAGCATTTTATTTAAAATTATATACTAGACAATGCCAATCCAATCTTTCTTCCTTTTTTGTTGAAGAGGGTGAGGGGGGTGAGGGTCAGGATCTTTTAAAACAAAACATTTGTTGGTTTCTTTTCAACATAAGAACAAAATGCGACATTCAGTTCTAAAACCAAATCTTGTATGAAAAAAGTTTGTTGTTGAATAAATTCACAAAAGAGACAGTTTCGAAATATAAAAAAAAAATGCAAGAAATGGTAATGGGAGAATTGTATTATGAAGACATGCATATCGGTACTACTTGCACTTAACATTTATTTGTACATATTCCTTAAAACAGATTTTAGTTTGTAATTACTTTCCTGATCAGAATATTCTACCAGTTAATCTATAATATTAACCCATACACACAGGTGTCAATATTTACACATCTACCGATAATTATAAGTTGTCATAAATATAACTACTGACGAACCATATTACATATTTTAAAAGTCTAAATTGAAAACAACGTTCAAACCTAGGATTACGTTGGATAAAAACCGCAATTTTCATGCGTATACATGCAAAACAAAATTCTTGATATAGGGGTCTAAATACTTCACAAAACAAAAACAAAAACATTTTCCAAAAGACAAAAAAGATGAAAAGGGTATTTTAACAAAAATGTATATGGAGAAATAGATAGATAAATTTATTTTATAAAATTTCAATCCCTTTAAAATGAGGCACTATTATATACTTATAAAACAGCTCAAAACAGCTAGAAAACTTACAATGTAGTCTATCATATTTAATGAATGGCTATTATTTATTTTGAATTTATTGAACCATAAAATTAATTTTGACTCTTCACATTGAATAATCCATGAAGCCACTTGTAGCAATACAAATAAAAACTTTAGGAGATTTTATATATTATTGATAATGATCGCCAATCAGACAACTACTTTAGTTCAAATGAAGTTCAATGAAGTGGATGTAAGTTATTGGAATCCACGGTAATTACCTTCAACAATAAGAAAACCTATACCGTGCAGTCAGCTTCAAAAGTCCCTGACATGGAAAATATATAACAATTCACTAGAGAAAACGAAGTGTCTACATTAACAAAGCAATTTACGAAAATTCAAATATGACGGACATGAACCAAAGGCAACCACTGAAATACAGGCTCCTGGCTTGAGACAGGTACATGAAGAAAGTGACAATGTTAAATATTTTAATCACCACCACTAGCATGGGACATTGGTGTAACGACATAACATAAAACAAACTTTAAACATAATTTGAAAAAGTTCATTTCGGTTTAATCAGGCTGACTGTACGTGAAATATTTACCATTGACAAGCAGTTGTGAATCGAAGTTGAATTTACAGAAAGGTGACATCATCATATGCTATCATATTTAACATTCTTGTTTAGATCTGACATTGCTACGTATTATGAGGGTCTGGATGGGGGTTCTTTATTTCCTATAATTTCTATGCCATTTTTCTCTATTCTTTAAATTTTATCACCTAATTATTTTCTCTTCTCTATTCTGTATTTGTCGGTCAATTTTTCTCTATTCTATACTTTTTTGCTCCTTACTCTCCATTCTATAAAACCCCATCCACACCCTCCCGAATCCTAACACAAGTTCACCTACGATATTTGACAAGGTTTACTACAATAAACATGTATATTGGGCACTCAGCAGTGAAAATACCTTACAAGTATAGAATAAAAGTTTACTGCAATAAACGGAGCCTCGTGTATCTTGGGCACCCAGCTGTGAAACAAAATTCATCTCCCATGCTTTTGAGACTACCTGTCTTTACAGGTAAAATATTTGTATGTTGGATACAATTAACGGACGTGTAACAAAAGAATGTAACTGTAAGATTGATAAGATTAATCACATTCACATTTTCAAGAGTGGTCGCATAATTACAAACTATTAACAAATTATTAATGATTAAAACAAAATTTAAATATGAATAGAGATAACTACATTTGAAAGATAAAAACTATTTTCCTTTTTTTAATTAATTCAATTTGTTTTAATTTATTTTTAAAAGAAAATAATAATATCCGATACTGTTATAGTAGTCTCAGTGATAAGGTGATATATGTCGTCTGCTACGGTCGAATACGAAACTACGTTAAAATAACGTAGCTAACTATACCGGAGACTCAGATAATCCGATAAATAGATAGTGACCAATCTCTGTGTTATAGTAGTCTCAGTATATATACAGATTGTGATTAAAATTACCATTTTATGTACATTTTTTAGTTTGAATTTGTTTATTCAAAGCTCGAGGAACAACTGGTGTTAACCGATCTCTAAAGCTGGCAACAGTGGTGGTAGATATTCATAGTTTTTTACATAAACAAACACTTTTACATATACATATGTCTCTGTTTTAGACGAATTTAGACTTAGTGTGTATATGTCTTCGCTGATAATAATTTTCAGGGCCGTAAATTGCCCGTCTTGTAAGGTGAGGCAGTTGAGTTTGTTGCCGAGCGCAGCGAGGCGACAAAATTTTGTTGACCCATTTTAAGCAGAAAATGATATTTTCGGGCCTTTTCCTGTATGCAATGTACCTCCTCAGAATTCACCATTTGTTAAATTTTGTTATATTTCAATAAATAAGCGCCTGGAATATATTGAAAATAGTTATAAACCAGAGTTAGATTACGTGTGCCGGTAAAGTAAGATTTTTACGCTTCATCCTGCTTTATGACTCTTCACAAGCTATTTTACTTATTTTAGGAAACAATTTGCGAACTTAAAATGAAAGGCCCCTAAAGTTGAGCCTTTTTGGTGGTTTATCATGCTTTTTGGCTGTCCCAATCGAGCTATTTTGACTTCGTTTCAGAGACACAATTTTCAAACCTTAAAATGAAAATGCATACTTAATAACTCATAACTTTTAATTATCAAATTCAAATTATTATAACGTAACACTTTTGTTTACACTGACAATTTTATTCGGTTAGGCTTTGTCAATTGCTAAGGGATTTTTCTGTGCCCGGACGAATCCCATCTCTTTAGCACTTCTATGCATTGAATATTGCCAACATTGTCACTTCTATGTGTAGCATAGCCAGACCACGTAATCTGCTTTCCGTCATTGTTGACCTGTTCCATGTTTTAAGGCGCCGTAGCGCAGAAAACGAACTCTCACCACTGCAGGACCCAACTGGCAAGGCTAACAGAAGCAACAGTATTTGTTTTATATTTGGGTATTTTAACAATTTTTCTTTTCAGTATTTTTTTTCTGCATTTTTTTTTTTTTTTGTCAGTCCGCAATAGGAGGCAACTGCCAACATGCCGCTATGTAATTTACGGCCCTGATTTTATGTTAGATAACAAAAGTATTTAAAATTAAAAGTTGTATAGTTATAAATAAGTGCATTTTCAAAATTATTTGTTATTTAGGCTTAATGAAGATCTACATCATCTAACGAATGAAAGTAAGAAGATGTGGTATGCTTGCCAATAATGCAACTCTCCACCTTGGACAAAAGAACATCAACAATTTAGATTTTAGATCACCGTACAGCCTTCAACAACGAGCAAAACCCAAACCGCATAATCATTTATAAAAGTTCCCAAAATTACAAATATAAATTCAAACAATTTAAACGAGAAAACTAACGACCCGAATGATGTACAACACTCAAAAATAATTTACAACAACGACAACCACTGGTTACAGCAAAAAGGGGTTCCATCCATATGTCCCAATAAAAAGAATTTTAGGTCAAACAAACGGGAGTTCTTATCTACGGAACAATAACTGTATCCGCCACTGTACAGTCTCCTGACTAGCATACCTATAGGAAAGTCCCAGATTATGGTGTTACAAAATGCTTTTAGTTGTCTGTGAGTTTTTTTAATTATGTTTTATTCCATTTAGTCCTGCAATTTATTGATTGATTAATGAAAACATCGAAGCAATTCTTTTAGTTTATCTAATTAAATATACAATTAATTTTATTTAGTTATTTGGATTTATTAACCTTAAATTAAAGGGTGCGAAAAGATATATTAATGTAACTGTTTCAAAGTTCAAATTGATCAATTATTGATTGAAGTGAATAAATAAAATTTATTTTCTCGAGGAATAAATTGCATAGTATACAAACCCTTGTTCTAATATAAATAGTAATAATTTTCATCGGCGAAAAGATAGAAACTTTTGTTGTGTTGGAAGAATCGTATAAAAGTGTTATTTTCTAAATTCTATTTGTTTACTCGGACATCGTAGAGTCTAAAATTGATTTATTTTTACCATATTGGACTTCATATTGTGTATTGAATTGAAACATGAACGCGGACTTCGATGAGAACACCTGGATTGAAAGTTTGCAAACGTTCCGACCAATAAAATTCATTTTAATATGTAACGCGGACTTCAACGAGAGCACCTAGATGAAATATTTTATTTATACGACAATTAGTTTTTATTTAGAAATTACCGCTAAAATATAGTTAATAAAATTAAATGAGAGCAACAATGCAGAATTGTTTCTTTTCCATTCTTGTTTTTTTAACAATGTTTATGTTCATTTTTATTTGGTAGATAGAATTATATTAAATGCCCCAAACGTAAATATAAGTTTTTTGAAATGCATTAAAAGACGTAAGAGAATGCCGACTAAGAGCCAGTCAAGGTAGTTTAACTTAAACCTACCCATCGTTATCGCAGACTAAAATTTATCTCATGAAACAGAATACATGTTGATTTATTGCAAGAATTTTTGTACGTCACGGTGCATGTCAGCACGATAATCCCTTTACAGAATCGTAACCACGCTTCAATATTTTCGTTTGATATTTGCTGCTCTTCCACAATTAACGACCGTTTTACTCCAGTGACCGGTATTACAATTTAACAGTTTTAAAAGTTCATTGAGCTGTTACTTCATTTACAATTTTGAGCAAGACCAAACTGTTAATCAAATTCAACAAATGTCAACATTATCTTCATCAATTTTATTATTTAACGAAACATTGTTTTCATTACAAGCTATTCCATATATCAATATACAGCTAGTGAATATTTGTTGTTTACCGAAAATATAAGATACATCGATTTAAATTATGTACACAATGAATTATTTCTGTGAAGTTACTTTTATTTCCGAATTTACGAGTACAATATAGTAAAACAGAAAAAGAGAAACGGTAAATATACAGGAATACATAAAGTTTCGTAAGTAATTGCAAGGGACCACACGTTACTTACATGCCACGAGTTTTCATAGCACTTAGCAATTTTTGAAACGAATATGTGAGGTCTACTGCATTTAAGCAAATTAAAATTATGTTATACATCTAACTATTTTATTTGCAACAGATTCACAAGTTTTGCATTTTTTAAACCGTGCATCAATATTTTAATGTTTTATTTCAATTCCTTGTATGTCACGTGTTTTGTTCATTCATTTGTTTAAATTGTGAAGCATGTGACTTTACTAAGAATACACGCATTTAACTAAAGTCGATAAAGTTTGAAACAAATAAACGATAGATACATCGAGGTTGTTTTGCTTGAGTGATTTACCTATACAAAGCGCGGGTCTCAACAATGTTTAAAACGAATTAATGCCAGCTTGAAATAGTTTAACGGGGGCGTGGCCTATTGGTTTGACGCATCTTACCACCATCTGAAATTAACTTGATTGACCGCAAAGGAATCTATTTGACTGGCATTAAAAAATTTGATATGGTTTGAAATGAATTAAAACTAATTTTAATTTTGTCAATCTTTATCAAATGATGATTAATCTTATTTAAATAGCGTTAATGCGTTTTGTCCGTTCAAGTTAAATTCGGGTTACTAGTGATAAGTCTAAATTGGTAGGTCACATACTAGGAAAAAGAGGACGGGATTGTTGTTACGTCGCTTGGAATATATCCGTCGTCATCTGTGAAACAGATATTCCAAAACGGTCAACCAACTCGTGATGGCGTCCGTAAAAGTTCCGAAGGGATGATTTCAACTTCACCATTTAAAACTCTAGGTTAAATAGCATCCTTGTGAGAAGCAACCTTCAATCAAGGAAATCATGATCGTAAACGCAAGCCCTGGAGTAGTGCACCAACTGGGAGAATATACTCCATAGGCAGGCGCTGCTGGAATGTTGCTACATAGAAATGAAAAGTTAACAATTGGAAATCTGAAATCATCTCTTTTGTCGTAAAGTTTTGTTCTAATCCGACACTCATTATCAATTTCTAGATGTAAGTCAAGATATTCAGCAGACTTAACTGTATCTGTTGTATCCTTTATATCAAGTTCGATGAGATAGATGCGTTCAACATAGTCACCAAACTTTGAACTATTTGGTAAGAGAAAATCATCTATAAAGCGGAACGCCAAGTTAAAGGATAATGCTATCATCTTTTCATTCTTCCTAAGAAGCTCCTGTATGAGGTCACCCTCATATGAATAAAGGAATAAGTCGTCAAAAGTAGGAGAAAGATGAAAGAATCTTAGATTGTATGTATTTTAACAGATCTTTGGAATAACAGTTGTTTCCCATAGGAATGCAGATTTTCTGTTGAAAAACACATCATCAAAGTACGATTTATCCTTCCATAACACAAGATAGCTGTATCTACGTTGGTCCCACTTTTTTATGAGACAAAGAAGGACCAGCTCTTTCAATTTGTGTCTTTGTTTGGCATATGGAATACTTGTTTAAAGTGTAGAAAAGTCAAATGTTTTAATTCAATTGCAATATGAAATAGTCGGCCCGAGAACACAGTTGTTTCGTAGTGCATTTCTTTTAGACAATAAATTAAAATTTAAAAAATCGCACCTGTTCTATCTCAAAAAGATTTTTACAGTATAGTGAACTACTTTTGGGACAAATAATATCAAAATTATAGAAAAGTCTACCAGCTCTAGCTCAAAATATGGACAAGTCTATGTTAAGGGTGTTTATAATTCAGCTTGACAGCTTCAGGCATACTAATTTCTGAACTTTTTTTACTGGACCAAATCACTACTTTACATGAAAATTCATCACCGAAATTTTTTTAACATGTAATTTCATCCCCCTACTTAACATTTCATGCATAAAATATAAAGAAATAAATTTGGAAAGTGTTTGAAAAAAATTGGCAAGTTATACACTGTCCACACTAGGGACTATATTTGTAGACAACGAAAATCAACGGACGATAACTGTGTCCTCGGACCAGTCTAAGATTGTATGTACTCTAACAAATCTTAGGAATTTTTTGATTCATGCCGCCTTTTGAATACTTTTTTTAAAGTGTTTAACACCAGTTCACCTATTGGCTTTAGATCAAATTTTTTAAGATTAAAGATAAACGGGTTCGCAATTTCAAAATGGATATTAACATGTATTGTCGTTTTTATAACAACGTAAGTTAAAACAATCTGTTAGGAATCCATTGCTTGTATCCTTAAATATAGATTCTGCTGAAATAAATAGTTCATCAACTTTTTTAGGAAATTATATAGTACATGAGTCGTGTTATTTAACGCCATTTTGTCCCAGGTTAGAGTTGTCTCTTTGACACTGTTCTTACATCTTTTTTTTATTAATATTGTATTTATATTGTGTCATAGATCAAACTTATTCGTTCAGTGTATGTGTACTTGTTTTTGTTTAAATGTATTTTTGATCGAGTTAAGCCATTTCAATTGATATTTTATAGTGTGTCTGTTTATGTTGTAATGTTACACTACTGTCTCAGGTTAGGGTGAAGGTTGGTGCATGTTAAAATGTTTAAACCCGCTGCATTTTTATGCACCTGTCTTAAGTCAGGAGCCTGTTGTTCAGTGGTTGTCGTTTGTTGGTGTGGTTCATAAGTGTTACACGTTTCTCGATATTTTTATAGATTAGACTGTTGGTTTTCCTGTTTTGATTGTTTTACACTAGTCATTTTGGGGGCCTTTATAGCTTGCTATTCGGTGTGAGCCAAGGCTCCGTGTTGAAGGCCGTAGTTTGACCTATAATTGTTTACTTTTTGTACATTGTGACTTGGATGGAGAAATGTCTCATTGGCACTCATACCACTTCTTCTTATTGATATTTTAGGCAATCGATCCATTGAAATACAAAATCTTTAAGTGTCATTCTCTGTGAGAATCATGCAATTTAGAAGAGTTTCAAAACATGGCAGAAAAAGAAACCCGCAGACCTTACCATCCTAATTTGAAGTTAACCTCATCTTGAGTTAGAAATGGTAGGTCTTTCGTTTCTGCGTGTCTAGTAATGAGATAAATTTCAGATAACTCTTGGTTATGATAGCGTTATCTCCCTTTAGTTGTTAATTTATATTGCATTCCAACCAAATTATATCTTCAAATACCAAAAAAAAAAAAAAAAAAACAGGAAGGGGAAACGAATGTAATATTCCTGCCCTATCATACATTTTGAACTTAAATTAACGTATATTTGAGCGGGTTTTTGTTTGTCATGTTTTCATCACTGTCTGATTCTTAAGCAGTTTGGCACTTAATATTTGGAATGATTTATAAACAGGTGATTTAGCAGAGTTTATGACAACATAAATAATTTGTCACGTCAGCCCAAGAGTGTCGTTGAAGGGTTAATCTAAACCAGAATGTTTATTACTAATGAATAATATTACCACTTACTGTCATATGGTGTGTGAGGTTACGTGATTTTCATAACATAATAGAAAGTGTTAGATGAATGCGGTTAGTAAAAATTGTATTTCAACTTGTTACAGACGACCAAAAGCGGACAAAATTCTTTAATAATTTCTCGTCACAAAAACTTAGGGTAGACAATAATCATGAAATACATCCATTTCTATATAAAAAATCATATAATCCCGGTCATAACACTATCTATGACATTCGGGTTATGTGTCTATTTTTGACAATTCCGATGTTTATTGAATATACTAAGATAAAGTTATATGAATATTGTCAACCTTATATGAAAAAGTTATCTTTTCGATAAATTCTGTGTATTTTTGTTCTTGAGATAAGAGTACATATAAAGGGATTTAATGTAGATGTTATTTTACTCATCTAAAATGTGGTACATGTATAATGAAACTTGAATATTACAAGTCTTACGATCATTACAATAAATAGTCTTCATGCTTATTGATTTAATTCATTCTTTTATTAACTAATAGATGCTTATTGATTTAATTCATTCTTTTATTAACTAATAGATTAGTTTAAAATTGCTTAACATAATAGTTTACTTTTCCAAATGCACTTGTTGGACTTTCTGAAATCATCTGACATTTATTGTCAATAACATTGTACTTGAATCCGTAGCATTCGTGATTTAAAGTGCAACTTCTGGCACAGTTTAATCTTGACATCACGATGATCTCCTTTATAGACACATGGGTACTTTGGTGCTCCTTTAATGTATAATTTACATCAAATAAATCATTACCTAAAAAAAAAAAAAGAAACCAACTTTATTAACCAAATAAATAGGTAAACAGGTAAACTGAAGATGTCTTTTTTTTCCATCTGCTTGATTTGTTTTTTCAATTCGGAATTTTATTCTAATATGATAAAAATGATTACATTACATTAACGGAGCAAATTTTACTGCAACATATGAGCATTTCGACAATAACTGCCTTTTCAGTAATTCTCGATGCAGAAAATTCCAAACTTCATACACACATTACAGAGCTATTTTAACAAAAGGGACCAAAACGTATTGCCAAAAACTAACAAAGATTCAGATATGCACGAGAGAGAGAGAGATATTTGTTTATTTCGTGAACGGGATTGGCTTCACATTCATTTTCGTTCTTTGGTTTGATCAGCTTTTAAACATTTGTATTAAGTTTTGAACTTTTAAACTTCACTAAAAAGACACTAACTGTCAAAATGCGCATCTAGTGCCGTAAAATTGGTACCCTTAATGTTATTAAAATAATTTTCCAAGGTTGACTAAAATCATATTTTAATAAAACAATATATGTACTTCCAGGCGAGCACTGAAGTACTGAGCTACTGGGCCGGTGATGCCTTCCGGAACATACATGTCGTCAGCAGATGAACCTACCTAGTGTTAGTAATACATTAATTAAAACAATTTAGTTACAAATAAGCTTATCCTGAGACAAGTATGCCATATTTCATAGAGCACGACGAAATATCCCAGGCAGAAAAAAGTTGTCAGGAAGGAAGACGGTGCCCATGGTAAGTTTTCAGCTTTAACTTCGTCTTAATGATTTTGTATACGTATTGCCTTAATTGATTTGACAGGACAATCAATTAAACGTTTTAAGTTATACGCTTTCAAAACCTCCAGAATGGATCGTACCCTGATGGGGATTTTTCGAAACAAGTGCTATCATATAATTTTACTGCTTTTGGGTCGATACCTCTACAGGTGGAATAAAATACCCCAAAGGTGTCATGCCAAGTGTACGTTTTTTTTTTCTAATCGCTTGATTTAGATGATACATTGTTTCATTAACGTTACAAATTGATCATATCATTAAAATACAACTACGGCTGCAATTGCGTCTTGCTAGTTCGAACCGTTATGGTTTTAGCCATTCTGTTTAAGCCCCGCTAGTTTTTTCTTAATGTATATATATGTGACTTTAACCACTTTTAGACTGAAGCATACCTGAAAAATGTAATGACAAAAACTAATCCGGGATCACAAAAATCAGTTTCATTCTTTTTAAGATATTCATTCGTATATTTCCGAGGTCTTCGCTTTGAAAGACTGACGAGCGCTATCAAGGTTTGGTTGACTGTTATGCCAGATCTGTGTCACATATAAGTATGGGTATGTTCCACTTGTTGTAACCACACTCCAGGCCGTTTTTCCGTTATTGTTACATTACCGGTAATGCCTTTATTACCTGTTTTTTACTTGCTTGAGCTACACGACGGGTCTATCATGTGGAACAGAAACAGCATACACATCCACAGCGTCTAAGTGAATCCCTGGATATTTTAAGGGTTCGTGTCGACCAGTCTTGTCCGTGTTACAGCATGTTTTTATTGGACTTTTGCCCCTTTGTATCTTGTCTCTGTTTTTTTTTTTTTTTAAGGTTTTAAAAAATTTGGTGAGAGTCAAATCATTCATGTAGCTACAATTTACAATACTCTATATATGTATATCATTTCATTACCGCAGCACTCAAAAAACGTCCAAATGGCATAAGCAAAAACTAATTGACCTTTAACCAATTGCACTTAACACCAATACAATGTGGATAGAGGTTGCAGACATGTTTATAGAACCGTTTACTCACTTTCTGCACAGTTAGTTCCTTTATATGCGTTATTACAATTACAAGTGTAATCATCAATTTCATCAATACATGTACCACCATGCTGACATGGATTGGAACCGCATTCATCGTAGTCTAAAAGAACCATTTAAAAAGTAAACAGGAAAATTAACACAAAGTTATAATGTATATTTTACTCAGACGAAACTTCGATTGTAACGTGTTCCATGTAAATTATATATCGTTTTAGTACTATTTGAACTAAGTGCATCAAACACTCGATACTAATAATTGTCATTTCAGATATATTTTGGGCATTTCAGATAATTTAGTTCCCTAATATAATTAATTACTGTCACAAGTGTAATTATTGATTGGTCGATACCCGTACTCCAAATAGATACCAGGACAAAAATCTTTTACGTCGGATACGCGTTTCGTCTACAAAAGACTCATTAGTGACGTTCTATTAAAATAAAGTTAAAATCGTCAAATAAATACTTTGAAGAGCATTGAGAACTCAAGCAAACATTTGTATTGTTAAATAAACAATGTATACCCTATGTATTATAATCCAATTTAAAAATTACTCATTCAAAGAAAATTTGTCTTTTTAGAAATCTTTTCTTTTTTTTTTTACATTTAACGCTCATCTTTTGTATTACCACCAATATATTTTAATGTGGGTTTTAAAATTATGCCGGACTTGAGAAATACAAGTTAATGACATAATTATCCTTCAAAAATAAAAAAAAATGTATAAGTATTTAACATGATTAAGCATAGACTGTAAGAATGCTTGATTCAAAGATGTATAACTAAATGCAGTATATTTCAGTACACAATCATAAACACAAAACCCTTCGTCGATCTTACATTAAATTGGAATCTTGGTTTATAAAGACGGGAAAAGTCAAAATTTATCTTATGGCAACCCTATCAATATCGAAATACTTGGCTTTAGTTTGCACGGCATCAAAAAGCACAGCCCAAACTGAAACTAACGGAATACGTCTCAGGCTATATTATAGAAAAACTAAGGATATGGGTATCCATCCATGACACAAAATAAGTACATGCAGAACAAAAAAAAAACACACAAAAAGCAAAGGAACAGCGCTTTTATTGCTGTTCTTCTTCTCAAAGTAACTTACTTTCTTCACAGTTATGTCTCGTGTATCCTTTGACACAGACACAAATGTATCCATTGATTCCATCTGTACATGTACCACCATGTTGACAAGGACTTGAAGCGCATTCATCAATATCTAAAATAAACATTAGGGAAATAAGTTTAAACCGTCATTAATGAGGAAAACATGACTTATAACATATCTATTTAAACTTAAATGACAAATTTCTTTTTTTAGAAGCATTGGTGAAAAAAAGTTGAAAATAAGAGGGGAAACACAAGATAGTTTGAATTTTACAAATTCATATACTTTATGAACATTTTCAGCAAACATTGTTATACATACTAGTAATAGTTATACTTTACACACAGTCGGATGATGTTGTATTTTGGCGATAGTATGCATAATTTGGCGGTTTCTCAGATTTGATAGGATTCTGTGTTCACTTATAAATAATAAGAATATATCTTGTTGATGACAAAATGAAACATGTAGCATTCATACTTCTAGACTTACAATCTATTCACAATCTGAAAAATATATCACGTATATATGCAAAGAAGTCTGTTATCTATCTAAATTAAGATATCTTGGAATCCTTTCGATAGATCAGTTGTAATAATATATGAAAGCTGTGAATATTTCAGTGCTGATATAAAATAAATAACAGAGCGTCGCCGGACTGATTTTTGGTGTTCAAATAATTCAATTTGTGTGAAAAATTAAACAACCATGACAATTTACGAATAGAAGAGTGGAACCGTAACAACCTTGTGGTTTGTCTTTAAATGTGGTATCATATGCGCTTTTTAGCAATATATATTTATCTAAACTCATTGATTTCTATTGAACAAATGCACTCGATCACCCCTTTTAACATGTCAATCTAAATCGAAATTTATTGAACAGGTTGTCGTTGTTTTTACTTTCAGTATATACGTTGATAGATTTTTTTCACAGAACTTCATTTATTGTTTTCCTAGGTTTATAAATGCTTAATATGTATTTAACGAAAGACACCTGCTGTTCAACAGGTTCTTGAAGTTGAACACAATGAACTTGATATAAAATTAAGTACTTAACTACTAATAGGTAAAATTTAACTCATTCTATATATTTCAATTTGAGAATATTTGAAATACACACTCATTCGCATGGAAAACGACCTGATTATAACTAATCAAAACATTACATAAGATTTTGAACATTAGACTATTTCTACCGATTGGAAATAAAATTCACGTTCCTTTCTCAAATTGGCAATTTACTATAGCATAGAAAAGTGCATGGTACGATCATCACAAGTGCTTTGGAAAGTTGTTTAACTTCCGCTTATCATTACATTGTGAACTATCAAACTTGTTTGAATCGCTTAAAAAAACAAAAGTAAACCACCAAGTGGCGTGTGTATTTTTAATAAAAGAGGGGCGAAAGATACCTGAGGGACAGTCAAACGCATAGATCGAAAATAAACTGACAACGTCATGGCTAAAAAAGAAAAAGACAAACAGACAAATAATAGTACACAAGACACAACATAGAAAACTAAAGACTAAGCAACACGAACCCCACCAAAAACTGGGGGTTATCACAGGTGCTCCGGAAGGGTAAGCAGATCCTGCTCCACATGTGGCACCCGTCGTGTTACTCATGTTATTACAAACCCGGTAAATAGTCTAATTCGGTAGGGCACATTCGTGAAAAGGGAAGGGGATTGTAGTTATGACATACGGAACATATCCGATATCATCTGTGAAACGGTTATTCCATAACGATCAACCAACTCATGTTGGCGTCCGTAAAATTTACGAAGGGATGATCTCAACTTCACCATTTGGAACTATTGGTTTAATAGCTTCCTTGTGAGCAGCAACCCTCTATCAAGGAAATCATGATAGGAAATACAAGCCCAGGAATATCGTATCAATTTGGAGATATATACTCCGTATGCAGGCGCTGCTGGAATGTTGCTACATAGAAATGGAAAGTTCACAATTGGGAAGCTGAAATCATCTCTTTTGTCGTAAAGTTTTGTTTTCAACCGACCATCATTGTCAATTTCTAGATGTAAGTCAAGATATGAGACAGACTTAACTGTTTCTGTTGTATCTCTAGTTCGATTGGATAGATGAGTTCAACATAGTCACCAAATTTTGAGTTATTTAGTGAGAGAACATCATCTATATAGCAGAAATTAAAGTTTCAGGATATTGCTAACTTCTTGTTTTTCTTCTTAAGAAGTTCCTGTATGAAGTCAGCCTCATAATAATAAAGGAACAAGTCGACAAGAAGAGGGCACAATTGGTTCCTATTGGAATACCGACAGTCTGTTGAAAAACACGTCCTCAAAACGTAACAAATATGTTGTCAACCAAGAAATCAATCATCTTGATAATGTCAGTTTAGAGAATTTTTTGTTTGAATCAGAGTGATTCTTTACAAAATAGGATTTATCCCTCCCTAAGATAAGATACTTGTATCTACGTTGGCCATTCTTCTTTATGAAACAAAGCAATACCAACTCTTTCAATTTGTCTCTTAGTTTTGAATGGGGAATACTTGTGTAAAGTGTAGAAAAGTCAAATGTTTTAATACTATTGCAAGATAAAAGAGTCTTAGATTGTATGTACTCTAAAAGATCTTTAAATTTTTTTAGTATCCACATCTGATTCACGCCACCTCTAGAATAGTCAGTTTCACAATAACTTTGAAGCCCTGCTTTGATTGCTGATAAAATAGATGTTAATAATTTAGAAAGAGGTTTCGTGGAGCACTTGGAAGACCCAGCAATATACAGTTGTTTGTAAGGACACTTATGTAGTTTAGGTATCCAATACAGTGATGGAAGATCTAGTTCTTCATCTTTGGTTGAAATTCAAAAGGAACATAGAACAGACCTATGATTATCCAGGATTTCCTCTTTGGTAAGTGTCGTGAGGGTATAAATTGAGTTTCCAAGTGAATTGGCAATACCTAATTCATTTATCAAGCAGTTTATGCAATGAGATTTACACACAAAAACGATGTTGTTTGGGGCTTTATCTGCGGGGACAACAACATATTTGTCATGGCGGTTGGATAAGTGTTGCAACATCTGGCTCTTTAAAGATTGACGTAGCATGGGTATTGATAGACCCATCCAGTTTCTTAATTCTGATTTGTATCAACGACCGCACAGTCTTAATCCATTCGGAAATAGTATCTACGTCTTCTTTCTTAGCTCATTGTCTGGCATAATCCTCGACTGAATACATCAGTATTTGAAGTTGTATTTCCAATTGATGGATTTCGGACCTTTGGATAACACATTTCGCAAGGAAATGTTATTGACAATGTTGAGGTCACCGGTAATAACGTGGCCAGCCGGATTATAAGTGAATTGGGAAATAGCACATGTGCAATCAGGAGGTTTAGACTTGAAGTCGTCAATATTGAGATCCTACAAAACGTGTTTGTAATTGAAAATTTTAGTTGCAATTATATAGATTAACTTCGAAAATGTAATGATCGTTTTAAAATTGAACTAAATTATTGTAAAACTGAGAGTAAGTCGTGAGCTTTTGTAATAACTGCTGTAACACGGTCTTTCCCCGAATGTAATAATTCGTTTGGAGTGCATAATTAGCACAAGCATACAATGTACGCAATATTCTAATATTCTAGAGGGTTTCACTTACTTTCGTCACAGTTAACTCCTGTATACCCTGCATCACAAGTACAGGTGTATCCATTGATCAAATTTGTACATGTTCCACCATTTTGACATGGAATTGAAGCGCATTCGTCAATATCTAAAAATAATATGGATAATTGATACTTGCAAAATTTTTTTTTTCATATATCCGGTATAAACAATATATTAAAACATGTAAAAAACTTTAAGCTGCATTCGACGTTATTAGTGAAATTATATGCATAATACTTGGAAATTTCAAGCATAGAATATACTTCATGTATATACGTTACGGAATTAGTATATAAAGACAAAAAAAAAAAAAAAACTACCCATGCTATGGATACCTTATAAATATGTATTGATTACGTTGTTAATTTACTGATTTTTGATACATTATCGTTAATCTTTCTTATTTGTAATCAATTACATAATTTAAGAGCATCACATAATGGTCCCCTCCATTGCTCAAAGTTATATTTAGATGTAAATCCATAAGATCATGTATGCTGCCGAGTGGTATACCCATCGTTTTACTTACATAATCTTCAATGAGTCCATATACGTCTAGAATAAAGATCACTTATAAACTTGCCCCGAATCAAATAATATTGTGTTACGCGCAAACAACGCAAGCATATACTATCGATACATATCTGACAGTATTACCTACTTTCTTCACATTGAACTCCTGCATATCCCAAGTGACAAGTACAAACGTACCCATTGATCACATCTGCACATGTTCCACCATTTTGACATGGAAATGAAGCACATTCGTTAATATCTAAAAGTAATATGTATTTAATAGAACATAGTTGATACTTGTAAAACATTTTACTCTCATACCATACCTATATATTTAAACGGGAGACTTAAATTACACCACATTAAACATTGTTAAACGTTTTAAATGAATAGGTATATGCACATTGAATATTGTAATTTAAGGATTTTCTTTTTACGTGATAAAAAAGATTTTGTTCGTAATTTCGATTGTAAAACATGTAAGTACTTATCGTGTATTTGGTTATTTTTACCAGTATCATCATGATCATACTTTATTTTTGGAACATAAAGGTCATAAAAATTAGAGACAATACTGTTAACACCATTCAGAAATAGTATATTCATTTATAACACAACAATAATTTATTATACTAGAAACACAACACAATGAAATTCAACAAGTAAAACAAAGCATCAATGTATGATACCTTTTTTTCTTTAAATGAAAGTAACGTTGTTGGTTTGCATTCTTATTCTCACCGTTTCCCTTACGTATACTTTTAATAGATAATAAGTAATATGTTTGCATTTTTCAATACTATACATAATGAAATCTTGGCAAAGGTATCTATGCCGTTTCTTTTTTTTTTTTTTTTTTATTATAGTTGAGAGTCATCCTGTCATACATGTAAAGCGCGCCTGTTGTATATCTAAGACAGAAGAATATTGAAATGACAGAATATAAGTATTCGTAAAGTCATGATATATTTTCTCAAAGAAACGTAAATACTATTAACCGTAATAAAATATTCTCAATTTGATTAAATATCAATAAATTAATCGTCAATTAGTCCATCAATTATTAGATACTGTGCTGGTTTTTGTGTAATATAATCAAATGTTAGTTTATGTCCCTTTCATGAATGTTGTTTAAGAAGTTGAACAACTAGGTTAAAATAAAAAATATATTTACGTTAAATTGTTTACCTGAACATGTGTACAAAACTGTCATATATTTATATTTATTTGGGCATGGGTCAGTACCAATGTCTCTCGGATGAATAGAACAGGTCTGCTTGTTCTGACATTTTTGTATGACCCAATTTGTTGAGTCCATGGTGCATTGAAAACCACTGGAGTATGGTCCATGGCCATCGGCGCATGTTGTTCCATCATTTCTCCCATACGTAGAACTAGTAATTGTCATAACCGAATATAAGTCACAAGCTACGGTGTCTGTATCCAAGTGACAAATAATTTGCTCAAGGCCTACAAATGAAATTTACAAATTATTGATGTATTCATTAAATAGTTTATTGGTCTTATTGTAACTGTGTAAGTTTTGGTGCTGTATATGGTCTCATTTCGTCTTTGATGAATATAATATGCATACCAGTAAACGGGTTGTCGTTTGCAAAATGCATTGAACTATAACCGTTACAAGGAATTGTCCTCAAAAAGATCATTTAGGATTCTTACCAAATAATGGGCAGTATATAGTGCAATGTTTAGAAAAAAAAAAAAATACATGCAGTCTTTTCAGAAAGACTTCTGAAAACAAAGGTGTATGTACCATGTTAAGAAATATTCTTTGAAGTTGATGATCTTACAAAACCATAGAATGTTCCTTGTTCCATTTTTTTACTGAATGATATGATTCAGTTATATTAGTTTTCCTGAACTTATAAATTGTTGTTCGTGTTAATTGAGACCGACATAGCACCTGTCAAACAGTTAATGCTCAGAAAACCTCCTGGTAAAATATTGCGGAAGAGTAAGTAAATTTGAGAATGGAAATCGGGAATATGTCAAAGAGACAACAACCCGACCAAAGAGCTGATAACAGCCGAAGTCCACACTCCATGATCTATAATAAAATAATGAGCACCAGCAATATTGTTGAACGCAATGTTAAACTGGTCGTTTTAAGAACACTTCGATTATGAATGTGTGTACAATAGAAGAGTGGATTTATAGTACCTGCATATAATTTTGAAAGGCTTGTTTTATATTTACATTATCTGATGACCTTAACATAAAACTATGTAGTAAACCTCTGCATTTAAGTTATTTGTAAGATTTTGTCCTTGTGGTAAGTTCAGAATTGTACAGATATTTTGCTTGCAATCAATTTAGTAACATTACTTTCCAGATAATTCAGTAGCTACTGTTTAACACAGGTAAAACACAGGTGCCGACAAATATGACAAAAGATTGAAACCATATTGACTAAGACGTTTTAAAGGAAGTGTGTCTAAAAGTGTTAAAAACAAAGATAGCAAAGTAATGGATTTCTGCTTAGTTCGTTTATTGAGGTAATATCAACATGGACATTTAATTTCAAAATATATTTTCTAGCGTAATTTCTGTTTTGGATTTAAATTAATTTCCAGGTAAAATACGATTGACAAGTTGTAAATTTCTCAACGCTTTGTTCTTTTGAAATTTAAAAGATTATTTCAGATTTTTTTTCAGTAAAAAGTATGAAGATCAAATTCAACAGTTAAATTCGACAAGACGACGAAAGTCATTTAACATTATGACAAAAAGAAATAAGGAAATACATACAAGTAAAATTCAAGAAAATGCTATCAAAAAACTATTATAAAACAAACGAAAACAAAACAAATAAAAGATCAAAACCAGCTTGACTAACAAAAGATCAAAACCAACTTGACTGACAAAAGATAAATTTTAAAAAGATATGTAGTTTTAAATAAACTGACAAAAATAATGATGGTTAACAAATAAATTTCTTAAATGGATGAAATTCAGCCTCCTGACTTGGGACATGCACATAAAGAATTAGGCGGGGTTAAACATGTTTGTGAGCGCTCAACTCTCCCCTAACCTAAGTTATATTGTCGAATATAACGCATGATTTTATTATTTATTTGCATATGCTTTGCAGTGGGTTTTATTAGTGTATTAAGGATTGAATGATTGCTCTGTCAAGAGCCTGCAAATACAATCCCCTTCCACATGTTCCAGATATAGCTCTCATTCCACAATCACTGTAGTTGCTTATCATATATGTTATCGAATTATTTGAAATAGTTCACAATACATTTCGTCAGTTGGAGATAAATGTTCTCTCTTTGCAGTATATTTAGATCCCGTGCTGAAGAAAGAAAAATACACATAAAAAATGAAGTAGTACCAGATGTTTTACATAAACTAGTCAATAAAAATAAATGCCTATTGGTAAAGGAGAGGCAAAATATACCAAAAGGACATGCAAATTAAACTCATAAGTCGAAAATTAACTGACAACGCCATGGCAAAAATGAACAGATCAAAAGACAAATACCAGTAGACAAGTTTTTCGTTACCATTACAATTGTTCTACATGTACATGAATGTTATAGATTTTTTTCATGGGAACTGGTGATCATATATATATCAGATTAAAGAAAATTGTATTGTGTACGACTGTCAAATGGTATATAGATGTATCCTAAAGTTTGTCACAATTTGCCATTTCAGTACGAAAATACGAATCAAAGATGTCAGGTGTATTAGTACGTAAACGGTTTTAGTTTTTAAAATGTCGTTATAAGTGACCTTCAAACAGTTTGTCAATTTCGTGATTTCGATAACACATGTTGCTTTTTATAGGTATATTTATTTGATCCCCGAAATACATAAAATTAACACCAGCTTACCATATGTGGTTGAAACATAAATGTGTATAGAATACAAAATCCATAACAACTGCATAGTTACACCTTTCCTGTTAAACCTCAACAACTTGGTTTAACAATGCTATAACCAAACCTTCAACACAGTGAAAGAGATGTTAATTAATCCTAGATTAATAAGGTTATTTTTATTGATTATAGTAAAACTTAATTATTAAATTAGAATTAAATTCAAAAACAAATTGAAATCGTTATAACTAAACGGTTTTCGATTCATCTAATTGGTGCTTCCTAATTGTCTAGTCTTTGATATAATTGCGATATTCCTACGTAAAAGGCGATTAAAAACAAATATTTGATATAAAGCGTTGTAATTTAAGTAATTTTCAAATTGATTTTTAATAAAGTTATAATTAATTTTGAAACATTTATTTACTTTTTAATGTAAAGTAGAATTCCTAACAATAAATGGAAAAAGATTTGAAAAAGTATGCATCAGTATGATTGCTTTGAAAGTCATATGAAAAAGTTAAATCACAAAAATACTGAACTCCGAGGAAAATTCAAAACGGAAAGTCCCTAATCAAATGGTAAAATCAAAAGCACAAACACATCAAACGAATGGAATACGACTGTCATATTCCTGGCTTGGTACAGGCATTTCCTTATGTAGAAAATGGTAGATTAAACCTGGTTTTAAAGCGGTAAACCTCTCACTTGTATGACAGTCGCATCAAATTCCATAAATTTGACAACGATGTGTGAACAAAACAAACAGACACAATAGGTAAAAATGTCAGAAATAGGAGTACAACAGCAACACGAATCTCAGTAAAAACTGGGGGTGATCTCAGGTGCCCCGGAAGGGTAAGCAGATCGTGCTCAACACGCAGCACCCGTCGCGTTGCTCATGTTATTACAAAGCCGGTAAATAGTCTAACTCGGTAGGTCACATTCGTAAAAAGGGAACGGGATTGTAGTTACGACATAAGGAACATATCCGATATCATCTGTGAAATGGATATTCCACAACGGCCAACCAACCCGTGATGGCGTCCTAAAAAATTTACAAAATGACGACTTCAACTTCTCCATTTGGAACTCTTGGTCTAAAAATGAAAATTCACAATTGGGAAGCCGAAATCATCTGTTTTGTCGTAAAGTTTTGTTTTCATCCGACCCTCATAGTCAATATCTAGATATAAGTCCTAATCAAATGGCAAAACTATATAGCTCAAACACATCAAACCAATGGATAACTGTTAAAAACTTCAAATTTGATTTTTAAGTTCCAAATGTTTTATATACTTGAACGGCTATGTTTTACACTAAAACAAGTGTTTGTGAACTTTCTTGTAAAAAAAATCCTTAATATTATCAACATCTTAACAAATGTACTGCTATTACATTATTGTCTTCCCATATACTGATTCGCCAATATTTTCCCGTCTGCAGTAACCTTAACTACGAGACCTCTGTCTAGAACTTCGGCCTTCATTAGCCTGCGATCAACAATTACCAAATGAAATATTATTTGTCGATAATATGTTATAGATTCGTAATGTAAATATATATATATATTTAAAAACGTGCATACAGAACTTAGTTTAGTATATATGCATGCATTGGTTCAATAATTTCGATAACGTTAAAATATCTCGAAACTCTTATCACATAAATAAGGCAGTTTTCTCGTTTACATTTATCATTTCGTGGTATTTTAAAGCTTACTGTGTTTAATTGGTTTTGATGATTGTCGAAGGCTGTAAGGTGACCTTTAGTGTTAACTTCCCCGTCATTTGGTCTCTGGTGAAAAGTTGTCTCATTGGCAATCATACCACATCTTCTTATTTTATTCTTGTAATGTAAAACATGTTTGCATATCAAAGTTTTGCATTCGGTAAAGTTGTAGGATTAAATTTACATGACTTATTATTCACGATCTGGTGTATTATTGGGGTCAGACAAGAGTAAGTTATCAACTAGTTATAATGCTGTATTTGTTATCCAATGCTACATGAATTCTTATCTGAAGTTAACCTGCCTTTGTAACAGTGTCGGAGGGCAATATTTTATTTGTCTCATTAAATACATATTGATTTTTTCGGATCAATCGAAGTAGCTTGGTTTCTGTATTGTTTATGTTGTGTTGTTCGTACTTTTGATTTGATTTTGTAATGTACGCTTATCATATAGTGTTTACTTTCATTGTACGCGTTGTTTTTTTTTTTTTTTTTTGTAGGTTTTGTTATATCAGTGATCGGATTTAAATACAGTAGAGCAAAGACTGGAAAAGCATACTTTAAGTCAGTCAAATGTTCGTATACATGCCCTTGTCCGGAGTGGAATTATATCTTAGTATTTTTAAGGTTTGAGGGGATTGGGAGCTTGAAAGATGATTAAAAGATCCTTGTCAATTGTTGAAGAACATGATGCTGACCTGTGAAACTTGTGTTTTTTTGTGTTGTAGTATAATTGGCTCAGTGACTAATTCACCATGTCGACTAGCAATTATAAGCACAAATAAATTTGATATTAGACGGTCATTGTCATCTGAATAGCTGTCAAATTAATGAACAATAAAACAAGTTCTTTTCAGTCTTCTAGTAATTTTTCAGACTAATTAACTGTGGCAAACGCAGTACTGCTTGAACAATCACTTTGCAGTAAATTTAAATCTGATTGGATAATGTTCAGACTATTCAGTTATTTACCTGTACACATCAACATCAAACTGAATAGTCTGAATAGACTGCAAGCAATTTGTATGCAGTGGATGAGTCTGAAAATTGACTGAAAAACTGAACATGACTGTAATTTGTGTAAAGATTTTTTCAGATGATGCTAAGATCAAAGTGACCTTAAAAACTAAAATGTATTTACTAGTGATGTATTCAATTTTTCATTTTTTTTTTCAATATGTCACGAAACAAAATTTTGTAAAAATGTTTAAAATGGCCACGTTCCCAAAACGATATTATAAACTGTAAATAAATATCAAAAGTCAGTTGTTCCTAAATACTTTGTAATTATACTGACTTTACTCAATAACTTGATAGCTGATCTGATTCCTGGAACCAACTTATTCCTATACAGATGAAAAGAAGAAAACAAACTAGAACTTTGGCCATCATGATCTGTAACGCACAATTTTAGAATATCTTAGGTCACAAAGGTTTTTAGGAACGATAACAATATAAAATCTTTATAACGTATGCTCGTACACTTAAATTGTAATAAAATTTTCAAACACGTATTGAATTTAAAATACTTCTTTAATATAAAAACCAAACCATACACCAGAGGATCTCAAGGCGATCATGCAAACAGATATCAATCACCATTCGGCCTTCAAACAATGAGCGTAACACATACCGAATAGTTATCCTAAAAGGTTACGACAATAATTAAAAAAATGTAAAATAATTCGAACGATTAATGTTAACACAATAAACTGAAAAACAAACATGAAAGAAACCATATAACGTTAACTAAGAGAATGTATGAAAGAAGACGCTTAATAAGAGAATTTATGGAAGATAACGCTCAAACAGAGATTAGGAATCGAAGAGAAACCCAGCAGTTGACGATAGTTATAGAAACCAGAAAGTTACGCTTACAACCATTTGTACCGTTGAGCGATAAAATTTCCACAGGAAAACAATGGGCAGAATGCCTGGAGAGAATAGAGAGGAAATTTGGATAACTGAACCTGAAGTTAAAAAGGATGCCCTGATTATTCAAGGAGGGAAATATATATTCAGACCAGAAAGAAGCCTCCGCAAAGAATGAGGAAACGATGAATATAAAATACTGAAGAACAAATTGAACAAATCTTATATGCGAAAAAGGGACAAGCATCACGCCAGGTATCTGAAATGAATTCCACCAAGAGATGATAATACAGTGACATATGTGGCAAGGCTCATAGAAAAGGTCCACGACATGTGCTGAAATAATAGTGGAACATTGTATTCATACTTGAAACAACAAGGAATTAATAAAGAAGGCTCTAAGCAAATGTTGGACTCTAAATAAATTTGTCTAGGAAGTACGACATATGATAGACACTTACTTGGAGATGTAGGACGTGAATAGAATTAGATCACAGCATGAGTTCAGGAAAAAAAACAAGCAAGTCGTACTACAGAGCACCGGAATTTGAACATGATGTATTTCAACAAAGTGGTAGAAATCTGACGACAAAGGTTAGTTGTAGTTATTGTGGATTCGAACATGGTGTCCAGCATATGGGAAACAATGTAGAAATTATGGACTGTATAATATTTATTTCATCCGTATGAAGACCAGGGAGATGAATCGGAGTAGAATGTAATGATTAGTAACAGAACAGATCTGTCAACTATACACTGTCAAACATAAGAGGAAATGTAGAGAAAACAACAAGGTATAAATGCAAGACAAATTAGAATACGAAGAAGATGAGGATTATTTTTGAGAAACGATCAACTATTAATAAAATAAGCAAAGGTAGGACCATACATTGAATAAAAAAAACATTGGAAAAACAGTGACGGGGAGAACTAATGATGTGGATGTGGATGTGAATGTGAAGAATGAGAATCCATTCTTAACGTTTCAGAAAAATGCATCCGTAAATCCAGCGTTAGAAAAGAGCAAAATCAAATTGAGTACACTGCAAACTGCATTACCAATTAAGAGAGAATTTTAAACTGTAATAAGGAATGATACATGAGGTCAAGAGACAATATTTGATGTTGTTATGGGAGAAATAGATTCTCCACCATTGATAAGCAAGGATATATATGCATTTTTCAAAAACAATAAAGAGTTTTTGTTTGAAATCCACATATTCCATTGCTCTGTAGTTGCAATGGACGGATAACAACAGCATGGAGGTCATTATGTTTAACGAGGACACTGTACGTTGATCTACGTTCACATTATATGAAGTGATATAGCTAACAGTTCGTTGATTTACGTTTGTATAAAATCATATAGGCATTACGTCCGTTGGTCGAATATCACATATTTGTATTTTTTATTTTAATTTTCTCGAACTCATATTGTTCTCTTATTGAGCTAGGAATATCATAGATCAGAGCTGATGATTCTGTCACAAAAACTAATCATTTGCCAGGTTAAAAATTGAAACAAATAAAACAGAACAAAATAAATTCTACAAAGAAAGACAGTGCAACAGCTTCATGGATGATGCTTATGGGTTACCGTTCAGCATCTTATCAAGTTACAGGAATATCACCATGAGGAGCTCTAATGAACAGACACACTAGGACAAAATTATTGTATTTACAGAGACCGATTGATATAAACAAAAATGTTGATGATGATGTAAATAAGAGACACATAAGATAAAACAAGGTGAAAATTAAGAAGTACGTTGGGAACAGAAACAAAAAGACCAATAAAATGAATCTCAAAATCTGAAGACAAACGTGGGAAAAAGCGGAGGACAAAAGTAATTGGCTCTACGCAAGACAGTCGCGGAAGGTGCGGATTAGAGAGAGACTTCTTTGGAAAACCCGAGAAAAACATTATTATAATCAACTGACGGTGGATCAGAGAAATACCCTAAGTCGGAAAATTCAACCAGAATAACCAGCTGATAGACCAAAAATGAACCAACGCTCACCTCCATACTTTGATGATTAGGTTATGTGATTTCGCGCACATAAGAGAAGATGTGCACTTTATTGTTATTACACATTATACGTCAACATTACAGAGACTTTAATCATTGATACATAATTTATGTCACACATTTTAATTTACGCTTTAATATTCTTTGGTTTTCAATTCAAAGTTAAGGAGGAATGTGATATCTTCGATTATACTAATTGTGTATCCCGCTAACACCTTCGGGACATGTTTGTTATATTGGATTTATCAGTTCTTCAATACTTTAATACGTTTGGATTTTCAAACATTTTGCCCTCGAGCATGACTGAAGACACATTAATTGTCCAAATGTGAATCTTGTGTGGTAAAACGGGTACTGTTAATGTTATTACTAAAACTGGGTCGATATCTCTGCTGGTCGACTGTTCGTTCCCGAGGGTATCAGCAGCCCATGAAAATACGAATATTGTGTTATTTAATTAGCTGTCATAAAATGTTGGAAATTATTTTAATTTAAAAATTATATCTCCCTCATGCAAAGCTCTGATTCCTTACCAGACTTTGGTTATACTTTTGTCCTACTTAGTTTTATCAGCTCTTGAATTCAAGTTTTGGATTTTCAAACATTTTGTCCCCGAGCATCGCTGAAGAGACTTTAATTGTCGAAATGCGTATCTGGTGCAGTAAAATTGGTACCGTTAATATTATTACTTATGATGTTCCAGTTAGATCATGTATTCAAAACTATAATGTATGGTTCACTTCAAATATTATGAGTTTGTCCTTAAAAGAAATCAAGTCCTTTCAACTGACTGATCTGTAATTTAACTGATTGCGTCATATTCCCGATTCGGTGCTTTTACCTGAAAGTTGATGTGCGTTGTTACGCGGGAGACGCTAGCCATGTCGACCTCCCCGGTCTCGTTCCATTTTGGGTTAATAGGATTGCCTTGAGTTTTTGGTTTGTTCTTTTTGGTACCTTTATTTGTTACCACTAAATCGATTAACAAGGTTACAACGGTAAGATACTATTGCCTCAATTTATTGTATATTAAAGGTGAAATTACGTCTTTAAAACTTTGGATCATTTCAAATAAAAATCATTGAAAATAATTAAAGATTAGATATAATTCTAACAACAATCAAAACAACGTGTGTGTGATTCATTTCTTTTGTACAGTTACAATGATAAGGTTAAAATTTTCTCGAAGGAATCTACAAAGTCGGTATGTACACGGCTTACGGTCTATGAATAGAGTATACTTAATATTACTTCGATTATGTTGCTTAGTCTAGGTGATAGTTTTGCTGTAGAGAATTAAAACAGTGTTATAAATCTCAAATTCGAACTCTATGGCCTCGGTTTAACTTGTTAGTTTCATTTGACACCATTCGTAATACGTTCAGATATTGATATAGATTAAGATATTGGAGAGATCGGAATGACAATCTTATTGGTTTATTCTCGTTTTGCTGAAGTCAAAGTCTATGATCCTTGATTTAACTTATGGTAACAATTCATATGGAGTTTTATTAAGGTTATGTTTGTATGTTTGTTTATATTTTTTACGTCAGTTG
The DNA here is from genome assembly GCA_017311375.1 of Mytilus coruscus. Taxonomy (NCBI): domain Eukaryota; kingdom Metazoa; phylum Mollusca; class Bivalvia; order Mytilida; family Mytilidae; genus Mytilus; species Mytilus coruscus. Next base: position 45,293,887 of record CM029597.1, read on the forward strand.
TGATGTATGTATGTGATGTATGGTTACAGAGTTTTGGCTGCTGGATCCCAATTATTGTCATAATTACCAATTATGTCTGTTTTGTTTGCTCACCAAATTTTGTCAATATAACATTGTATAAACGAACTATAAACAACAGTCATACAATACGGAAGTTTAGTTATTTATATAGCCAGGTTTAACCCACTATTCCGGAAAATGCCTCCCAAGTCAGGAATATGATAATTGTTTCCATTTGATCTTTTTGTTGATATAGTCAAAAATTTTATGTAAGTCTACCTTTTATAATATACCCTGAAGTTTGGTATTTTTGTTATTATTGTTTTATGTTACAGTGATATTTCCAAACGTTATATCAAAGAGTAAATGGGAATGTCAGCCGTTGTTCAACAAAAGGAACTTTTTTTTATTATTATTATTTGAAATGTATACTTCTTTAATTTTTTTTTTTATACGGGTTAACAATTGGGATGTTCAGCTAATAGGAAGGCAATGACTGGGTATTGATTTAATTCAGTTCCTACATGATGAGGCACCTGATTTTCATTTTTTTTTTATTCAATACCAATCAAAAAGACATCTGGAAATTTCAATTTCTATTTTGTAACATTCTAGTAGCTACGTTTAGTGCATATAAAACATATGCCGTCAAGTTGATACGATTTTACCGTCTTACTATTTTACGATAAAGGGTTCTTGTTTACAAGGTAGCTATTTACCTAAATGTTTGCATTGGAGCTTTTAAAATCATCTTTAAAAGAACTGTTCTTCCCTAGGAATAAATCACCGTGGCTGTATTTGGCAAAACCTTTGGGAATTGAGAGACCTCAATGATCTTGAACTTCATCTGTTATGTGGCCTTACTAATTTTTTATTCAAGCACCACTGATGCTTCCTTTGTAGACGAAACGCTAGTTGTCGACCTGGTATTTTTTTTTTTATAGATAACCATATTTTTGAATTATCTTCGTTGAATACTTTTCAGATTTGTTTTTACAATTTGGATAGTTTGTCGATTTTCGATTATGGATATGTATAGGCCTCTTAGGTTCTTCACTCCCAAATTAAGGAAAAACGTCTACTATGATATATAAAATTCGACAAACGTTTCAACTTAAGAAAGAAATGTGTAATGTGTAATTGTAATTGATGTTTCTTGACAAATGAAACGCAGAAAGGTGTAATGAAGAATTATGTGTTGTTAGTAACGTGTACAAGTAATCAACTACCAAATACACACAAGCTAAAACCGTACATGTACTTTTTATCAAATGGGATCTAAAGACTTAAAATTCGGTAACCTGAGAACAATTTGAATATTTAGTGATTTTTTTTAATGTAACCAACATAAGAATTGATATTTATGAATGACTGTAATATTTTTCTGTCTATGAAGAAATAACATCAATAATGTGGTGCACACTGAATAACTCGTGTAGCAGGTTATTTTAAAGTGTGCACCGCATTTTATGTTATTTCGAATAGACAGAAAAATATTACAGTCATTCTTATAATTTAATTCTAAATTCCATTTTAAACCGGAGTAAACCATGAAAAACGTTGATGACGTCACGGTCACATGACAAAATTATGTCTATGAGCAGATAAACAAAACAACGTCAGCCAATCAGAAGACGCGTTACATCCAAAATCAAATTATAAAGGGTTAAACACCAGTTCATCTATTGGCATTTTATAAATTTTCCAAAGGTTGACGATAAATGGATTCGCAATTTAAGAATGGACTGTTATCTTGTTGATTTGCATTGTTTTTTTTATATCACACTGTTTCATGTGGAGTAAATGTGATGAAAAAATTTCATTTACAACATTTCAATTCCGAATCAATCATTTATTTTCCTATTGACATTTCATTCGTATATTCAACTTTTATCTACTTTTTATTTCATATTACAACTATTTTAAGACATTGTAAATAAAAACATTGTTAAAAACAATTAGAGGAAGGCATTGTGTTGAATAGCAAAGTCAATACATTTTTTATTCGTAACTGATGACAATATCATTAATCTATACATTTTAAACCACAGTAAGTGTTCTCTGTCAAAGCAAATCATAAAATTATTGACATAGGTGTGGGATAATATCAATTACTCAAATTAAAATTTCACTTTCAAAAGAACATATAATAGTAAACAAGCAGTTGTTATGCTCAAATATCTAACTAAACAAATCCTACAACAGTCATATATGGCATACTGATATCATTCAAATCATTTTAGGTGATGAGAAGCAAAATTAGGTCACATGTTTGATTAAGGAAACAGAAGTTTACCGATGTGTGAATTGGTTAGGGCAGAACAAGAATACAAACAAGAAATGTAAGACGCACATCCTCTTAATTTAGTCCATATCATGTGAACATGCTCCAGCGTTACGTATCAAATGAAATATGTAAGTATCGTCCGATGGGGCAGATACAGTCCTTGGATGGTGTAATCTTCCCACTAACACCATACACCATTACACCATTTACCATACACCATTACACCATACACCCTGTGCCATTACACCATACACGTTACACCTTTGCACCCTACACCTTACACATTACACCATAATGCAATTTAATTTCAAAGAAAGCGTGCTACTACAAAATTATTTATTTATTTTAAAAATCGAATTTTGATAACAATATTGTAAATTAATGTATAAAATCAAAAATCAATTCTTATCAATATTTTGCATAGTTCTAAATGTCGTACACCATTAATTCACACCATTCCCGATCGCACGTTACACCATTACACCATTCCCCTTACACCATACACCATTGCACCATACACCTTCTACCATTGCACCATATGCCATACACCATTACACCATACACGTTTTTTTGGGAAGTTTACACCATCCATGTTATGTTTCTGTTAATAAATTCAAAGTCGAAGATTGGAAAAAAGAAATCATCACGTCTGTCATAGAATCTAGTTTGAAGTTGTCCATATGTGTTAATATTGAGGGATAATAAACAGACCTTCTTTTCTTGGTAGTATCTTTAATTTCTAGTTAACTAATTTCTAGTGAAGTATTGGGTTAATGGGGACAGAACATCATAAATATATCTTAAAGTGATATAGAAAATACTAGTTTTCCTGTTAGCATGGTTGAGAAGGTTTTGTATGTTCTGCTTCATATGGGTATCTATATACCAGCTTTGATAAGTGTTTGGTACTAATATAAATTTCCACTTCGTACTATGAACATCAAAATTATGTATTTTGTAAAATATTTCCTTTCTCTATTGTAACTGTACACGTATACCTAACAACAAAATTATTTTCATTTACCTGTGTTTAAAGTTATTGCAAATGGCTGATATTTTTGTTCGAGCATATTGTTTTCTTAAATTGTTTAACATTTCATACCGATATAACATGTTACTTTTATTATTCTTCCTTAGTTTATTTATTTTGTATTTACATTGTGTCATAGGTCAAATTTATTTGTTCAGCGTATGTTCAATGGTGTTAATATGTCCTTTGATTGAGTTAAGCTATTTCAGTTGATATTTTATAGTGTGTCTTTCTATGTTGTGATGTTACACTATTGTTTCAGAAAAAGGGTGAAGGTTTGGTACCATTAAAACGTTTAAACCCGCTGCATTTCTTTGCACCTGTCCTAAGTCAGGAATCTGATGTTCAGTAGTTGTCGTTTGTTGATGTGGTTCATAAGTGTTTCTCGTTTCTCGTTTTTATATAGATTAGACCGTTGGTTTTCCCGTTTGAATGGTTTTACACTAGTAATTTTGGGGCCCTTTATAGCTTACTGTTCGGTGTGAGCCAAGGCTCCGTGTTGAAGACCGTACTTTGACCTATAATGGTTTACTTTCATAAATTTTGACTTGATGGAGAGTTGTCTCAGTGGCACTCATACCACATCTTTTATATCTATAAACAATTCAGCGAGAAGGAGTGCACATGTAGCACTCATTTGAATACCGGCTGTCCGTTGAAATAGAAATCTATCAAACTCAGTATATATGTTGTCTATAAAAATTATCAAGCATTTCGATTATATTAGCCTAAATGTATTACTTTTTGAAGATCAGTGTAGTTCCTCACAAAAGATAAGTTTTCATGAACTGACACGAAACATCCTATGTTTTGATAAAAACAAACCGCTTGTGTTGTCAATAACATGCTTACCAAATATCAATAAATTAATCATTATTATTTTCTTGTGTCTCAATACAAGTGTTTTGTCCAAAGATACAGATCCATATCATCGTTGTTTGGATCAATATCCCTAATTCGCATCAAAGTGATGAACACAAAAGTAGTGCGTTATCAAAAAATTTCTGCGCAGTGATACTGGACATGTTTCAATTTTTACAACTGACTGAGATTAACAATTTGTGCTGTTTTGAGAGCAGAGGACCATAAAATAAATGTGTAAAAACTATGGAGTTTTTAAATGTAAAAGCAAAGAAAAAAACTTTCAAAGAAGTTATTGTGCAAAAAGGGGATATTTTACCTCGAGAAGCCGCATCACAAAAGGCTTTTCGGGGTGTGCTAAATTGCGGAAAAATGAATTTCACCCCATGTGTGCAAATGTCTCTGCTTCGAAACGAGCTATCATACATATCCAAGGTTACAATATGGACAGAGGAATGGAGGAAACAGCTACCATTACCGCCTACCTGAATGAATTGCGCCTCTGTACCCCTTTAACAAATTTTCCAAAATGTATCTTCTAAAATCACAAAACACAAAACTGTAAAATTTAAAACCAATTTGTCGAAGTTTGATCGGATTCAATAAGCGCAATATGTTTTAAACTTTTTATCCCATATTCTTTCTCAAACTATTATAAACAAGATACAAGAAACACAACTTCTAAATTAATTTTTTAGTGAATGTGAAATTTAGGAATGTTTATCTAAATACATTATTTCAAGGGAGAAATTATTATTTTGAGTTAAACTTGATTAAAGTCATAATCTATTTCCTTGAAAATTGATGTTTTGTGTAATGAAAACGTTTTGACTATGTTGAGGTTAGGAAAAGAGAATTACCAAAATGTGTTTTTATTTTAAGTTTGAAAATGAAAACAGAATTTTCTTGAACAAGAAAGCTTTCATCCTTATCTGTAAATATTGCTGACGTTGATAATTTATAAAAACAAATATATTGTGTTATCATTTAGTAGACAAGACGTGCGTTTGACCTTCATTAGACTCATTAATATCGTTGAACTAAATACCGTTGAAAGGTAAACCAAATAAGGTGTTACAAAGCACTGAAAATAGGTAATTCCAAAACGTTGGAACGTATCTGTCTAAAGCATTCAATCCATTGGAAAAAAAATCCTTAATATTTAAAATGATTTTATGAACATATAATTTCCACGAAATAGCCGCATCAATGATTGTTTATGTTCGCACATGAGCGTCCTTAAGGAGGTAGGTCTTTTAAAGGGAATAATATAGCACCTTACTGTCATAAGGTGAGTACGGTTATGTCAGTTTTATAACATGATTCAGCGTATTTTATGAATTCGGTTGATGAAAACAATTCAACTTGTTAGAGGCGACCACAGCGACGGAATAAAGGATCTTTGTTTATTCTTCTACACACTAACTGAACCTATACAACACTCAGAACAATATATATAATCTGTATAGATTATAAAATGCTTTAAAGTAATCCCCTAGCAGCATACGTTTTACGATATTTTGATTATGTGTGGATATCTAATAGTGCCATTGTCCATTTAGTATTTTTAGATATGTAGGTATATATTTATAGCAAAATAAAGTGACAAACTGTGTCTTTTCGAGTAGTATGATCAATGTTCCCAAAATTGCTTAACCTATAACATGTGTAAATGGAGTCATGCATTGTAGATCTTATTTCATTCATTCATAATATGGTACACGTTTAATGAAACTTTATTTTCCGATAACAATATGTGCAATGAATATAAAATATACTCATTCGAAAATGTTAATAACCAATGGATAAGTTTAAACGTTTTTAATATAATATTCTACTTTTCTAAATGAACTTGTTTAATTTGCAGAAATCATCTGACATTTATTGTCAATAACATCGTATTTAAACGTTGCAATCGTGATTTAAAGCACACACAAACAATACAAAAAGGGGATCTAAAAGATTTTGTAGAAAAACAAATAAGTGTTGTCCAAAATCTTTCTTTTTGTACTTATGTTTATAATCCAAATTGTTTAAAGATTTTGTAAATTTCAAACGGTTAAATTCAATAAGTGTTAGTGATTTTCAAGAATTATAAAAAAAATAATTGTTTCAGCATTGTTTTGCAGGAATGTTTTTTTCTGGCAAAGTTTGAGAAAATAAATGTGTTATTTCAGCTCGCCAGAATTTACGATTTCAATGATTCTAAATCATTTATTCACATTCAGACTACAAATATTGCCTCAACATTTGAGATTTACTCTAAAATATGTTTCTTCTACGCATGTTAATAGTCATGAGTATTCCTAATGAAAAAATGTGCAAATATACACACAATCGGATATGCCAACAAGTGTTTTTTAGGGTAACTCAAAGTAGGTCTTATTTAATATACCCTAAACAGAAGATGCAACGGTGAATTTCATTAAACTTCGGCAGATGATGCAAGGTTCTTACTCTTTCAATGGTGTAAATCGAATCAAAGTTACACGAGAAGAAACTCTTTTGGTGTTCGAATCAAAGTTACACGAGAAGAAAATTTTGGGTTTTTTTTTGCAATAAATAGACCGCATACTTATTCATGTCATTTTATTTTTTTTCAATAGTTTATTAACTAATAGACAAGTTTAAAATTGTTTAACATAATAGTTCACTTTTCCAAATGCCCCTGTTGAAATTGCTGAAATCATCTGACATGTATTGTCAATAGCATTGTACTCGAATCCGTAGCAATCGTGATTTAATGTGCAAATTCTGGCACAGTTTAATCGTGACATCACTAGAAGAGCCTTGAGAGACATATGGGTACTTTGGTGCTCCTCCAGTGTATAATTAATATCAAATAAATCGTTACCTGCAAATAAAAGTAATCAATCAGTTTAAGCGAAAAAAAATAAGTAGGAAAATAGGGAAGCTTAAGCTGACATTTCTCTTTTAAATTGAACTTATTTTTTTTTTAATTATGCATTTTTCTGAATGTTTTTAAATGATTTAATAGTATTTACGGAACAAATGTTACTGCACCATCTGAGCATTTTGACAATTATTGTCTCTAAAGTGTTGCTCAAAGCCGAAATTATAGAAAATCCAAATCTCATTCAAACTTTGAAAAGCTTTTAAAACAAAACGAACTGTCAAAACTGGAGAAAAGATATACACGATGGAGATATATTCCTTGATTTAAAATTATTTTACAAGGTTGATAAAATCATATTTCAATAAACAATATCTGTATTTTCATGCGTGCACTGAAGTATTGAGTTAAATCCTGGTGATATATATCTATCCGGATTTTGTCGGGGTTTTAGTTACCTAGAAGGTTTCTTGTTGATGAATCTCATTTTGTTTTTGTAACATTTTTCGTTGGCTATTGATTGATTTTTTATCATTTTATTTGAAGTATGGACTTGTCAGGGATTCTTTTTCAACAATTGTTTGTAATTGTCCTCTATATATATTATTACTGTTTTAGGAAAAAATAAGATTGGCCATTCTTTCTAGATCGTGTACGTTTCATTTATTATTATGTGTATTTTATTCATTTTCATTGCAATACTACAACACTCGAGAAACGCAGACGGCTCCAAAACACCATGACTTTATTTAAATAAACGAAACACCCATACACTCTAGGTAGACATTGCAGAGATGTGTATAGACCAATTAACTTACTTTCAGAACAGTCAGTTCCCTTATATGCGGGATCGCAATTACAAGTGTATCCATTTATTACATCTGTACATGTACCACCATGCTGACATGGATTGGAACCGCATTCATCAATATCTAAAAGTTACATTTGAAAATTGGACAGGTTACAGATAGTTATTAATGATATATAACTCATGCAGCACTTCAATTGTTACGTCTTTCATGTAAAAACAGTGTTTTAGTACAATTTGAACATGATGCGTAAAACACCCAAAACCACAAATCGTGAATTCAGAAATATTTTTGTGCATTTTAAAAAAGGTTTTAGTCAAGCTAGTTCCATATTATGATGGATTACTGTTATATGTGTATCAATTGATTCAATTGATAAGTGAAATCCATATTGACAAAAATTAAACTGTATTCATCAACAATTAAATTTTGCGTCAGAAAAATTAACTTGATGAAATATAGTTATAACTGTTACCAGCCACACTTGGATTGTTAAATATCTCGTGTAATCTTTATGTGTTCTATTCAAATTTCAAAAAAAGCGGTACAACTACAAATTTACATTTTAGAGATCTGCTTTTGCAAGAGAACATTTATTTAGTATGCATGGCATCAAAACGCAAATTCCAGTTAGACACTGGAAAATATGTCTAATGCGATATACTTACTTTCTTCACAGTTATTCCCCGTGTATCCTTGGACACAAGCACAAGTGTATCCATTAATTCCATCTGTACATGTACCACCATGTTGGCATGGACTTGAAGCACATTCATTAATATCTAAAAGTTATATAATGAAAATAAAGTTGTAAAGGTCATGGAAATGGGAAGCTGACTTGTAAAATATCCCTTCAAAGTTATATATACATAAATAAAAAAAAAAAAAATAAAAAAACGTAAACAAAAATTCCTTATTGTAGATACATGGATGAAAAAAGATTGCAGGTAACAGAAAACAAAAAAAACAATAAGAGAATTTAAATTGTACAATTTCATATAATTTATAAGCATTTTGAGTATACAGATTTGTATATACATTATACAAAATTGGATGATGTGTTTTTAAGTGAAATTATTCGTATCTGACAGTATTTCGGATTGGATGGAATTCTGTATCCACATATAAATTGTACAAATGCATCAGGTTATTGGAAAAACGAAACATGTAGCATTTATAATTCAAATTTACAATCCATTACAATTTTGTAAAACATATCTATTAAGGCATGGGAAAGGATTCTGGTCTCTCTTTAAATTGTTATATCTCGAAAATTTGCCAATAGAATAAATGTAATTATATGATAAATTATGAAAATAACAGAAAGTCATCGCATTGACTTTTGCTGTCAACATCATTAACGTTTGAATAGCATAAAAATCTACGATTTAGAAGCGTAAAGCTGTGACTACTTTATTTATTTATGTTGCCGTTTCTTACGCTTTGTGTACTCTTAAAATCCATACTAATTGATTTATTTTGAACAAACGAAATCGATCGCTCCCTTTCACATATTAATGCTAAGCTTAATTCCAATCAACAAATATTGTATTGAAATAGCAAAATGGTGCATTTATGTGTGCTACATTTTACGTGCATTCTATACATTTATAGAACAATTTCAAAACTTTTAGTGATTGTAGTACAAGAGTTATGAAGGCTACACGTTGATGCTTCGAAATTCAAATGCTAGATATAAATATATTGAAGGCAAATATATATTTTCGAATATAGCTCAATTATGTCAGCTATGCGGTAGATGTAATTCTAATAATGTTTAGATGATGTTTGACTCAAATAACAAGTATTGCTTAGCTAATAATTGGTAATATAATTTGATATGTTTCAAAATTGAATAATATTTGAAATTAGCATTGCTTCGAGTGGAAAACGACCTGATAAGTATTTAAAAAGCAATAAGCACAAACTATATAATTTTACAATATTTAAACCAATTGTATATTTATTTGACGTCCTTTTCTCAAATTCAAAATTTACTAGAGCATGAATAAGTACGTGGTACCATAGTCCCTGAATGCTTAAGGATATTGGTCGACTTTCGCCCATAACTGCATTGTATGCTATTAAAAAGGTTTAAGTCACATTTTGATCGCATTTACAAAAATAAAAAGTCAAATATCGATAACTTGGAATTAGCACTGATCATTTAAAAGTGTTACTTAAAACTTAAAAAATCTGAGGATAAGTCTTGAGCTATTGTACGGACTTCTTTTACCCGGCCTTGCTTTTGAACGCACAACAGCGCAAATATATTCTATCGATATATTCCTGGAAGAATAACTTACTTTCTTCACAGTTAGTACCGGCATATCCTGTGTCACAAGTACAAGTGTATTCATTGATCATATCTATGCATATTCCACCATTTTGACATGGATTTGAAGCGCATTCATCAATATCTGAAAGAAAAAATGTTTTTGATAAATCACAGTTGAAACCTGTATGGAAAATGTTATTCATATATCCGATGTAAACAATATATTGGAACGGGTTGAAAATATTACACCGCATTCTACGTTATAACTAAATAGGTATAGGCATACTGAATAGTGTGATATATTGAATCTCTTTTTTTTACGCGACAAAAATGATGTCCATCAAATTGATCATCAAAAAATGTAATGACTTCTTATTATGTATTTATACCTTGTATTTGTGGATCATAAAGCTCATACAACTATTTCCAGCATTAAAATGTCTTTATAAACATTTTTACTTATGTACAAAAAAAACTTGTTTGATACCAGTAAAACACAGAAGAAAGAAATAGTTACTTTCCAACATAGAACAAAGCATCAATTAAAGAAAAAAGTGAAAAAAAACAAAATATCAAACTCCAAGGAAAATTCAAAACGGAAGTACCTTTTCAAATGACAAAATCGAAAGTTTAAATACATCAAACGAATGGAAAACATCTGTCATATTCCTGACTTAGTAAAGGCATTTCCTTCTGTAGAGAATGGTGGTTTAAACCTTGTTTTATAGCTTGCTAAACATCTCACTTGTATGAAAGTCGCATATAATTCCTTTATGTTGACAACAATGTTTGGGCAAAATAAACATACATAATAGGTAAAAATGTCAAAATTAGTGTGCATGCATATTCTTGTCGTTAACCTAATATATTATTGTCGGCAATTAATCGCCAGTTTCTGTCCGAGGGAATTCCAACCTAAAATGTTTATATTAATATAATAAATTTCAGAAAAATGTCTGACAAAAATCATCATTAAGTCAATTTTATATTGCTGGTTCCGCCAAATACTCAACAAAATCTATTTTTAAACTATTAACTTAAAATGTATAAGCAATCAAGTCTGGCTTCAGAGCTACTGTGAACTTACATACTCTAGTAGAGGTTTGAATTAGATTTGGAAAAGCAAAACTTCCAAAGTTCTATCAAAATATGTGCAATATAAGTCTCTTTTCTCTTGCAAAGGTATACACAAATTTAACTGTTCTACCCTTTACACTTATATTCTCCATTGTAAAGTCAGACAGATTAACAAAATTCGTCCTACTTTCGTTTCATTAAAAAAAGAATGGACAGCGTAAATACAAATATCGTGTTTAAAGAAGGAATAAATTATATGTTTGCAAAAATCGCTCTCATACAAAAAAAAAGAAAAAAAGTTTTAAACTTATATATCAACATGATACATGTACGATATTCTTATTGGAAAAACATTGCTCCTTTTCTTGCCGACTTGTTCCTTTATTCATATGGAACAGCATACTGAAGTTTTTTATTAGGATCCTTGCATTATCCGTAATTTAGATATATAATAATCAGGGTTTCCGCTAGCGGTCGCCATTTTCGCATTTTGCGAAAAAATAAAAATTGTGGCGATTAAAATTCGTTATTGGCGAAAGAATTTGGCGAAAGAAATATAACGATTCGACTTCGTCCATTGTTTACTTTTTTCGGGTTACTTAGACTTTTCCCGGTTACTCGGACTTTTTCCCTGATCAGACAATACTGGGAATTCACCTTGAACTCGTTACGATTTTGATAGAAAAATCAATAATCAGCTGATTGCATTTTATACCTATCGGCAACAAAGGATTACAATTGATAAAGTGTTCATGAAATGATGTGGTTAATTGGCTCCACATGTCATTTTAAGGATTTTTTTACAACTTTGATTGAAAAAATTGTTTTGAAGTGAATACTTCACAACGTTTTATCGACGCACGTGTTTGAAGCATATTTTACGTCTGCTCTTTTTCTTTTAACGATGGCCTGGGCAAAAAAAACTGTTGTTATGACGAAAAATGTTCAAAAGTAAGAAAAATGTCTGACTTTAAATTTTATCCTATAACTTTTGATAGAAATAATTTTTGAAGTGGGTAATTTACAATCTTTTTGGTCACGCACGTGTTTGAGGCATAGTTTTACGTCCAAACTTTTCTTTTAATGATGGTCCGGAAAAGAAAACTATTGTTAAGAAGAAAAATATTCAAAAGTAAAAAAGATCTCTGACTTGAGTGTTTATCCTACAACTAGACGGGAAGCACCTTATAAACTATCATAGATGAATCCCGTGTTCCTCTGCAGAATTCTAAAATTAATATAACATGATCTATATTGTAATTTTACAGTATCTTTTAAAAACTAAATGTTTGTTATTATTGAGTGTTAATCATAAAAAAAATATTAAGAATTATAAAAGATATAGTTAGTTTTCTGGTTTGAATTGTTTTACATTGTCATTTCGGGGCCTTTTATAGCTGACTATGCGGTGTGAGTTTTGCTCATTGTTGAAGGTTGTACAGGGACCTATAGTTGGTAACTTCTATGTCATTTGGTCTCTTGTGAAGAGTTTTCTCATTGGCAATCATACAACATCTTCTTATTTTTATATAACAATGTGACAAACTGATTCTTTTTGTTAAAAAGAAGGAAAATTTTAAACAAAAAATATATTTATATTATTGACGAAAAAAAAAATGAAAGTGGCGAAACATATATTGTTTCGGCGAAAGAGATGGCGCAAAAGAAAATTGACCCTGGGGAAAACCTGTAATAATTGATAAAGATGATGTCCTGTTACTAAAAAATCATAGTTTGACGACTATGTTGAACATATCTATCCCATCAAACTTAAAATAAAGGATACCGCAGATACAATTAATTTTGCCTCATATCTTGAACAACATTTCGAAACTGACAAAGGAATCGGTTCAAAATAATACATTTAGAAATTTTCCAAGGAGGTCGGTTCAAATGAATTTTTTACAACAGAAGGGATGATTTAAGCTTTCCGGTTGTAAACCTTTTATTGCCCCGCTGTTGCATATGATGTATATATCTCCCTGTTGAACATTGTTTTTTTTTTTTTCATTTCCTGTTAAAAAATTTTAAATCATTTTAAATTAAGGAAAATGCCTCATTATGCATAGCTCTGATTCCTTGTCCGTGCTTGGCTTTATTTTGATCCTGTTTGGTTATACATTATATCTGCTCTTCAACGTTTATATGAGATTTAGAATTTTCAAATATTTTGGCATCGTGAATCACTGAAAATGCATCAATTATCGAAATGTTCATATGCTGCTGTAAAATTTATACTGTTTATGTTAATATAGCATATATAGGAGTAAGATGATATTTCGTATGATATGCCTGCATTACACCTGGAAGTATTCTAAAATCAGAAGCATGTCTTTCAATCATATTATACAGATAGCATTTTTCTCTGCAATTGTGGCTTTTTTTTCTTTTTTTTTTCCATTGTTTAACCTGTTTTCCATTCTTTTACTATGTACGTGTATTTGTCTCATTTTCCCCTTTTTTGTTATTTTTTGTGATATCTACTTGTATTACCTTTTTCTGTTTTTATATGTAGGTTTCAGAATTGGCAGTGTGTCATATCGATATTTTACAGTGATTTCAAGTTATTCGCTTCCAAATGATTCCATATATCAGAAAATTAAGTGTTTTCATGATCAGGAAATATTTTTTGAAAGTATCTGCAATAATATAACTGTAGTAAGGTATCCGAAATTAATTATTTGATCAAGTAATAACTCAATTAACTAAATATTCAATCAATCAATTGATCCATTTACTAATCAATTATTAGACACAATGTCATATGTATAGTATCATCAAATTATTCTATTGACTTTTTCATGAATTTTGTTCTCGTAATTGTAAAATTAGGTTAAGATAAAGTCCATTCAAGTTAAAATGGTTTACCTGAACATGTGTACCAAACTGTCATATATTTATTGTAATTTTCGCATGGGTCAGTACCAATAGATGTTGGATTAATAGAACAAGTCTGTTTGTTCTCACATTTTTGTTTGACCCAATTTGTTGAGTCCATGATGCATGGAAAACCTCCGTGGTATTGTCCATGACCACCAGTGCATGTTGTTCCATCATATCTGCCATAGGTAGAACTAGTTATTGTCATAACTGAATACAAGTCACACGATACTGTGTCTGTATCCACGTGACAAATAATTTGCTGAAGGCCTACAAATGAAAGTTACAAATTATTTATTTTCAATGTTAAAGTGAATCGGGATTATACTAGTAAGGTCTCGTTTTGCTGTAGATAAATAAAAACATCTCATACCAGTGAAAGGGTTTGAGTACACTTTTGCAAAATCTATTGAACTTTACCCGTCACAAATGATCGTTTTAAAACAGTCAAAAATTTTGACCAACAAGTGGCCTATAGATGGTTAGAAATGAATTCATTTTAAGTATCTTCAGACCATACTACAGCTTCTCTAATTCTTATCCGATTAATCCTTTTCCTGACCTATTGATTATTTTTATTTAATCAACGTGTGTCGTATGATCTCAATTACTTATTGGTCAAAATTCAATTATGACGTTAAATGTTCTTGTTTTTCTCTGAATTTTCTAATGTGACGTCATGAAAAAAGGCGACCTTGCCTGATGACGTCACATAGAAAGAACATATCTTTTTGCAGATCATTTAAAAAGAAGGAATAAATTTGCCTGCATATTGTATAAAAATCATTAGAGAAACAGATTCCACCACCAAATCTCGTGTCATACGATATCTATCCTTTCTCGACAGTTTAATTTTAAATATTTAAAACGCTCGGCGAGCCTCGTGTTTTAAATTTGAAAATTTAACTGTCTAGAGTGGATAAATATCATATCACACTCGATGCAGTGGTAGAATCTATATTTATATCAGCCTTTACGTAAGGAAAGCGGAAGATACCACAGTGATATTCAAGCATCATTATGTTTTTATCTAATTCTTTGCAATAAAGCATATTAAAAAAATGTTGTATTTAATGTGTTCAGAAATATCATTTGAAATTTATAATCTAAAAACATGAATAAATCATTGGAAAACATTTATATTACCCCCCCCCAAAAAAAAAAAAACAAAATAGAACAGATTGTAAAACATGATTTTACTTCTTTTGGTTGTTCTCACTTGCCGCAGTAACAGAACATCCTAGCAGCATAGAATAGGTTACCTGTCGGAAAAATATTATATTTTGGAGTGAAAAGTCGGTAATATGAAAATAGTCTATTACTGACTACAATAACTCGTTCAATCCTCCAAAGATTGCCTAAAATTACGCACATACTCAACGATCTATAATGACTTAATGGGCACAAGTAACGCATTGTTAAAAAATGTTAATTTAACTTTACAGCGACTGTATGTCTCTTATTTTACGCATTCATTCTTTGACTGTTTGTACAAAACCTATGCGCCATAATAATTCATGGATATTCAGTATGCAAAAGATTTTTTCACCTTCTCTTTACACAGGCTGTCATTCGGTATATGCAGAAAAATTGTGACGAAAGAATAAGTAACTGTGGCCAAGCATCGTGAAAGATCTGGGATCGGATAAAGAAAGCAATTAAATTATATTCAACTGCAAAATCAGTGAAAATATCCGTTGTATTATCAACAGGCGGAAAATTTAAAGAAAAGAAATATGTCTGTCAAAATGGTTCAACTTCTTTAATAGTACTGTGTAAAAAAAGACAGTACTTTCTAAGAAAACACAAAAGGCGAAATTAGAAATGTATTGCTATGCAATGTGTTATATAATCCACACAGATTTGCATGTGGTTTTGTAAATACGTCGGATAGTTGATTGCTTTGTCTGGTTTCAAAACACATAGGCATTATTTGTCTGGAAATTTGCTATTGAATCAAGCTAAAGTTAACTACCTTTGCATTGAGCAATAGGATTATCTGTATCATACCATTGAAAAGAGTATTGAACCGTAATTTGGTATGAAATACAAGTGAACAGGGCTTTCAATTTATGTTAACATATTTCTTTTGTTATGTTATAATTCACACTATCATATTGTATTTAATACAAAAGAGATTTTTGTTCAACGCAGTATTTGTCCAACATATATTTTCATTTTGACAGAAAAAGGAAACATCATGACAAACTGTTTTGAAAGTGTTACTCTGGTTCGTTCACATGGATAACAGTACAAAGAAAAAAGGAACAGGGACATTATGGGCGACACATGAACATAAAGTTCATTAAAATATTGAGTGATCATATTTTAGTTTCAGCATGCTCGTTATTTTCCTATAAATGTATGTATATGTTCGGTTTTTGTTCGTGTTTTAATTTATTAATGTCTTTCAACATAATCATGAAAAAAAAAAAAAAAAAAAAAAAAAATTCTAAATCCGATTCTTGTAGAGAGAAAAAAAAACCAAAATTATTTTAAATCATATTTAGAGTGAAGATCCGGGTACTTACCTGAAATAGGTAATATAAAGCAAACCATAAGATAAAGAAACCTCATCGAGTCTTCAATCACAAAAGTTTTGAAAGTAGAAGGTAATGTATGCATCTTGAATGAGATTGCAAACTGTATGGTCACTGCAATTAAATATTATATATGTCGGTTTAACTAGAGTAAACAAAAATGGGTTGACTTTGATAAAAACGAACCATTTAGAAGTAGCGCTAATGTACTATTCTCTTTGAAATGTTTCTGAAATAAGGTCTAAATAATTTAGATATTTACATTAGGAGAGTGTAAAATTCATTTACAACAAATCTACGTTTTCATTCATTTAATATAAAATTGATCTTTGATTTTATTAGAACAAATATTTATGTATGTATTAACTTAATATGAATTATACTTTGATACATATATATGCTTTGTATCCATACTGTATGAGGATAGTTGATGCTTTTAAGCGTTATTTAAATTTCAAAACGAGTAAACAGTTTGAGCAAATTATGAATACATGGTCAACTATACAATTGAAATGTTATATTTGAAGTAGAAATGTTCATCAGGTCAAACGTTACAATATCGATTACCTAATTGGTCAAAGTATTGTGAACTGCAAAAAATATGTTTCTTTTCTACACATAGTCTCTGTCAATAAACACTATAAATTATAGATAATAACAACAATAATAAGAGTTGTAGTCAGCATAACACACACAAAATAAAACAATATATATCATTAATAATATTTGTCGACTGGGCATCATAGCCCGCTCTTGATAAAAACCTTAATCTTGTATATATTTAGAAAAGTCCATATTCTAATGATTAAGTGTACTAAGTTTCAAGTTAGTGTTACTCTGACTTCATATTAAACTACCTCAAACTATAACTTAAATAGAGGCAACAGTAGTAAACCGGTGTTCAAAAGTCATAAATCGATTGAGAGGAAACAAATCCGGGTTACAAACCAAAACCGAGGGAAACACATCAACTATAAGAGGAAAACAAATGAACAACAGGAACACCAAAGTGCAACAAAAACAAACGCCAACACACATAGAAACGAACTATTTGATAACAACTGCCATATTCCTGACTTGGTACAGGACATTTTAAGAAAAAATGGTGGGTTGAACCTGGTTTCATGGCATGCCAAACCTTCCGCTTTATGACATTGTTAAAAATATCGCTAAAACATTACGTGACAGAAATACAGCACAAACACACGCAAGAACATTCATAACAGAGAAACGCACAAACAAATAATATAATAGTCCACACAATTTGCAAACCACAGAACAACAACGAACATATTCCATCAAAGAAAAAAACCTGGGAATGTACTGATTTCACACGATCACATTTTCATGTTCTGTTAACCTCAAAATCTAAGTCAAGACCATTATCGACATTTGTGTGTTAAATTTCACTTTTCTAATAAGCTACAAATTGGTGTGAATACCTTTCAACTTCATGGTTAAATACCTTTAACCAAATTATAACGTATTCTAATATGACGACCTATATATCCCTGTATATCTACGTTTAGCGCAGTCGCATTAATAAACACAACTGGATGTTCCGCGTTACGCCAATCTTATGAATACGACCAGGAAAACTCAATTTGCGACAGAAAAACCCACGTTTTACGTAGGCCAAGCTTCAAATACACTACGGTTATCTGTATGCTAATGCAAAACAAACAACTCAGTCCATTTCAGGTATTATTTCGGTGCATAATTTCATTAAACAAACATTCCGCGAAATGATGTTATGATCTTTTGCAACTAAAAAAGGCGACGTCATATATATGCTTCTAGTGTCAAATGTTAACACCAGACGTTTCCAATCTTGGCTCAGAATGTAATAATATAAGATAAAGAGAATAAAGCATTTAACAAAAACGAAAGAACTACATCTGTATATTCTTTTCACATGATAATAATCCAAACAAACCAAATGATCAACAAAAGAGATAGTAGTTTCTTCTATCATTACGAGATGTATTCAACAGACCCTCTATATATTTCAAAGTTGTATTTGCATTGGTGATTCCCTCGAAGAGTAATGAATACGTCACGTACATTACATAGTCAATTGTTTAACACTGTATATTAGATTAGTTTTTTTTATTTATGATTTAAAACAGACTAAGTTAGATTGTTGAACTTATGAAGACTAAGTTAGATTTAGGTGAATCGTTACGATATGCTTTAGTTTCAATCAAGCACGGACAAAACAAAATCATGACAATACAGAAGACAGGATCATACGTATTGAGCTATAAGAGAAGGATACAAGCTATTTTAGATTCTTTCCAAATGACACCAAATGACTGGCTCAATCCGTTGTAACGCTAAGAAGTGGTTTTAGAGTTCACATCAGAAAACAGAAAAACACTTTACCATTTTTATATCTAGTCATAATCCATTCAAAAATTTTAATATCCTAATTAATGAATTTCTTATGGCACAACGTATGTTTTTTTTTTTTTTATAACTGCTTTCAATTTTCGAGAACTCGTTTAACAAACAATATTGACTAAATAAAGAGCATATTAGAAAAAACTTTCAGAAATAAACAGGTACAAATAATTAAAAAAAAATATGTTTAAATGTTTGATGTTTTTATACGTCAACAAGTCAAAACCTTAGAAAGATTGCAATGGGTTAACACTCAAAATATTAGTTTTGCTAAATTTTTTTTTAATCTAGACAAAAATCTGCTTTTCAAGACGCTTCATTTATGTAGATACGTAACATATATAATTTCTAAAATATATTTCTTTACTATCTATATGCAAATGTAATGTTTGTATAGAATTTGTGAATTAAGAAATGAACGAAGAGATTTAACTTCGCCAAACGCGAGTATTTTAAGTTAATGTGACTATCAAAACGAACTATAGTAAATCATAGCCTATTGAATAGATTCGGCTGATGAGTGATACACTGTGACATCACACTTGGACGTTATCTTGCCTACGACAAGTTGTAGTCTGTCACGCAGATATTCAATATCGATCTAAAAAACCATGAAGTAGTCCGTACAACTTTTGAAGAGATGATTTTAACTTTATATCATGAACCGTTTGATCAATAGCTTACTTGCAAGGAATAATCCTCTTTCAAGAAAAAAAAGTTATTATTTAACGCAACCCTATATATATCGTTTAAACCGGGAAATGCATATACTCCATATTGTTGGTGGGGCTTATGTGTTACTTCATGAAAATAGAATAAGAAAGATGACATCATCTCTCCTGTCGTACAGCTTTGTTCTTGACCGACCTTCAGTGTCGATTTCGAGTTGAAGTCTTGATATGAAACAGACTCAACTGTATTTGTGGTATTCCTTATTGTCAGTTCGATGGGATAGACGCAATAAACATAGTCACCAATCTTTAAATTATTTAGTAAGGGAACATCATCTATGTAGCATATACATGAAAGGTTTACTATTACCCCGATTGTTGGTGGGGTTCCAGTCTTTAGTTTTCTGAGGAGTGTTTTTGTGCTGTTGTTTGTTTTTCGTCGTTTTTCATTTTCACCATGGTGTTGTCTGTTTTTTTTGGACATCTTGATTTTTATTACCTTACCCTCTTGTTAACTTTTCCCTCATTCTATGCGAATATATTGATTATGGTTAAAAAAAATACATTTTTAACAATTTGTATACACGTAAGCTGATATGTTGGCCTAGATGGGGAACAATTTGTTTAGAAAAATCTCAGAATAAACACAACTTAATGTAACAACATTTAGTTGTTATTGGCTTTGAACTAGCTGTAAGTAACTGTGAGTACTCTCAGATCTGTACTTAGTGTCTTTTTTGTTAGGGATGAGGGATGTATATATACCCTGCCACGTCCTGTCTGTGTTTTTGTTTGATGATTTTCTTTCTATCGATCTGATGAGTTAAGCCTTTCTCAACTGATTTTTATAGTTGGTTTTTATGTTGTGCTGTTACACCACTGTCCCAGGTTAGGGAGGGGCCTGTAGTTTAGTGGTTGTCGTTGGTTGAGCGCTAACAAATTATGTTTAATTGACTTGTATCATATTTTCCCGCCGACACATTCTTTTAAATTCAAACTGTCAAATGAAAACTTTTATGATTGAACTATTAACTTAGTTAAAGGCAGAAAATGTCAGATTGGAGTGAGAAATGTCATTTTTTAAAGGCTGGTTGTCAATTTTGAAGTTAAACGGTTGTGTGGCCACCTTTTAAAATACAGGTACAACAAAACATATCATTATACAGTTAGTGTACATAATTAATTTACGTTTTTTGATTGAGTTAAGCCTTCCAATTAATATTTTATCGTGTGTTTTTCTATGTTGTGATGTTATACTATTGTTTCAGAAAAAGGGAGAAGGTTTGGTACCATTTAAACGTTCAATCCCACTGCAAATGTTTGCACCTGTCCTAAGTCAGGAATCTGATGTACAGTAGTTGCCGTTTGTTTATGTAATTTATACGTGTTTCTCGTTTCTCGTTTTTTATATAGACTAGACCGTTGGTTTTCCCGTTTGAATGGTTTTACACTAGTAATTTTGGGGCCCTTTATAGCTTGTTGTTCGGTGTGAGCCAAGGCTCCGTGTTGAAGGCCGTACATTGACCTATAATGGTTTACTTTTATAAATTGTTATTTGGATGGACAGTTGTCTCATTGGCACTCACACCACATCTTCCTATATCTATATAATGATGATTGTTTGATTAATATGTGTATTGTGAATTTACGTTGGTTGTAATACTTTATGTCCTACCAAATGACTTCAATGTGATTTCATTTACTAAACAAAATGATATTAATGTAATATTAACACAATTATACTTTGAACATTTTTGAAACACACAAAGTCTTTGTGTTAAAAGTGATGCATGCCATCGGAAATGTCTCCAGTTTATACGCAATGATTATTAATTAAAAAATGTTTTAATAAAATAAGTCATGTTTCCATACATAGATGATTCATCTGATAAAATCATCTGGCATGTCTTGACAATACCACTGTACTGGTACCCATAACAATCACGTGTTATAGTACACATTCTGGCACAATCTATGGCTGACACAACAAAAACGGTCTGCAGTACTTGCTTTGCATTGGTGTGTACCTGTTGTGTGTAGCGTACATCAATTAAGTAATTTCCTGAAACGACAGTTTGTAATATAGTGCAGCAAATGTAGTTGATAGTATGAATAAATAGATTGCATCGGACATCTTTGATTTCTAAACATTGCAAGAAGAATAAATTAGCCTAGATTGACCGCAACTGGATTGTTTGTATTATAAAATGATGTGAAATGAAATTGCCGTTTGTCATCAGTAACATTACAATTTGAAAAACAGTAGGCGAACGGTTCATAAGTTATACTGAACGGAATCGACTTATCCTAAATAAAGGCAACAGTAGTATACCACTGTTGAAATTAATAAATCGATTAAGGAAAAAACAAGTCCGGGTTACAAACTAAAACTGAGGGAAACACATCAATTATAAGAGGAGAACAACGACACAACAGAAACACAGAACTTAAATGCAACACACACAAAAACGAACTATAATATAACAATGGCCATTTTCCTGACTTGGTACAGGACATTTTAAGAAAAAAAAAATGATGGGTTGAACCTGGTTTTGTGGCTAGCCAAACCTCCCGCTTTTATGGCAATGTTAAATATAACATTAAAATGACAACATTACATGACAAGACTACAATACAAATAAATGGGAGAAAATACAGGATAGAGAAATACACAAATAATAGCTATCAAAAGGTACCAGGCTTATAATTTAATACGCCAGACGCGCGTTTCGTATACATAAGACTCATCAGTGACGTTCAGATAAAAAAAGTTCGAAAGCCAAAACAAGTACAAAGTTAAAGAGCATTGAGGACCAAAAGTTCCAAAAAGTTGTGCCAAATACGGCTAAGGTTATCTGCCTGGGATAAGAAAATCCTTAGTGTTTAGAATAATTCATACTTTTGCAACTGTTGATTGAAAAAAAAAATCATCATGAAAAAACTTAACCACACTTTTTCTTCAAAAACAATATATTGATATTTGATAAGAATTGGTTGAACGGTGTATGGTAATGCACGGAAACGACATTAAGTGCACATTGCTAATCAGTCAAGGACCATAACTCCTAAACGGCAAAAGAAAATCGTCAAAATGAAATCTTCATTTTGTCATCTGTTACAACATATTAAAACTTGAAAAGCGTTTGTATAACGTTCATACATAATTACTCGGAAAAACAAAATCTGCCACTTTCCAATGAATAAGGACTAAAACTCGGGAACGGCAAAATAGAAAATCGTAAATATCTAACTTGACCTGCATTTTGTCATTAGTAAGTATTGTAATAACATATAAAAGTTTGATAAGAATTAAATGAAAAGTTCGTAATGTATGAACAGGGATGACATAAAGTGTCATTATCCAATCAATGAAGAACCATTGTTCCTGAAAACCAAAAGTTAAAATCGTCGAAATCGAAAATCAGCTCACTTTCGTGGTCAGTGAATACGTATTCAAATGTGAAGAGCATCGGTTAAATGGTTCTCAAGTTCTTGCATGGAACGACATACCGTGCAACTTTCCAATCTATCGATAAATATAACTACTAAACGACAAAGGCAAAAAAGGCAATATCGAACTTAACCTTCATTTTGTGATCAGTAACACAATATAAAAAAATGAAAATCATCGGTTTAACGGTTTATACGTTAAAGCACGCACACAATACAACTGGATCCACTAAGTGATTACGGTTCTCATTTAGAAATCGTCATTATATTGAATCTTACTGGTTTCACAATTCCTTCCGGTAAATTCTAGAGAACAACTACAACTGTAACTACTAACACCATCGTTACAGAGTCCACCATTTTGACACGGGCTTGATATACAATCATCCACAGGATCTATAAGTTCAGTGAAAATAATGAATAACATTTTGTATTTGAAAACATGAACCTGCTTTTTAGTTTCATACATTTTGTATTTGAGAACATATACCTGCTTTTTAGTTTCATACATGTTTTGTTGAGTAAGTAAGACCACTAAGTATTATTTACTGTTTTCTATTAATGACAATGCCCCTATATTCAATTTTATAAACCTAGATTCTTAATCATTGA
This sequence comes from Mytilus coruscus, assembly GCA_017311375.1. Taxonomy (NCBI): domain Eukaryota; kingdom Metazoa; phylum Mollusca; class Bivalvia; order Mytilida; family Mytilidae; genus Mytilus; species Mytilus coruscus. The sequence goes on from CM029597.1 coordinate 45,317,639, forward strand.
TCTAATACAATTAACATATTAACGTCTATGTAAGTCAAACCTACTGCGACCATTACTTTGAGAAACAATAAACGAATTGAAATAGTTCTTTGTTTCAATTGATTTTTTTTATAACTATTCAAAATTTAGAATTGACAAAAATACTGAATCTTGCAGGCTTTGTTGACCCCAGATGATGTTTCACACATTATTGTTAATATAATAGAATTTTATGAAACTGTCATTCAAGTAAGTGGTTTAGCTAGCTGTAAAACCAAGTTAAATCACCATTTTCTACATAAGGAAATGCCTGTACCAAGTCCGGAATAAGACAGTTGTTTTCTTTTCGTTCGATGTGTTTGAGCTTTTTATTATGCCATTTGATAAAGGATTTTCCGTTTTAAATTATCCTTGCAGTTCGGTATTGTTTTTTGTTTTAATTTTTATTTGTATGTCCCTTTTGATCATACAGCTCCTCACGCATTCGGATATTTTCCAAACCTTGGCTTTTAACATTTTTCGGTTCGAGCGTTCCTGATGATAGTAAATCCAGAAAGGCGCATTGGACGCACACATTTGATACAGTGTTATTTTCATATTGCATGACCAAATAACTTAGACTTTGCACGATACTGGTTCTATCACCCAACAAAGGGCATTTGAATTTTTGGCTTCTTTACAACTTAAAAAAAACAAATTAATATACATTATTTAAGTTTTGACTTCACGGTGTTAATATGATTTTTTTTTTAAGACGATGCATCCATGGCGGCTTGATTCATAAACTGATTTACATGTATATATGTCAGTACATACACGACTTCTTATAACAAACAGTACCAAAAAAAACTTATACACCTTTTAAGGATTTTTTTATCGCAGGATATTCATGATATTTGACTTATGTCTGACTGTACACAGCTAACGTTTGGCAGCTTCATAATGTGAAATGAAGGATGAAGTTTAATTATATGTTCTTATATGTGGTTAGACAAATATTGAGGGAAAGAATCGAAACAATGAATTTGTCTATTAATTCCAGACGTTGAATTTTGTTTGAACGAAATTAGCATCATGTCTTTTTGATTTTATATTGTTTTATATCAAAATTTGTCGAATAAAAACAATATCATTTTTAATTTTTCAATTTTGCAGTAAATAATTTAAACAACTGATCAAAAAATAAAATATCAAAAATACCGATTTTTAAGGAAAATTCAAAACTGAAAGTCCTTTGACCAATGGCATAATCAAAACACATCAAACGAACGAAAAACACTTGTCACAATCCTGACTTGATACAGACATTTCTTTAAGTAGAAAATGGTTGAATAAACCTGGTTTTACAGCTAGCTTAATCTCTCACTTGTACGACAGTCGTATAAAGTTCCATTATATTGACTAAAATGTGTTAGCAAAACAAGCAAACATAATAGTTAAAAATTCGGGTACAGCATTGTGTTATACTTTACACAAGTACTCCCCATTCCAAACTAAAACACAAATTGAAAGAGTTGGTATTACTTTGTTTCATTAAAAAGAATGGCGAACGTAGAAACAAGTATCTTGTCTTGGGGAGGGATAAATCCTACTTTGTAAAGAATCACTCTGATTCAAACAAAAAATTCTCTGAAACTGACAATATCAAGATGCTTGATTTCTTGATTGACAACATATTTGTTACGTTTGGAGGACGCGTTTTTCAACAGACTGTCAGAATTCCAATGGGAACCAATTGTGCCCCTCTTCTTGCCGACTTCTTTTTTTATTGTTATGAGGCTGACTTCATACAGGAACTTCTTAGAAAGAAAGATAAGAAGTTAGCAATATCCTTAAATTTTACGTTCCGCTATATAGATTATGTTCTCTCACTAAATAATACAAAATTTGGTGACTATGTTGAACGAATCTATCCCATCGAATTAGAGATAAAGGATACTACAGATACAGATAAGTCTGCCTCATATCTTGACTTACATCTAGAAATTGACAATGAGGGTCGGCTGAAAACAAAACGACAAACGAGATGATTTCAGCTTTCCAATTGTGAACTTTCCATTTCTATGTAGCAACATTCCAGCAGCGCCTGCATACGGAGTATATATCTCCCAATTGATACGATATTCCCGGGTTTGTATTTCCTATCATGATTTCCTTGATAGAGGATTGCTGCTCACAAGGAAGCTATTAAACCAAGAGTTCCAAATGGTGAAGTTGAAATCATCCCGTCGTAAATTTTACGGACGCCATCACGAGTTGGTTGACCGTTATGGAATAACCGTTTCACAGATGATATCGGATATGTTTCTTATGTCATAACTACAATACCCTTCCCACTTCATGAATGTGACCTACCGAATTAGACTATTTACCGGATTTGTAATAACATAAGCAACACGACGGGTGCCACATGTGGAGCAGGATCTGCTTACCCTTCCGGAGCACCTGAGATCACACCCAGTTTTTGGTAGGGTTCGTGTTGCTTAGTCTTTAGTTTTCTATGTTGTGTCTTCTGTACTATTATTTGTCTGTTTGTCTTTTTATTTTTAGCCATGGCGTTGTCAGTTTATTTTCAATTTATGAGTTTGACTGTCCCTCTGGTATCTTTCGTCCCTCTTTTATAATCTTAATCACTATAAAAACAAAACAATATACATTCACACACATATTCATATGAGTAAAATGTATCGCCCTTTTCCTCCAATCTATAATATTTAACTTTTAAAAAAAATTGAAAAATCAAATCAATGGTAACATTTATTTTTGCACACTATTTCATCTTTTACGTATATACCTGAACATTCGTACGAAATCGTCAGATACTTTTGTGCACCAGGACATGGGTCACTTTGAATGAAATTCGGGTAAACAGTACAGCTCGTCTTATCCTGACAAAAGTTGATAACAAATTCTGTAGCATTTGTGAAGCATGGAGATAAGAAAGAAAACGTTCCACAAGTGGTTCCGTCATATCGTCCATAGGTGGCTTTATCGACCAAAATCTTCGAAGCAGAATCATTACATGAAACTTCGCCCCATTCAAACTGGCATATTGTTCTAGTGTGTCCTGGAAGAAAACATCCTCGTTATTGTTAGATGTAAAACAATGTATATTCCAATTGGTTTCGTTGCATGTTTGTTTGCCGTTTCCGTATCGAAAATGTTAAAGCAATTATTATCGAATTAAGGTATGTCTAGTTTGGGGTACAATTGTAGACGGAAGGCATCATGCAAAAAATTGGTTTTCGCTTTATCAAACAAAAGTGTATTATAAAAAAAATCGACTTTTAAATACGAATCCACAAAAATCTGTAATAAATAATTATGAATTGAGTACAAAAGTAGAGAAAGACCGTGAAGTTATGATTAGTCCTTAAAATTAATAAATATGAAAGTAAAGGCAAGGGAAATTTCGGACAGGTCAAATAAATTAACTTGTTACTGCTTATGCGTCAAAATCAGCTCTTCGTTCAACATTTGTACATATTATATACATGTAGAAGATAAGTATGTATAAACATCTATTCAGAAAGTACAATTTACGTATATTAGGAGGAATGTATGCCACTTTCACACCATAGTTATGACTGTATGGCATTAAGTATTTGTAGGAAGCAAAAATAGTATTTTTTTTTTTTTTTTTTTTTTTTTTACCAACATTGCGCGTATAAATACAATGTATTATCCCCACTAACAAGCTGTGGCTTATATTTATCTCCTACTAGTTAGCAGAACGTCCACTCCGAGCTCCTCGCTGACGACCCATAGCATGCATGTAATCTTCACACTGTATAAATATGCGATTGACACAAAACAGAAATAAGCAATTTTTCTAGATATTTTTTTTATTTTTTTAATGAATATCCCTCAAGAGTAAAAGTCTATATTCAACTTTCCATTAAATTAGAATGTTATTAGTGCTGTGCATTGATCATGTTGATATTAAAGTCGAAGAGCGATGCAAATATTAAATATTTCATGACATGTAATTATACAGGGGTAATTAGTGAAGTAGAAAACCACAAGAGCATTCGATTTTAAGTGCAGTTTCGTTTCTCAAATACTAGTTTCCTTGGTATTGTTTAACGAAATAAGTTTTCATTTTGTCTCCTTTTTTCTATAGCGTTTTCCTTATTCATGTTATTCTTCTTTTAATTCATTTCTATTCCCCCCGAAGTATCTTTCTTTTATATAGCTTTCATTTTGTCATCGTAAAAAGTTATTTTCATCGTAGCAAATGTATACATTAGGTAATCATTGATCCTACTTTTCCCTGCACTTTTAATTGCATTTGAAGCTAATATGTCTCAAACAGTATTCCTAATTATAACAATTTTATAAAATGTGAATGGAACCGAATTTGATTAATTATATTATGTAAATATATGTTTTAAGAAAAAATGTCTGAAATACCGATTTATGATACGACGTCACGTCCCTTGTCATATTCGGCTATGAGCGTGTTTGGTGAAGGTTAATCCTGAAAAGGGCTTCGGACGCATACATCTTATAAAGTGTCATTTTAATTTTGTATAGCATATTATACATTATTTTCTTGGGGTAATATGATCAATGAATTGGTTAATTCATCAAAATTTCCTTGTTAGTTCACACACTATATTTGCAAAGGGCGACGATTAAGTGGTACATTAAACCAGTTTGAGTTACATGCAATGTGTTCTTAACAAAAAGTTTTATAAATGTATGTTTTTCTAAATGCAACGCCACAGAAATGATATAACTGTCATTAGAGCACCGTAAATACATCTGAATAATAAGCAGAAAAATAAAATAATTGCACGTTTAGCATTACAAAACCTCATAAAGTCCATTTGAAATCGTAAATACACATTAATTACAATATATCCAAAGTCATAGGGCACTAATTTCAGGGCTTGGGTCTTTTTAAGGATTTTTGAAATGAAGGGTAGCTGCTCACAAGGAAGCAAACGACCAATGGTTCTGCTGGAAAGTAAAAATGATCTCTATAACAGTTTTAAGGACGCTCTCATAATTTATTTAACTGTAATCTAATATCTCTATATATAATAGGTGACAACGAATATAATTTATCAGGCTTAGTCTCCACCATTTTTTTCTTATTTTATGCAACTTATCCGCGGAGTTTACATGACATGAGCTACGCAATGAATGTCATAAGTGGAACAGGAAAAATGTCACAAGTGGGACAGAATAAAAGAGTATCACACGTGGGACCCGAAGATTGTCACAAGTTGGACAGGAAGAATGTCACAAATAGGACAGAAAGAATGTCACAAGTTGGACGGGAAGAATGTCACAAGGAGGAGAGGAAGAATGTCAAAAGGGGACAGGAAGAATGTTACAAGTGGGAAAGAGAAACAGGAATAATGTCACAAAGTGGACAGGAAGAATGTCACAAGGGGGACAGGAAGAATGTCATAAGGGGACTGGAAGAATGTAACAAGTGAGACAGGAGAATGTTACAATTTGGACAAGAAGAATGTCACAAATGGGACAGGAAGAATTTCACGAGTGTGGCAGAATGTTTGTCACCATTGGGTTAGGAGAATGTCACAGTTGGGACACGAAGAATGTTACAAGGGAGACAAAAGAGTGTTACAAGTGATACAGGAAGGATGACACAACTAACACAGGAAGAATTTCACAAATGACACAGAAAGAATATCACAAGTGGCAAAGGAAGAATTCACAAGGGGGACAGGAAGAAAGTCACAAGTGGGACAGAAAGAATGTTATGAGTAGGACAGGAAAATTGTCACAAATGGGACAGGAAGAATGTCATGAGTGGGGTAGGAAGGATGTCACAAGTTGGACAAGAAGAATGTCACAAGTTGGACAGGAAGAATGTCACAAGTAGGACAGAAAGAATGTCACAAGGGGGACAGGAAGGATAATACCAGTGGGGCAGAAAAAAATGTCACAAAAGTGGAGAAAGCCAGAAGGGGGCAGGAAGAATGGCATCTGTGGGACAGGAAGAATGTTACAAGTGGGACAGGAAGGATGTCACAAGTGGTACAGAAAGAATGTTACAAGGGGGACAGCAAGACTGTCACAAGAGGGACAGGAAGATTGTTACACGTAGGACAGGAATAATGTCACTAGTGGGACAGGAAGAATGTCACAAATGGGACAGGAACTTTCCGAAGCACTTATGAACACTTCACATGATTGGTGGAATTCGTGTTACTCAATATTTCATTAATTTTTCTGTCTTTTGGTTTGTGGAATATTGTTTGAATTATGGTCTTTTGGTCATTTTGTTTTATAGTGTTGTGTGTGTTTCTTTGACTAACGATTTTTGATTATCCTCTAAATATTTTCTAAACAGTCGACACAGTCCCGTCAGTAATACAATTACACACTATTAATATATGTTGCTTTTTTTGCTTTTGCTATCACTTGATTGGCAACTAATGTGTAAAAATGTTTATTTAAAAAAAGAAAAATAAGTGATTCATTGCAACATTTAGACAGTTTTAACAAATAACAAATATTTGTAATTTTTTTTCTTCAATTGTTCGACTAAGCCATAAAAGGGATATATACTCTTATAGTAAATATTTTATGAAGGAAGGTTAATAAAATTTTAATGTTTTATTTATAGCAACAACAAAAAGACATGTTCGGTAACACTATTTTTATTATTATTTTCTTAAAACATATTATAAAACCTATCTTCTTATAATATATTTCAAAATTCTATCTCATAGATTTTCTTTTCTTTACATAAAAGGTCTTTTCATGAATAATCTTCGCAAAATTTGGAAATTTTGCACGACTTATAGCTTGAAAAATAGCACGTCCAATACTTTTTCATATTTTTCAAAAAAAAGGCAGGGTTAAATCTACAATTTGGCAAAGTATAAGAAACTTATATCTGAGGTAACATATATTGATGACCTATGGCAAGCCGTTCTCGTCAAAACTATGTTTTAACCATTTTTCGAAAAATTTACACACTGAGAATTAAAAAAAGAACACACTGTGATTAAAAAACCTAGAAACACACACTGAGAATTAAAAATTACACACTGAGATTTCATAAAAACGCACTGAGATTACCAAAAATGAAAAACACACTCTGAGAATTGAAAATTACACACTGAGAATTGAAAATTACACAATGAGATTTCAAAAAGACACACTGAGATGAAATAAACTGAAAAACACACACTGAGAATTTGAAATTACCCACTGAGAATTTAAAATTACACACTGAGATTTGTGCGCACTTTTTATGCGCACATATCTAATTAGCATAATTAATCTGAATCTATTACAAGCTTAAAACAACTAGGGGACAGAACTCGTTAGTCCTTCAATTTGGCGCTATATGTTTATAAAAACATTAAAAATACAACTAATAGAAACACTACGTTATTAAAGACCAATAGAACAAGAAAAATACCCACTTACTCTCTTACAAAATATAACCAAATGGTGAAAAACTTTATTAAAATTATAAGAAAATATTGGAACAATCTGCAAAAATACAAACAATGCAGTGAATTTTTTCCCCAAGTGCCTATTATAGCATATATACGTCACAAAAATATAAAAGATTACCTTGCGAAATCAGGGTAACAGTTGAAAGACTTTTGAAAAGGGACCATTCTTAAACAGTTTTAAGCAAAAATCCCGATATACTGTTAGTAATAATCTGAATTATAAGCAAAAAAACTTATGAATACGAGTTAGCAAAAAAATTTGTTAAGTCTTGAAATTTATTACGAATGTTGGTTGTAGGAACCGCATTTCATTATAATGGCAAGAGTTCGGGAGACCAAGATATTAATCTGTTGAATTATTCATCTCATGAATATTCATTAGTAATTTGCATATTAATTTCAGTGTGTATTTTTGAAATCTCATTGTGTAATTAACAATTCTTAGTGTGCGTTTTTCAATTTATTTCATCTCAGTGTGTCTTTTAAAATTTCAGTGTGTAATTTTAAATTCTCAGTGTGTGTTTTCATTTTTAAACTCAGTGTTAAATTTCTCAGTGTGTAATTTCGATTTCTCAGTGTGTAATTTCAATTTCTCAGTGTGTTATTTAAGGTTCTTAAATCTCAGTGTGTAATTTTTTCGAAAAAATGGTTTAAACATAGTTTTGACGAGAACGGCTTGCCATAGATGACCCATCTCAAGGTGAATGATCATAGAATATGCAGTATAGACTGTGTGGTTTTTTCAGTCAGTTTACGACATGGCCGTAATGACTTAAAATACAACATGTACAATATAAGGGTAAAATGCATTAGGTGTACTCAAACTCTAAAACTTTAATAAATACAGAAAATCTCACTGGAGCAAAAATGCTCAGAATGTCTGTATCTTCTTACTTCCTGTTTTAACCAAATTATAAGATGACTCAGTATAAGAGTTATTGACATTTATTGACGTGTTTTGATTATGTTTTTGTCTGTTATCTTGAAAACTATAATTATAAAGTAGATATTGTGAACGGTAAAAATGGTCAGCTATACAAGACCTACAAAACACGATAGAACAAAAAACCATTGTATGTATCCTTATTGAAGTTTTTACCCTTAAATGACAATTTTTAGTCTATTTTTCTAATTTTCGAGTTTTTGCCTTTTATCTCGAAAACTATAATAGAAACTATAAACATAAACATTATCAGCAATACACGATCTACCAAATATGTAGAAAGTCCCAAAATATTGGATATCTGGATGGAGCTTTTGTCATTTTATGAGAATGTTTTACTACTTTTCAAGTTTTTGCTTAATATTATCTTAAAAATTATGAGAGATACAATATAACAAAAGATATTGCCCTTAAACGACGATTTTTGACTAATTTACGAATTTTGCAAAAAAAGATCAGCAATACAACATGTACAAGACCTATGGAAAATCTAGCATGTCCGAAAACATTGGATGACTCTTTATAGAAGTCATTGCCCATAAAAGACGTTTTTTTCAACCAATGTTCGAGTATTTGCTTCTTATCTTGATAAATTAATATATCATAAGTTTTAACTGTTAACAACAAAACTGTTATTACAAGATATATAAGAAAGCAAATCTGGAAGAAACTATTGATTGACTCTTATAGTAGTAAGTGACGATTGTTTTATCAACTTTTGAATTTTTGCCTATTGTTTTCATTTTTGTCCGGTGAGCAATTCAGGCTCTTATGAGCCTCTTGTTTATTGATTATATTCCGGTGAAGTTTATCCCAATTGATTCATTCCACACGTTGTATTAAAAAAAACTAATCTTACCTGAAACAGAGAGAACACAACAGGGGATGAACAGGAAGATGAACAACAAGTTTTGGAAATTCGGTACTTTAATTCGTGTCATTTTCAAATGATACATTCCGGGTGACAAAAATCAATACATCTAAAAACAATACAGGCCACGATCATTATCGGTCTGCCAATATTTATACGAAACATTTTTTTTGCAAACACTACCCAAAAGTTAAATGATATCAAACATCATTAACAATTGGCGCCGAATGTTTGTTTTTCTTTCCATTAAAAGTTAAAAGCTAATTGTATTGACAACATGAATATATATATTTAGAATTCAAATTTTCGATAATGTGTAAACCATTAAAAAACCATTATATATATAGACTTAAGTAATGATAATTGTGCTGTTGTGACTAGCAACAGACAATCCATATCGTCCCCTTTACTCGTTGAGAATTATCATCCGTCAGAATGCGACTTGGCATGATCTTCATACACATCAAGAGCGACACAACCGGGTCACAAGCAGAGCAGGAGTTATAAGACTTTCGGTGCGTCTGAGTTTACAAAAGAGTTTGTTACGGTTCGTTTTTCTCATTTTCAGTGCTGTGTTTTGTGGATTTTATTTGCATTTTTGTCTTGTTTCTCTTTATTTCTATCAATTTAATAATCAAATAAGACTTTATTTTCTGCTAGTTATATAAATATTTATGATTACAGAAGTTAGTCTAGACAATTATATTTTAATTGTTTGCACATGCAGGTTGTATGCATATGGTTCGAGCAGGTTATTCCAATATTGCTAACTATAACATTGTAAACCTTAAAATCCACATTAGAAGAAGACTGTAGTGTAGGTTATACGGAGGAGGTAAATACATCGAGCCCACCAATGCTTTATTTTTATTTTTTTGTCTCTCTTGGGATAGTTTGCAAACTTGACATTCAGTTAAAAGATATGCCCGTGTTCTCGATATAGCTTCCATGGTATTTGTTTTGTGTTTTACTGCAGAAAGACTTATTTTCTTTGCATTTAATTTTTCGGTGATTCCACCTTCTATAAAAAAAGAATGTACAAAAAAAAAGAAGATGTGGTATGATTGACAATTTGACAACTGTCCACCAGATACCAAATGACGTAGAAGTTACAAACAATTGGTCGCCGTACGGCCTTCAACAAAGAGCAAAACCCATATCGCATTATAAGCCATAAAACCCCTTAAAAGATTACGTAAAACAATTTAAACGAGAAAACTAACGGCCTGATCTATATACAAAACAATGAACGAAAACGAATATGATACAGTAACAGATAACAACCACTATTTAGTTAAGCATAAAATTTTGACATTTTTTATGATTGGTCTATTTGCCATGTTAAATGTTCCCCATGGCATACAGTCACACATGTTTTTAAAGTCTTAGGCTTACTAGTAACAGGATTTTTGCAGCAATACTCAACCTTGGTGAGTTAACGAACCTTTAGGTTTCAACCTCCATATGCAGTTTTCCAATTAGTAAAATGAAGGTAACGTTTACAATAGTTATAATGAAATCCGACAATCCAATATCAAACAGTGGGTTTTTCATTTTCATGTAAGTTTTTTGAAATATCACCAACAATTCACATCGTAATTTTTTTTTAAGAATACAAATTACTACTTGCGATGAAGTAAACCTTACCTCACGAGAGTCGTAACGTAGCGCCAGTTTTGTGAATAATGGGCCGCCTATAGTTGTAAGAAATACATTTAAACCATCTGATGCAATACAATTAGTATTGGTAATGTTAATGTTATTATATAAACATTAGGAACTATAAAACAAAGAAAAATCTATATGAAATCATATTTGCCTGAGGGAGGTGGAACTTTAGTTTCTAAATAATTTCTTAATTTATCAACGGGGCATTTATTAAATTTAAGTTATAAATCATTCCAGTATCAAACCGCTTATTACTGTACTGATGATACCCTTGGGGACTAACAGTCCACAAGCAAAGGTATCGACTTATACTAGTAAATTCAAATAACACTTTTAAAAAGAATTCGCGCGTCCAAAGTATTCTTTGTATAACTGGGAAATCAGGGATTTCGTTACCATAAATCATTTAAATCTGTTTTTGGTTTCGTGAGTTATAGTCCTTTTGTCTCATTGGCAATCATACCACATTTCTTGAATTTCCAATAAAGCGATAATCTGGCACTACAAATGTATCATTATGCTTTCATTTGCGATCTAAGATGGCGACATATTTCTATACTACATTCTAAAGGATAAGTCAATAATAATGTTTAGACTTTTTCCTATGCATTTTATGACGTTTTAAAATGTGATCCTGGTCAAAGTCGTTATTACCACCTGCTTTTTTTTTACCGTGTGTCCTTAAAAAGCAGCATTCTCTAGTTTTAGGGGAGATAATTATCTAGCACATCTGTTCTGCATAGGTTATCCCGATGTCGCCAATATCATATACATATTTTGATATAAACCAAGGTTTTACCTAAAAGATATTTTTTAACAAGATGTATTAACACATCCTTTGTTCATGTCTATTTTGTCCAAACACTATGCGTGAACTTGCCATTTAATGTAATATATAAGGGAGGCGAAAGATATCAAGGGGACATTCAAACACATAGTAGAATATAAACTGACAACGCCATGGCAAAAAAAAATGACCAAAAGACAAACAACAGTATACAAAACACGACAAGTGAAATCAAATAACATTTTATAATTTTCGTGCGTCCAAAGTGTTTTTATAGATTTGCCTTCATGAGGAACGCCCAAACCAAAGCATTTGAAAGCAAGGAATACATTGAGTTTTCTGTGCGTGTATCAACCGGCTTATTTATAAATCGAATTGTATAACGTGTTGTTTTCATTTTTTTGGCATAAATTTGGAAAGCGTTGAATAATTTTACTGATCTTGTATTTTCAGGGGTCAAAATATGACTGTTATCAAACCTCCAACTTATTACTAGTACCATATGTATAAAATGCTTTTTTTCACTTTCCTCTGGCATATAAGATTTAACGTAAAACATAAGATATTTCAAAACCGAGTTAGCATTTTTTTCTATTATAACGATAAGAATGATATCGGAAACAATTAAATAAAATTATCTAATAAAAACATTAACAACCTGGGACAATGACAGCTCCTTGCGTTTTTGGGCCATTCTCAAAACCATACGAAATATAAACAAAGAAGACGATTCCAAACTTCCGGTGACGTATCAGGTCAATGACCGATCATTATAACGTTCATATTGTGCAATACGAGAGATAACTCCAAATTATTTACAGACAAAACCGCTTTTGAACATGCAATTGGCATGAGGTCGTCAAATTATCCTCACTTTTGGCATGGTAGTGTAGCATATGTTTTTTATAATTTGTTTAACATTCTGTTGCCACACAAAATAAGCCTTCATAAAAATGTATGTTGGAAAAAAGTGAAAAAAAAAAAAAAAAAATCCTAACTCCAAGGAAAATTCAAAACCGAAAGTCCCTTAACAATTGGCAAAATCAAAAGCTCAAACACATCAAACGAATGCGCAGCGGTGTTAAGGCAATTTCGATTAAGTCTGGTCAGGGGCAGATACATTGTAACCCCGTAAGGACCTCATTATCTATTCATATATTCATTAATGGCGGAATGTCCGTAAGCTGCGTCTATCGATAAAACTGTATGAAATCAAATTACATCATGCCTGTTAACGAAAAATGGGTATCCATATGATGTAATTTGTTAACGGAAACACGGATATTGTATGTTTGTGCTTTAATTATAATGGTAAACGGTTGAAATAGCTGTTTTTCTTGCCGAGATTGTCGGCTTGTGGACCCCGCCTCCTTTTGCGGATCAACCAATCAGTAGATGATCGCTGTCGAATAGATGTTTGTGGTATGCAGAATGGAAAGCACCTTGCAGCGAAAATTATTTTCACTTCTACGTGAAAATCTAACTAGAAAAGTAAGTGTAAGCCACCAAATATGTATAATTTATGAAATATACGTTGCTTGTTTTGTTAATCATTCGCTTCAGAAAGCGAAAAACGGCATACTAGTAGATAAAAACGAGTTCAGTGTTGGCAAGCATGTTATAAACGTTGTCAAAACGAAACTAGACTGCAAAAAATATCTGAAGTTTGAATAATTTATCGAGTCCCGTCAGTAAATTAACAGAATATCGAATGAAACAAGTTCCCTGCATTATACCAAGAGCCCATTCTCAACATTTACCCTGAAATTCATTTCTAACTTTCGTTTTGCAGGTATCCTGGTTGGGTACATCTGTAAATTATACCAACAGTTGGCTCCACCGTTCACTTCCCTCCGTAGCCCACGTTACTGGAGTCATGATCCCTACCTTAAAACATGGAGCTCTTAATTTGGAGCATAGGGCACAAAAACTTGCTCAAAGGAACCCTGAACACGTAATCTGGAGCTCGATCACATATGGTAAACCCTCCCCCTTCCAATCCCACCACCATATCAGTGTGAAGTCCATATTATATCATTTTCTGCTTAGTGCTTGGTATTTCTTAACTTTGAATTTCATAGGGTGGTAAAGGGTTAATTTCATGCAACGTTTTCTGCTTTTTTATTTCCCATGTTTTTGTGTTTTGACGTTTTATTTTTTGTTGTCTCGTGTTAGGTTGATGTGCGTGCTTCGTGTTCCCCTTATTTATTTTCCGTGTTTCCTGTCTTACTCTTTATTTCTTGTGCTTGTTAGGTTGATGTGCGTGCTTCGTGTTTCCCCTTATTTATTTTCCGTATTTCCTGTCTTACTCTTTATTTCTTGTGCTTGTCTCACATTTGATTAAAAAGTTTTGCAATTATATTGAATATGTATGGTACATGTATGTAATAAAGTCCTTCAAATTACTATATAAAACAATATTTTTTTTTTCAAATCAGATGCAACTTGAGGACGCTTAAAGGTGACCCAACGTCTTCATGTCCATGAACATGATTAATAATGACTGCATGATCTACAAGGACGGCTGAGTAACATCTTCTAGTACTTATTTCCTTAATATTTACGATTTTATTTCTCGTGCTTTCTTTTTTCCGATTTTTATTTTCCGTGCAATTATATTGACATTTTTTTAAATAGTGTTTCCGAGTCCAGACCCCCCTTTTAGCGTCCTTCATAAAGTTTATGGTGTTAAAGCAAGACTTAAAAACCGGGTAATTATTCCCACTTATCCTGGACCATGCATCTTTCTCTGGAAAATGATTGCACCTTGAATAAATTTTCTTGGAACCAGTTTTATTTAAAATCAATACCAAGTCAGCAATATGACCAATTGCAAGTTTATATACTTGTTGATTCAATAGAACAATTTTGAACACATACTCCAAATAATCATGATAATATTATAATTTCTTGAAAGGCTTTGTTAATGATTTACTGTGACGCCTTCCTCATGTTCCTATGACCGTCATTCCTAGGAAGGGATCGCAGCAAAAATGAAAGAAGCCTTTCATGACGCAATAATATAAGACTAATTAAATATCTGATCTAGCTGGGTTGGAAGATATTATCCATTACTCAAAGCTATATCCCCGGTAAACAGAAGGGGTCTATTTAAATTTTTTTATTTGGGAGACCACAAGTCTGAGATGCAGAAAAAAGCCCCGCTTGTAATAAAGTTGTATATTCTGTGACAACAGACCAGTGTGCGGAAGCACAAAAGTACGCAAATCATATTATCAATTCTTAAATGGAGAAGGCTACAACTCCAAAGGAACCCAATGCTAAATAAAATTGATTGAGCTGGGTCTCATATATACATATTGCTCTGAAAGTAAGTCTACTGCAAGCCGCTGAGACAACAAAATTACAACATATACAAGTGTTGTAGACCAACTAGCGTAACAGTTAAAACAAACCAGACACAAATTAAAAAACATTGCTCATCAGTGTTTAAACCAAATAAAACAGCTATCACATTCATACTTGAAAGAAACATATTTTTATTTGGAGCTCTGCCTAAGAATCATTGCTGGTAAATCATTCAGACAATAACTCAAAAAAGCTTTCACCAATTTTCTTGAAACTTTGGTGAATTGTTTATTGACATAAATTTCCCTTCCATTTTATAGAAACTTTTGATATCTCGTTTTTGAGTATAGGGACATTATTTATAAAAAAGGCTTGATTTTCGCGTTTTCAGACAATGACTCAAAAACGCTTAACAAATTTTCCTGAAACTTTGGTAAAATGTAACGTAAGCTTTCTTACGATTTTTATATTCTTTAGATTTTACTAATACGAGTAATGGGATTCTATTCATAAAAAATATTCATGAATTGTGCCACTGTGTGCATGTTTGTTTTTTTTTTTTTTTTTTTATACCTCCGCTTTAAAAAAAGTGGGGTATACTTTTTTTACATCTGTCTGTCCCTCCATCCTTCAGTCCGTTAGTCCGTCCGTCCATTCCATGAATATTTTTCGTCGCATCTTTCTCAGGAATTACATTACAAGGATTACTGAAATTTGGTTTCAGGGTTTATTTGAGTCAGCTATACCGTGTGATCCGTTTACAGATTCATCACTTAACAGTTTACCTTATACTTTTAGCGTATAGGGGTATCATTAGTGAGCAGAAGCTCACAGATTCACTTGTTTGTTTTTGTTTTGTTTTTGTTTTTTTTTTTTTTTTTTTTTTTTTTTTTTTTTGTGGGGGGTTGGCTATTTTCAGCAGTGCTCTATTTCTAGTTAATCATAAAAATTAATTTAAGGCATAAAGACAAGCTAAAATGACAAAAGGCGTATCATGTGCTCATGGCGAAGCTCTTTATTTTGCATATGATGAAGCAATTCTTCTAGAAATCCATGAAAAAATAGGCATTATTTCTATGAAGGAAATCCTGATATCAATTAAGGGTTGTGTGGCAGATGTAATTTCTTTATTTGATATATTATATGATTTATTATACATGTATATGCTCCTTGTTTGAAAAAAGTATCTATTTGTAATTCTTATATGACGTGCTTCTTTCGCTTTGTAAACGACACCGTGATAAAATTCTCGATATCTATACTTAGCGCAGACTCCGAGATGTACATAATAATGGCTGTTAAAATATACCTCCCACGTAAATCCACATGTATCGTAACCTATGTGCAAACGCTATGTCGATTTCGCTGTGTTAAAAATTACAATTAAAAAAACCCTGTAGAACTTTATTTCTATTCTGAGGCATAACAAAAAGAACTAATGCATTAGAGATCGGAAAAATGTACAAAATCAAAATAAATTAAAATTCCGCGAAATTCCATGAATGTTTTTGGCGCTTTAACGTCATTTCAAAACATGACGTCATATGAATGAAAACGACAAAGCTGAAGGGTTTTCCATTGCGTTTACCTTCTAAACTCGGATAATATTGCATTAAAATAAAATTTTGAGATAGGTGTTACTTTTTTTCTATCCTATTGCATTATTCGCACATTTACTGATTTCAGCAAGTCAACATGGCGGATCCTTGGTTACAAAATGTCAACAGTGAATTTGACGGTAGCTTACGAGAAAAAAATGTAAATTAAAAATGGCAAATGTTGGGTTTGAGAATTAAAAGAATCCATCACATTTTTTCTAGCGGTTATTTAAGAAATGATTCATGCAAGCTACAGATTTATTAGATTTTTTTACATTTATCTAACAGGGGGTAAAATAGAACAGCCACACACACGGCATACCCATCCTCGCTTCGGTTTTTTAACGACAGTATCTGTCCTATTAAAATCGAAATAATTCATGGAAGCCATAGATTTGTTGTAAATTTGCACATGGCTTGGGCCGTGATATTCGTTAATTTTATCCCTCGCTAACGTTCAGGATAAAATTCGAATATCACGGCCCAGTCCATGTGTAAATTTCCAACAAATCTATGGCTTCCATGAATTATTTCTTAATTAAATAATTACTTTCATTTATTTTTAGCTGACATGTAAATTGCAATGTACAGTATGCCATTCCAGCTTTGATGAAATATAAAGTAATGGTTTGAATTTGGAAAGCTTTATCATTAGACAAGTTAATTGTTGTACGTGTATTTTTTTCTTTTTGCTCGTTATTAAAACTGGTTATTTCTATATATTTAATCAATCTGTCAGATCAACACATACATGTTGCACAGAAAAAGGCACAAAGTACTTGCAGTTACTGAAAGCTAGTTCAAAGCTAATTTAAACTTATAGAAAGGGCATGTTTATAAGACAAACAGAAAAAATCGGTACACATTCATAAGCCTATAAACAAAAAATATTATTGACCATTTTACTATACAAATATAGGTGTACAGATAATCTGAAGCGATAAACCTATATTATATATTAGAAATATATATGTTTATTCTACTGGTTTCCTGCTTCTGCTGCTTGGAGTTGGAAACAGTTATGTGGAAATTACTAAAGAAATCTATTTTACAGCTCAATTTTGTGTCCTCTTTGCAGTCCACATTAAAGCAAATGCTACAAACAAAATGACGAATAGGAGAAAAGCTATGCAATATAAAAAAAAAGAAGATGTAGTGTGATTGCCAATGAAACAACTATCAACAAGAGACCTAATGACACAGAAATTAACAACTAGAGGTCACCGTACAGCCTTCAACAATGAGCAAAGCCCATACCGCATAGTCTGCTATAAAAGGCCCAGAAATGACAAATGTAAAACAATTCAAACGAGAAAACTAACGGCCTAATTTATGTACAAAAAAAAAAAATGAACGAAAAACAAATATGTAACACAACAAACACCAAACGACAACCACTGAATTACAGGCTCCTGACTTGGGACCGGCACATACATACAGAATGTGGTGGGGTTAAACATGTTAGCGAGCCTGGCTTTTCTTCCTGTTTAATAATTTGTGCAAATAAATTTCTGTTTGCTTACAATGTAAGACTATTGACTATTGTATGCTGTAAATTCAGAAGTTATTGCAATGTTTTTATAAGGCAACTATGAGTAACGCAATAATAAGAACTTTTCATTTATTTTAAAGTTTAATAAAAGTAGTGCACCTGATTTAAATGTGTATGAGGAAATTAAATTCTTGTTCAAAATGTTGAATGAAGACATTATTAAATAAGGACAGGGGGATTATTTTGTTAGCATTTTAACAGAAACTTCTTTAAGAAGTATGTTTGCACTAACTTTTGATTACTTTTCACATGTTAAAAATTTCATTTAATATATATTATATATGCATTTTCATATTTCAGGGATGAAGACCTGCAGTGAGAGCAGTTGAAACTTTACGTTACTTATAGCTCACCATGGCCATTATGGAAGATCTGATTAGAATTTTGTTTAGAAAGCCGCCAAATATGTCCATGAAAAGAAGAAAAACGACAGCAATTCTATGTAAAGAACTAAGCAGAAACATTGGCTGTTTCAAGACCAAATGAGTTGGGATTTAGTGTTGTGATGCTGAGAGGTAGTGGAATATTAACTGGACAATTTAGCTTCTTTTTCATGTGTCATTGGAGTTGATGTTTGCTATCTTAAAAAAGCTTAAAATGAATTCTAATTACAGGCAGTTTGGAGATTTGTGAATTTTCTTACAATTGGAGTTTCAAAATGGATTTCATTTCAAAAAATAACTTATTTCACAGATGTAATAAGTGGTCTCCTTCATGAAATATTTGAAAAATCAGCAATATATTTTTTAACAATACCTAATCAAATGAGAGATCTACAGATAGACATAAATTTCAGTTGGACTGTGAAGAAAGAAATATTCATCTATAAGAGTTGTATTAGTGTTTTGTTATTATACGACCGCAAAAAATTTTGCGGTCGTATATTAGTATCACGTCGTCGTCATCGTCGTCGTCCGCGTCGTCCGAAGACATTTGGTTTTCGCACAATAACTTTAGTATAAGTAAATAGAAATCTATGAAATTTAAACACAAGGTTTATGATCACAAACGGAAGGTTGGGATTGATTTTGGGGGTTATGGTCCCAACAGTTTAGGAGGTCCAAATGACCATTTGTCTAGTTTCCAGACAATAACTTGTGGAATGGTGTATGGATCTCTTTGAAATTATACCACAAGTTTCCATACCACAAAGGGATGGTAAAAATTGGCTTTGGGGGTTATGGCTCAAACTGTTTAGGAATTAGGGGCAAAAAGGGGGAAAAACAAGAGTGTCCTGGTTAATGGACAATTACTTAAGTACAAAACATAATTTAAAAGCAGTGTAAGGGAAGTAATTCAAACACAACATTTGAATTACCTCCCTCACACTGCTTTTAAATTATGTATAAAGAAATATTTTATTGTTTTGAGGTGATTAGCTGTCAATCTATTTTTAGAAGTTACTATTATAAAAATGCTGATGAACGTTATATAATTTTAGCTATGATTATGTTTGTCATTTTCTATTTTGAGACTTTATGATGTATTTAAATGGGTTATTATGATTGCAAACTCTATTGGAAATTTGAATTGAGATTATTACCATATCTTGAGGGAAAGAATTTTTTTTTGGAAAAGGGGGGAGGGGAGGTTAAAAAAAAATTGACGGTTGGGGACGATTTATTCTCAAGGTTTCAGAAATTAAAAAGAAAATTTGCACACTAAAAAGGGAGGTAAAATTTTTTTTTTTTTGGGGGTCAATTCGCAACAGCATAGTGTATTGAACAAAAGCAAAAAAAAAAATGAATATAAATTCAAATCACATAACCATTTCAAGTTCTTTGACTTCAGTTAGTCTGTGTCAGAAACCTATTATGTGTCAAATATTTAATCACAATCCAAATTCAGACCTATATCAAGTGCGAATATTGTGTCCATTTTTGCCCCAACTGTTCAGGGTTGGACCTCTGCTGTCGTACCCAGCTGCGCTCGGCGAAGCAATTTATTTTTATGGCAATTACTGGGAAAAGATGAAGTAATTCGAATTAAACATGACTTATACATGTTGGACCTACAGATATAAACGAGATATAGGCATACAATTTACTGATGCACCACTTATAGATATACATGTAATTTTAAATTTTGAAGAAGTGGTATGATTGCAAATGAGACAACTCTCCACTAGCCAACAAATAGTCATATATTATGACTTTTATTTCAATTTCATTTCATCACGCAGCATACAGGTATACAAAAAGTTCATAAGCATAGAAAATGTTTTTATTGCAGTTGTTGTTGTTCATCTTATAGTCACATTGAGGTGACATTCAGTACTGAGCAAGACCTCTGTAACAACCACAGAATGTTTTAAAAACAAATTACGGATATTTCTTTACTTGAATATATATCATGTAGCTGCCATTAAGTACATGTAATACTATGTCATACATGTATCTAGCTTTTCTTTATACTTGGAAATCGGAAATATTTGCAATGTTTTCATTTCTTGTCTAAATTGACATTGGTTATACGTTCCGCAAAAAACAAATTTATTTAATTGATGGTATTATTTGTATCCAGCATTTTCTGAAACTGCAATAATTTTAAAAGCTCACATTTTTTGTCCTCGCATTGTTCTATAATTATTCTGATAATAAATTTACGTAAATATTTCTTAATTTACAAAAGAGGGACGAAAGATACCAGAGGGACAGTCAAACTCATAGATTGAAAACAAACTGACAACGCCATGGCTAAAAATAAAAAGACTAACAGACAAATAATAGTACAGAAGACACATCATAGAAAACTAAAGACTAAGCAACACGAACCCCACCAAAAACTGGGGGTGATCTCAGATGCTCCGGAAGGGTAAGCAGATCCTGCTCCACATGTGGCACCCGTCGTGTTGCTTATGTTATTACAAATCCGGTAAATAGTCTTATTCGGTAGGTCACATTCGTGAAAAGGGAAGGGTATTGTAGTCACGACATAAGGAACATATCCGATATCATCTGTGAAACGGTTATTCCATAACGGTCAACCAACTCGTGATGGCGTCCGTAAAATTTACAAAGGGATGATTTCAACTTCACCATTTGGAACTCTTGGTTTAATAGCTTCCTTGTGAGCAGCAATCCTCTATCAAGGAAATCATGATAGGAAATACAAGCCCGGGAATATCATATCAATTGGGAGATATATACTCCGTATGCAGGCGCTGCTGGAATGTTGCTACATTGAAATAGAAAGTTCACAATTGGGAAGCTGAAATCATCTCTTTTGTCGTAAAGTTTTGTTTTCAACCGACCCTCATTGTCAATTTCTAGATGTTACAATTTCTACAATAGTTATATCTTTTTTACGGATACCTAACTTGGAAACTTGTGATGGAATATTTTCACAGTATTAGAGATTCTTTTATCTACAATCATTTGATTCGAGCGTCACTGATGAGTCTTTTGTAGACGAAACGCGCGTCTGGCGCAAATACAAATTTACATCCTGTTATCTATGATGAGTTTATTGACAATGTAGCATGTTTAGCAAAAGATGTTGGGTATACATGTATGGTCATAAGACAACATCCCAAACACTGACAGAAATTGTTTTCTTCTAGTTGTGAAATTGCATACATATTTTTGTACTACAGCTCTAGAATTTAATATAAAAATAAGATGTGGTATAATGCCAATTAAGTTTTGATAAACAATCAAGTCATATTACTTTTGTGATTGGGTCAGGATAAGATTAACCACTGATTAATCCCTTGTCAATGATATTTGTAGGCAGTACTAGTATGTAGTTTTATTAGTATTTATATATTTTCATTTCCATGCTAACTATTTTGCCCTGTTCCCCTACGTCCTCATTCATTCACTTGAAATACCGGAACTAGATTATTTTTTTTTTTTTTGACAGAAAAGAAATTTTAATTATTTATAGCTGCCTCCAATCTCAGCAGGTGTTGAGAAATATGTTTTCTGATTTTAACGTGGTTAACGATGAACCTTAAAATTATACGGCACTTTATACGTAAAAACAATTGATTGATTGTGTTGAATGTCACGTTATCACTTTTGCTAAATCTTGGCTGTCCATTTTATTGGTGGAAGGGTAGGCAGGAACTATGTAATTGGCGGCTAAAAATATAGGTCACTACGCATGTATTTCCAGCTTCAAGGTATACTATAAGGTTGGAGAAGTAAAGATGATATATATGACAGATGTTTTTTTTTTCACAAATGCAATTAAAATTAGTCGTAAATGCATCTGATATTTGTCAAATCTGTTTATCCCTCCATGATATAGTGTAAGCATAAAGCATGAGAGCTATAGGTACATTGTTTAAGGAAGGTTACTCAATGTCTCAGCTGCTGATCCTTACCCAAAAAAAGTCGCAAATGCAAATATAAAAGTTACTCATTCTAGGAAAAGGGAATTGTATCCCCCATATTAATGTTGATGTGTACTTTTGAATATTCCAAAATAATTAAGAAAGGAGGGCAGAATAATTTTACCAAGTAAGAGTGATAAAATAAGCAAAAATGTTACTGCTCCAGATGGGATGAAAAGGAATCTTCTGTCCCAACAAAATGCGGGAAACCATTAAGGAAAAAATAAAAAAGAAAGCAAGCCGTACAAAATACTGGCTCGGCAACGGGTGAAAATAAATATTCAGAGTAAAAAAATCACCCTGTCCCCCACCACAAAAAATTCAAACATGTCAAAAGACCTCCCAATCATGATTTACAAATTGATATCAGTTCTCACTAGAGACATTCAACACCTAAAATCTGAATATTTATTGGAAGGAGGTTTGTATTTATAATTTAAACATTAACAATGACGAAGAACAAACAAAAAATACAATTGAAATCATGCATTTTGGTGCGTTCTTTGTGAAAATGCATTTATTTTTTAAATATTAATGGTTCACAATATACATACAGTAGGAGAGACCTATTATTCTATTAATTTGTATAATAAACTTCCACTTGCAAAATGAGAACTGCACTAGGGCCAGGTCCGAATTCCGGACTTTGAAAAAAGGGAGGGGGGTGGTGCCCCCCAACACTAAGCGACGTTTGGAGTGCGATATGTAAAAAGTGTATGCATTAACCATAAAATGGTTGCTCCACAAGCGGGCCAGAGCACACCTGAATCCGCCTCTGTCATTTGCGATAATACACGAGGGATGGAATGCAAATTAATGGAGGAAGATGTAAGTATTTTATTGTATGAAAATCCAGCCAGTCAGAATTAAAATTCTCTGAAAAAAAAAACAGTTCTGAATTGGATCCTTCATAAAATTGAGCAAGCATGACAATCATTAAGAGAATATTTGTTTATTTGCTCCAGCATGTCGTTATATATCTGAAAGATCATGAAACGCCTCACGGTGAGTACAGAAAATACACTTAGTTTTTCCGCCAGCCGATCCGACCACTGCAGGGTCACTCAAACGTTTTTCTCTCACATCTCAAGGCGATTATGCTACTTCATGGTTAATTAAATTGAAAAGGGCAGGTGCGAAAGCTATACTAACCCACTTCATTTTGGTACTAGTGGAAGGACCACTTTTCATTTTTTTTCAAAAAGTGCTGTGCCTAGTCATATAGCGTTTGTATGAAAGAAATTTCACAACCCGAAATGCCAAAAAATCGATTAATCGATAAACTTCTGCAGATTTTATTGTTTATTAATTTACAAAACTTCTATTAAAAAACCAGACACAGCACTTTTCCAGTAAAATAAGTTATCCTGAATACAAGAAGTCAAAAACCAGGGCGATCTGATGTCATCTTGCACCTGCCCTTTTGACTCTTTTGGAAATGTCCTTACTTTCAGTTTGAAGTCACGTGACACAGTGTATTTATACTTTTCTAGAAATAAAAGTTTGGAATGAAATCCAGGATAGACCTTTTTACCCTTGTTTACGCCTTTGGTGTGCATTTTGGCCTTTAGGCAGAGAAAAACATTGAATTCAATATGCATATTGCTGTGTATGAAAATGGGAATTTTCTTCAAACGCCCTTAACGTCCCTGCGTGGAAAACAATTGTTATATTCCTGACTTGGTACAGGCATTTCTTTATGTACAAAATGAAAAATTAAACCTGGTTTTATAGCTAGCTAAAACTCTCACTTGTATGACACTTGCATAAATGTACACTTGATTGAAATCAATTTCTACTTGGCATTAAAAAACGCATTTGTTTTTTGGTCTTTTCCTTTTTTTTTTTTTAGAAAATTATAGAAAATAAAAAAATGAAAATGAAAGATAACACTGAATTACATCATGATCATGAGACTATAGATGTATTTTTTTATTTTCAGAAGTTTGCCCCAGCCCATTTTCAGTCTACCCCTCCACCGCTGTAGTGTTGACGTACGGACTACGGTATACCATAATACGTCCCGGCTAAGATGGGAGTATAAAAACTATTCCATCTAATATGTGGCTTCATTATTTCAGAATTTCTAAAATCAAAAGAAGATAAAAATTAATGGAAGAATTAAGAACTTAAATTTAGTTAATTATAACATTTAAAATGTATTTAGCCTAGTATAACATACGATATCGGATATCACTCTTTCGTGGGTCTCGAATAAACGAAATAGTATAAATAAAATACCAAAATCCAAAAAAAATGTCTGTTTTTATTTGAACTGTATGTAATAATTTTCCAATGCAAACTATAAAATATTTCTCAAAACAGTATGCGGTATTGGTTTTGCTCATTGTTGACCGTACTGTGGCCTATATTTGCTAACTTCTATGTCAGTTTGTCTCTGGTTGAAAGTTGTCTAATTGACAATCATATCATATCTTCATATTTTCATTAATGCAGCAGATTAGAATCTTATAATCTAAATTGTCCCGTTTTTGGAAATTAACAAAATGATAACATATACAATTGCAGGCTCTGGAAATCGAAAAATTGTTATAAATCTTTTCGGTTTTACATTGTATCTTCTTAAAAGTGGGTAATTTAATGTTTGATTTTATTCCCAGTGCAATTGTTTTTCTTGTAAGTTAATAAAACAATAGTTTAATCTTACAAACCTTCAATTATGATTTTACGTCACATTTAAGTTTTAATTTCTGAGATATTTTACAAATTAAGCTGAAAAACATCGCAAATGTAATATTGGCTTGCAATTTAATAATTCAACTCATCTGAATTCCGTACTCATGCAATATTTAATTTGACACAGGACTGCACATGTGTTAACTGTGTTAAAATATCAAAAAGAAAAGATTGTCAAAATTGAAAGTGAAACAAGTGAGTTATCCGAAAAAAACCATTTTGACGAATGATGCGTCCTACAAAACAAAACATTTATATGCAGGTAAAACGACGATTTACATTTTTTTGTTTATCTAAAACATTTCATTTAACAGACCTAGATAAAATCGTCATTATACAATTAAACTATTTATATTTATAAGTTTGTCTATATAAAGTTGTTAAGCCGTCGACAGTCTTCTGAGGTCATCTCTATGGTTAATTAGATGGCGTTTTGTCTAAAATACGCATGTCATGTTGATACACTGAGTTCATGCATTGTTAATTGTGTCTTTTTGGACTTTATGAAATTTTGATATACGTTTTAGTATGGTATAAATCATTATGAGCTTGAATGTCCCTTTTGTATCTTTCACCTTTCTTTTTTGACCATGAAAATCTAAGTCAAATCAGTGATTATGAATTTGACAATTAATTCCCCTTTAAGATGATTTTAAATGGATCAAATGTCCAAATACACTCAAATTTTGTTTTTGTTTTAACAGATTTTCTGCTATATTCCTGTATCAAGTCAGGAATATAACAGTTGTTTTCTATGTATGTTGGCGTTTGTTTTTGTTGCACTTCAGTGTTCCTGTTGTTCCTTTGTTTTTCTTTTATAGTTGATGTGTTTCCCTGGGTTTTAGTTTGTTACCCGGATTTGTTTTCTCTCAATCGACTTATGATTGTTGAACAGTGGTATACTACTGTTGCCTTTTTAGTTAATTTAGCATTATAAAGAAAATAAACGTCATAACAAAATCGAGCAGCATTTTACGAGAATCAGTTAATTTACTCAATCCAGACAATAAGTAAAGTCAAATTAGGTGCCAGTAGATCGAAACTACTAGAACTTTTTTATCTGCCCAGACATTTAATAGGTCAGTTGTGAAAATCACAAAAAAATTCTAATTCTCAGCGTTTGTCAATCATAAAAAAATCAGATGTGGCAACTAACAATTCCAAAGATCTTTTAGAGTACATACAATCTGAGACTCTTTCATCTTGCTATAGTATTAAAACATTTGACTTTTCTACACTTTACACAAGTATTCCCCATTCCAAACTAAAAGACAAATTGAAGGAGTAGGTCCTGCTTTGTTTCATAATTTCAAAAAAAAAAATGGCCGACGTAAATAGATACAAGTATCTGGTCTTTGGGAGGGATAAATCCTACTTTGTAAAAAATCACTCTTATTCTAACAAAAAATTCTCTCAAACTGACATTATCAAGATGCTTGATTTCTTGATTGACAACATATTTGTCACGTTTGGAGGACGTGTTTTTCAACAAACTCTCGGCATTCCCATGTGTACCAACTGTGCCCCTCTTCTTGCCGATTTGTTCCTTTATTCATATGAGGCTGACTTCATACAGGCACTTCTTAGGAAGAAAGAAAAAGAAGTTAGCAGTATCCTTTAACTTTACTTTTCGCTACATAGATATTCAAAGGCTTTCCGAAAAATGTTTTAACCAAGTTGTGTAGGAATCAATAATGTCATTGCAGCCTTGGAGGTTTCTCCCACACCTTGCAATACATGAACTTGTCATGTAACTTTTGAGTGAGTTTAAAGCGTCTTTTCCCCTCATGTTCATGAACTCGGGAGCGAGGTCTCCTGGTACATTGGTTCTGTTTCCACCATGTGTATTTTTTAGCTGAAAGGCTTGTTTTAGAGGCAGAATTTCTCATAAGAGAACATGCTATTTAAATGCTTAGAGTTTGTATTAAACATGTTTATTGAAATCAAATGTCAAAGTTCCACATTCTAACAAGTCAATGCTCTTCTCTCACTAAATAATTCAAAATTTTGTGACTATGTTGAACGCATCTATTCCATGGAACTTGAGATAAAGGATACAACAGATACAGTTAAGTCTGCCTCATATCTTGACTTGCATTTAGACATTGACAATGAGGGTCGGTTGAAAACAAAACTTTAGGGCAAAAGAGATGATTTCAGCTTCCCAATTGTGAACTTTCCATTTTTATGTAGCAACATTCCATCAGCGCCTGCATATGGAGTATATATCTTCCAGTTGATACCATACTCCAGGGCTTGTATTTCCTATCATGATTTCCTTGATAGAGGGTTGCTGCTCACAAGAAAACTACAACCCCGTCCCCTTTTCCCGAATGTGACCTACCGAATTAGACTTATTACCGGGTTTGTACTAATATGAGCAACACGACGGGTGCCACATGTTGAGCAGGATCTGCTTACTCTTCCGGAGCAGCTGAGATCACCCCCAGTTTTTGTTGGAGTTCGTGTTGCTCAGTCTTTAGTTTTCTATGTTGTGTTTTGTGTACTATTGTTTGTATGTTTGTCTTTTTCTTTTTTAGCCATGGCGTTGTCGGTTTATTTTCGATTTATGAGTTTGAATGTCCCTTTGGTATCTTTCGCCCCTCTTGTAAAACTTAGCCAATATACACACGTAAATTTTTTCAACGGTTGTAGTTGAAGTTTATTATCAAAGTTACAGGTAGACTAGTATCTTTTGCGTTCAATTTTGTTTATTTTTCAATAGCTATTTGACGTGTGCATCATATTGGAATCCCTGGCTCCAGCTATCAAGGATAGTGTAGAAGAGTGTAGACAGTATTGTTTCACACCAGTATTTACCTCTACTTATAAGCCTCTGAAAAATGTCGGAAAAAATCAGTTATTTTTATTAATTTTTTGTTTTTTTCTTTAATTCATATTTTTTGTTGTTTTTGTATATGTACTTTACGACAGCATAAAACTTATATAAAAAAAAAAAAACATCGATTACATTTGACATATCAAGATTATTTTATGGCAACCGGAAATTATATGTTTTGTTAATTAACAATATCTACATTGAAAGAAAAGAGTATTTTAAGTCCACTTTTTTGGCCACCAAAACGTATTATAAATCTATCAAATAACATCCTACAGATCTTCGTTAGACAACAGTGTTGTCGGCCATCAGTATTATTATTTACTAATTTTGCCTTACGAATTGGCGTTAGAGATTCAAACTTATGGCATGTACCGCACAATTGCGAAACCTACCAAAATTGCATCATTTTGATGTCTTGTCATTAATAATTTGATATGAACCAAGGTT
This sequence comes from Mytilus coruscus, assembly GCA_017311375.1. NCBI lineage: Eukaryota > Metazoa > Mollusca > Bivalvia > Mytilida > Mytilidae > Mytilus > Mytilus coruscus. The sequence goes on from CM029597.1 coordinate 45,346,122, forward strand.
TCACCTAAAATATATTTTTCGACAAGATGTATCAACAAATCCTTCGCTCATGTCTACTTTATTTAAACATTAAGTTTGAAATTGTCATTTGATGTAAAATATATCACTTTCGATATGTTTTGACTTATTTGATGTGAAATCAAATAACACTTTATAAATTGTGTGCGTCCATCGCGCGTATCCAGATTTGCCTTCATTATGATCGTTCAAACCCACACACTTGAAATCAAGGGATAAAGTGAATTTTCTGCATATCTGTCAACCGGTTTATTCATAAATAAAATTGGCATTATTTTGAGAGCTTTGAATAATATTAATGATTTTGCTATTTCAGCGGTTATATAATGGCTCTTATACCTCCAACTTATTACCATATGTATACAATGATAATTTAGGATTTGCTGCCGCTATATAAAATTGACGGTAAAACAAAACTTTATAAAAAGTGTATCCTTTTTTTTACATCAGTTATCTAAAACACGAGTTAGCATGACTTACCATAGAACAGACGCTACAACATATATTTCATCAAAATTTTATTGATTCTTCTCGGATTATTTAAGAAAGTAATGAAATCTGTATGGTGAAATTGATTTCGATTAATTTTTATTTTGCGAAAAATTGTAACAAACTATTTACTTTGTAGCGTGATACTCTGTGTTTCTTTTAAAATCTTCAACACAATCACTAATGAACGGACAATGTAACAAAAATAGTATTTGTCGCATCTGCCTTTGATGTAAAAACCATTCAATTACATTACTACCCGTAGAATCTAAATCGTACATGTGTTTAAAATGTTATTGATTCTTCTCAGATGATTAAACAAAGTAATGAAATACAAGATGATCAAATTGATTTCGATAAATTTATATTGTAAGAGAAATGTAACATTCGATTTGATTTGTAGCACATGTTGTTTTTTTTTTTTTATAATTTTTAACAAAACTCATAAATGAACGGACAATGTTCATTAAGGTTAATTTTGTAGCATATCTATCCGATATGAATACTATTGATTACATTGACATATTAAAATTATTATATGGAAAACGTAAACTATATTTTAAGTAACTTACAAGATCTACATTGAAATAAAGAAGGTATGATAAGGTCCCTTGTTTAGGCCAATCAAAGAGTAGTATAAATGTATCAAATATCATCTTTCAGATGTTAGTTAGAATGCAGTCTGTCGGGCTTCAGTATTGATATTTGAGAATTTTGCACAACGTATTGGCGTTATTGAAATGTTTGCCTTTTTGGCTGTGTATACCCTATATGTACCACTTAGGTATTTCTTAAGACATAACCTATTAGAATTGGAAACTGATTGGTTTAGTTTGTACTGTTTATGGAGTAAGGCAATATTTTGTCAAAATAGACTTATTTTCTGTGTTAAAATCAAAGGAAACAAGAGGCCTAATTGAGGCTAAATTTAGATAGAATTTATACTCGCCAGTGTAAAGAATTGTTCACATTTTTGGCAGTCCATGCCGATAATAGTTAAATAGTGCTTCATTTTATAGTTACAATCTTTTATTATTTCAAGAATATCTAATTTCTTTATTTTCTACTATTTTTGGAATTGAATACTCCCAAGGACACAATTCAGCTTTTTATAGATGTATACAGACAACAAAGGCAACTTTACAGCTGTGGTTTTTTGCCTATTAAATGTTTTAAGTGTCCGAAATCTGTGTCTTTATCATCTTTAGACAGAATATTTTAATTTATTTAAAGCGCTGAAATTGTGGACCAAAATATGGCTTATACCAAAGCCCGGAATAGAGATTAGTATAATAAAATCTTGATTTTGTGCTTATATTGTCAACCTTTGAACAACAAAATATAAGGAATTCTTGTCCAAATTTGACTAAGTAAAATGTTGGTAAGCCTTTCCAATTGGGTAATGAGTCCTCATTGTCAATGAGTCTTTTTACCCAATTAATATTTATGGATTCTATATATTTATCTATATCTAACATTTTAAGCCCGACAGCATGATAATTTTTACTTATCATAGCTATTTTTTCTGGTTTACCGTTCCATATTAAACTATATATCTTTTTTTTAAATTTTGCGAAGTATTCCTTATCAATTTCTGTCCAAATCTTTATATTTCAACCGTACAGGTAAATTTACTTTCCTAATGTTTAATATTAAGTCATTAAAATTTATATATTATTATACAGGTACTTTCTAAATCAACTTTTACTAAAATGGGTTTGTGAAAATTCTCATCACAAGAGCTTTGAAATAAAGATTCAAATACTAATTTTCTAACGTTTTTTCTCTAAATGAAGAAGAGTGTGTTGATCTGATTTATTCTCAGATTTTATAAACTATGGTCGATTTAAAGCTTTGTATATTGAATTTTAGACCTTACTGTTGTTACGATGGTGGTCGATTTAAAAAAACTGTATATTGCGAATTTTTAATTGTGTAGTTAAACATCGTTAGAAAATTTTTTAACCATAAAAAAACAAAAAATTAATATCTGAATGTTTTGTCCTTGAGGATTGAAATGCAATGCTTTATTTATTTATTTATTTATTTATTTATTTATTTATTTATTTATTTATTTATTCATTTTATTTTTAATTTTATTTATTTAAAATAGCACACCTTGATTTGCAATATTCCATAAAATGCTACGTCTACATTTTTATGTACATATGATAATACTTTGAAATAGACAAATTGTTAAGCGATTTTAGAGAATAGAATGGCATGATATCTTATCATCGGATTAAGATCGTCCAGCTCTTTGTCAGTAACCGCGCTCATTCCTTTATGCGGTATAAAATTGTTAATTATTTTGGTATCTTTGTTATGCATTATATCGTTATTATAGAGATACGTTATGCCCCGTTATTGAATGCTATTGTTTATTTTCTTGATGGCTTTTAAGATCACGGGTAAATATTATAAAAAGGGAAGAATTGTAATGTAGTCAAAAATTTTTATGTGGATGTCTTATATCATATTTTAGTTTAATTCCACATTTCTGATAGCTGGAGATATATAATTTGCGTGTTTATGATTATTCTATGAACTATACAGTTGAGAACATACCAAGCATAACATGATATAAACGCAGGTTAACGCCGCGTGTCCATATTCTATTCGTGAACTGCAATTTCCGCATTTTCCAGTAATCGCGCTTCTACTATTATTACGTTTACGCGGTCAAAATGGACATTTTCAACGTCTACCCGAGTTCACGCGCGTTTATTTTGTGTCCGTTTAATCAATATTGAACGGGCGTTTACTTCAGATTGTTCACCTTTACCTGAACGTGATTTTAGCACACGCGCGTTTACTGTATTCGCGTTAACTATTTTGGAAAATTATAAATAAACTACATTTTCATGTAAGTTTTCAAAGATATTTACATCACCTCGCATAGTCAATTCTTTCATGAATGCAAATTACTTGCGATGTCGTAATCCTTACCTGACGAGAGGCGTAACGTTAAGGCAATTGATGGGTAAGGGGCCAGCTAAAGTTGTAAAAAAATGCATATAAACCATTTGGTGCAGTAAAACATTGGTACCGTTAATGTTATTTTGTAAACGTTTGGAACTATAAGCTCAAACAAGACGTACAAAGAATCGACAAGTCTATATAAAATCAAATTTGCCTAAGGAGTTGGAACCTTAGTTTCTTAATAAATTCTAAATTAATCAACGGGGAAGTTATGAAATTCAAGTTATAAATCATTCCAGTATCAAACCACTGACTACTGTACTGATGATACCATTGTGGATATAACAATCCACCAGCAAAGGTATCGACCTAGTACTAGTTAATGCAAATAAGACTTTAAAAGTTTCGCGCGTCTGCAGTCATCTTTGTATAATTGGGAAATCAAAAAGCCAGAGATTTCGTTACCATAAATTATTCAAAACTTTTATTTATTTTTTTCATAGATAATGATAATGTACATAATGTCAATTTCGATATGTATTGACTTATATAAGAGAGGTGAAAAATACCAAAAGGTCATTCAACCTCAAGGTCAAAAATAAACTGACAGCGACATGGCAAAAAAAAAAAATAAAATGACCACAAGATTATAGGTATATTGATCCAATATCCATCCGTTTATAGTATGGATCACATTTCCGACCTTACATTGATTACGTACTACGTGTACAATGTTCCGAGTTCTTTCGGAATTATATTCCAGGTAACTCTCTTCAGAGGTCGTCCGTAATGTTTTTATTCTTTAAATGTTTACAGTTGCATAAATTATAGGTATATTGATCCAATATCACCTCATACAGTTCCTGTATTATAGAATTAAATATCTGTTTCTTTTGACTTAAACCACTGTCGTACCGCCAGTCTATTCATTTACCGTGGATTCTTGTTCTAGAATCAACGCTGCCTAAATCTGAAATGGACTCACCAAATAATATCCAATAGTTTCCTTTGTCTGCATAATTTCATTACGTTTGAATTGGCTAATTTACTGATTTTTGTTCAATAATAGAAATAATTTAAAAACTTACCTTTTAATTTTGTAATTTTTATATGCCTTCACTGGGAATCGAACCCCTCCTTGGAATCTGTTATGTGTGACTGACATCAACACATCGTCGAGACCTCTCGGCTACCAATGGGTTGCAATTTAAATGTCTATTTTATATATATAAATGAATATATGATACATATCAGTACAAAGGACACACAGGGCTTGTACCTTTATATATACAGAATAGACAATCATATGTGTAGAAGTTGGTTACCACGAGGTTAGATCAATAATTATGGAGTTAAGCTAGGAATAGCGACTTGTCAGTTTAGGTTCGAATCCCTGTTTTCTCTTTGTTGTCCCTATTCTTAAGTTTTCCGTTTTCTTATTTTACTATTATTTTGGATATTTTTGTAATGATAGCGAGTTTTCCCGTTTATTTTTGGATTATTATTGGCTATTTCAGATATTTTAAAAGAAAATGATTACATTCAATTTGCCCATTTTTGTTTTGTAAATATTGTATGATTTCATTTGTTTTCTTTCTTTACACATATTTATTCGCAAATCTCTATGCGAATAAATCGTGATGTGCCTATTATAAGGTTTCTTGCTAGAAATTTCGGTTACATTCGTATGATATATACTTAAAAAAAAGTTCGAATATGTCTTTTTTTGTAAATTACGGATAATATTCAGATGCATAATAATTCAAAGACGTGGTATGTTATATTTATATTTTTCTAACCAATTAATTGTGAACTTTGATTTATTAATGCATCGTTGAACATGATTACATGGTTATTTAAACTCACTTATAAAACCTTCTAATTAAGAAAAGGCTTTAATTTTGAAAAGACATCAACACAATAGTTTAAGTTATATATACAATGGATAAGCGTTGATTTATAAAAAAACAAACCATTCGCCCTCAGGGCTTATGGTTTCTTCTTCAAGAATCAATGCTTATTCATTGTATCAATAATACATATCTTGCTATATACATACTAGTATGATCAAATTGATGACAATGAATTTATATTGTACGAAATATGTAATAAACGAATTTTAGAATTGGTAATCTTCAACAAAAATCACAAATGAAAAGATAATATTCTAAAAGATTGCATTGTGTATGTTGTAGCATATCATTTCCTTACACATGTTACATTGAAATACCAAAGTTATTATAAGGAAAAGGTATTTGTTTGTTTACTTACAATATCTTCATTGAAAAGGTCAAGGTACAATAAGGTCACTTTTTCCCAATCAAAAAGTATAATACATCTATCAAATAACATCCTTCAGATGTTCGTTAGAGATCAATCTGACCGGCATCAGTGAACGTATTGTATATAATACTTTAAGGTAAATACCGACTTTTTTACTTTTTTTTCGAAATATTTTATTCTCTACGTCAGTTATATAACCATAGATTATTAAGATTTAGAAAAATAAAATATAGAATGATCAAATTGATAACGATGAAATTATATTGTGCGAAATATTTAATGAATAAAATCATCATAGATACATGTACCAGGATTAAATATTTGTACACAATTATTGTAAATAAACTCATAATAGATACAAGGATTAAAATTGTGTAAGGCAAATCAACGATTTAATTGGAAGCATATGTTTTTATAATCTGTTTTACATTCTGTTGCCACACAAAATAAGCCTTCAGAAAAAGCGTTTGTTGGAATGTAAACTTGATTGAAATCACCCTCTGTAGTGTTGACATACGGACTACGGTATACCATAATACGTCCCGACAAAGATGGGGAATAAAACAATTCCATCTAATTTGTGCCTACAATAGTATTTTTAAAATCTGAGGGAGATAAAACAATATGTAAAATAAGTTTTTTAACTTAAAATGCATTTAGCCTAGTATAACATACGATATCGGTTATTACTCTTTCGCGGGTCTTGCATGTCTTGGAAAAGTATAAATTAAAAATGAAAATCCGGAAAAAACGTCTAGTTTAGAATTAAACAGTTGTGATTTGAACTGTAAGTAATAATTTTCCGTTGAAAACTATAAAACATTTCAAAAACTGTATGCGGTATGGGTTTTGCTCATTGTTGAAAGCCGTACGGTAACCTATAACTGCAAACTTCTATGTCCTTTGGTCTCTCGTGGAGATTTGTCTTATTGGCAATCATATCACATCTTCTTATTTTTATAAATGTAACAGATTTAAAAAATGTAACAAAAAAACTTATTCATATACAGGTAAAACGAAGATTTACATTTTTTTAACCATTGCGTAGCACTAAACAGATCTATAACTAGACAAATTGTTATTACACAAACGAGGGGTGCCACATGTGGAGCAGGATTTGTTTTCCCTTCAGGAGCACCTGAGATCACCCCAGTTTTTTAGCCATGGCGTTGTCATTTTATTTTCGATTTATGAGTTTGAATGTCTCTTTGGTATCCTTTGCATCTTTCTTAGACTATTTATAGTTATATGTTTGTTTATATAAAGTCTTAAAGCCTTCTGAGGTCATATCGATGGTTGATTAGATGACACTTTGTCTAAAATATGCATGACATGCTGATATACTGAGTTCATGCATTGATAATTGTTTCTCTTTGGACTTTTTGAAATTTGGATATACGTTTTAGTATGGTATATATCATATATGAAAATCTAAGTCAAATCGGTGATCATGAATTTGACAGATTATCCCCCTTTAAGATAATTTTAAATGAAAAAAAAAATGATAAGATACCTTCATATTGTTTTGGTTTTAACAGATTTTGTATATTTAGCATTATACAAAAAATTAACGTCGTTACAAAATCGAGCAATATTTCAAGGAAATCAGAAAAATCACTCAATCCAGAGAATAAGTAAAAGTCAAAATTAGTGCCAGTAGATCGAAAAAATATGAACTACTAGAACATTTTTTTATCGGCCTACGCATCTTATAGCTCAAGAGAGGGACAAAAGATACCAGAGGGACAGTCAAACTCATAGATCGAAAACAAACTGACAACGCCATGGCCAAAAATAAAAAGAGGAACAGACAAATAATAGTACAGATGACACAACATAGAAAACTAAAGACTAAGCAACACGAATTGTGAAAATCACAAAAATCCAAATCAAGCTTTAGTCAATTAACATTTACCCATGTACACACATAAATTTTTCAACGTTTGTAGTTGAACGCTTTTATTCAAGGTAACAGGTAGCGTAGTATCTTTTGCGTTCATTTGACGTGTGCTTCATATTTGAATCCGTGAAATGGGATGTTATAATCTACCGATTTTCGTCGACCAGGAAACAACGTCATAGAGCTTTTATGTCACAATCAAGTGTCGTTAGCTAATGCACATAAACAATAAAGCTGTTTGTTTTTTCGCTAATGATATAAGCTAAGGGATGTATTTTTACTGTAAAAGCGCATATATTTATTTATGTTCAATTATTTACAAAACAACATCAAAGATACCAGGCTTATAATTCTGTTCGCCAGACGCGCGTTTTGTCTACACACGAATCATCAGTGATGGTCGGATCAGATTAAAGCCAGTATTTAAGTTGAAGAGCATTGATAACCTTTAATTCTCAAAAGTTTTTTCTAAATATGCATAATATATCTATATAAGAAAATATATGCCTAGATTAGATGTCTACACACGAATCATCAGTGATGGTCGGATCAGATTAAAGCCAGTATTTAAGTTGAAGAGCATTGATAACCTTTAATTCTCAAAAGTTTTTTTCTAAATATGCATAAGAAAATATATGCCTAGATTAGAAAGCTTTAGAACTTCACACAATTCAAAGTTTTGTTAACCTTCAATTTGTAAAAAATGATGCTTCATTTTGCAAACATGGACCCTAAGCCGGTTACCTGGACGACTAAGGTAATTGTATACAGGAAATATTTAGAAATAAAACGTTTATATGTGTTAAAGTTTTTTTTTATGAAAATGACCTATCAATGATATTTCATAACAACATATAAATGCTGACTACTGGGCTGGTGATACACTCCGGAATGAAACGTCAACCAGCAGCTTAAAAATTTCTTCAGACTTTAGCCGGTTGTGTGGTTCTTTTGATACCTCCTGGTTATTACGCACTAAAATATTCAAATTAGTCTCGAAGTCATCAAAAGAGTTAATAGAAAATGAAAGGATATGGAGTAAATGTACATGGGACAAAATCGCACACAATACATAGAAAACATAGAAAATTATCAATGAAGTCTATTTCTTGAGTTCAACCAAAAAAACCACCGGATGTTCGTGTCAAGTTAATGACGACATTCTAATATAGAAAGTGACATTTTTGCACTGAGATAATCAAATAAAACATTTATTTAATTTTTCAATAGCATTTAAATGAGAAGGATTCGGTTCAGTGGTTTTTGATAAAATGATATAATTTTTTTTATAAGGATCAACATCAAATAAGGAAATGGACGGCATTCGTTCATTATTATTGTAATGTGTATGTGGCAAATTACCAAATGAAATGGATTTTGGATGGAATCAAAGAGGGTATATGAATTTTAACAAAGAAATAATTAAACCCAATCAAAATCAGGAACTCTATTCGAGGCAAGTACAGTAACTTTACCAAAGTTATACTTTAATACACACATTCCTGTCATGTCTTTAAAGCGTCATTAGCTGTCAAATTCATATCTACTGAACTGATTCAAATTGTTCAAATTGATTTAACTAAAGGCTAATTCTGAACTACTAAAGTTCCATAGAATGCAGAACACAATGTGTGAAATCGTTATAAAGTATCAATATATCGTGTGTGTTCCTTACTGTACGCCATCTAATTACGTATCGGCATGACCCGCGAAAAAATAAAGACGGGCATGTAACCCCGTTATAATTATAAATATACGCAGGCGGGTAAACAGGACTACAAATAGACAGGAAAGCACGTGCAACAGTATAAGGACGATCTTCTTAACCTTGTTTGATCTCATTTCAAATTAAAAACATATAGATTGAAATCATTAGAATAGAGCATTTGAAATTATAATGTTAAAGAAAATTATTGAACAAATGCATATATTTATAATAAAGTAAGTCCTCTGTGCAGGACTTTTTTTTATATCTATTATGAATCCATAACACATAATCGACAGAAAATATTTCGATCAGGGAAAACTTTGCCTGCTAATTAACTTTCGTGTTGTATTGCCGAAGTTTAACAAACGTGATCTTGATTAACAATCAACACAGAATCATGGAGCACTTGCAAAAAAACGATAGATCAACAACCTTCAAAGAATTATTACTTATATGCCAAGGAGAGACCAGTACAATTTTGTAATAATACAGTGAAAAGCAAAGTGCAAGAGCGACCGTCAGTATCAATCAAAACACGAGGAAAGGGGAGATAATTATTTAGCACATTCAGTCTATTCAGACTATCCTGCCGTATGTATTACATGATAATTTGTCTTGGGTTCCAAACAGAATAATTGTTCATTTCAATAGTTTGGAATTGTGCGCTATATTCAATACGTTTTGAACACTAACGACACTATCATATAAATAACCAAAATATATTTTTTAAAAGATGTATTAATACATTCTTCGCTCATGTCTATTTTGTCCAAACACTATGTGTGAAATTCCAATTTAATGTAAATATGTCAATTTCGATATGGATTGACTCATATAAGAGAGGCGAAAGATATCAAAGGGACATTCAAACTCCAAGTCAAAAACAAACTGACAACGACATGGCAAAAAAGAAAATGACAAAAAAGACAAACAACAGTATACAAAACACAAGTGAAATCAAACACTTTTCATTTTTTCATGCATCCAAAGCTCTTTTATAGATTTGCCTTCATTTGGAACACCCAAACCAAAACATTTGAAAGCAAGGGGTAAATTGAGTTTTGTGGGCATGTTTCTGTCGGCTTATTTTATAAATAGAAATGTATAACGTGTTGTTTTCATTTGTTTGGCAGAAATTTGGAAAGCATTGAATAATTTTACTAAATTTGCGATTGAAGGTGTCAAAGTATCATACCTCCAACTTATAACCATATGTATACAATGCTATTTTAGATTTTCCGCCGGCATATAAAATTTAAGATAAAAACAAAACTTTCCAACTTTTAAAAAATATTTTCCTTTCTCCACAAGTTATCTCAAAAACCGAGCAATCATTTTTCTGTTTTTCTGTTATAACGATCAGAATGATACCGGAAACAATTAAATACAATTTTCAAATAAAAGCAATAAGAACGTGGTATAATTTGATTGATTAACATTAATCATTCAACCTGTCCACATTACTATCCCTAAAAACTATACCATATATTTGCTTAAAATGTAATTGATTCTCCTCAGATAATTAAAAAAAAATAATGAAATATATAGTATGATCAAATTGATAACGATGAATTTATATTGTACGAAATATGTAATAAACGATTTTCAAATTTATAACCTTGTAGAAACAACAAATGAAAGGACCAATAGAATAAAAGATTGATTTTGTGCATGTTGTATCATCTGCTTAGGAAATACAATCTGTTTCCTTATACCTGTTACACAGACATATCAGTGTTATTATATGTAAATGTATATCTGTTTAATTACAATTTCTACATTGAAAAGGAGAAGGTATTATCAAAAAGTATTATAATTCTATCAAATTACATCCTTCAAATATTCTTTGAAGATCAGTCTGTCGGGCATCCGTATTTAGAGATTTTAACGTATTGCAGAAAAAGGTCTAGGTAAATAACGAATCTACTAACTTTTTTGTATGATTTCTTTCTTTTACATCACTTATTTAAACATAAATTTCCATAACTTTTTAAGTCATTCTTGCCAGATTATTAAGATTAAAAGAATTGCAATATAATATGATCAAACTAATTACGGTTAATTTATGTTGTACGAAATATGTAATGAATAAACTGATCATATATACCAGGATTAAAGTTTTGTACACCATTGTTGTAAATAAACTTATCATAGATACCAGGATTAAAAATTTGAACGCCAAATCAACGATTAATTAGTACCATATGTTTTTTATAATCTGTTTTACATTCTTTTGCCACAAAATAAGCCTGCAGAAAAGCGTCTGTTGGAATGTAAACTTGATTGAACTCACCTTCTTACTGGCTTTAACGAAGCACGTTTGGTTTTTCGGTTTTTTCCTTTCTTTAAGAGAACATTATAAAAAATAAAAACATGAAAATAACAGATGACACTGACTAACATGTAGACCATTAAACTATCGATATAAAGTCGGAAGTATGCCCCAACTAATTTTTTAGTCTTCCACTTCTCCGCTCTAGTGTTGACATACATACTACGGTATACCATAATACTTCACGACTAAGATGGGCGTATAGAAACATTTCCATCAAATTTGTGGCTTCATTATTTCTGATTCTTTAAATCCAAAGAAGATAAAATAAACGGTAGAATTAAGTATTTAATTTTATTTAATTATAAAATTTAAAATGTATTTAACCTAGTACAACATACAAAATAGGTTATTACTCTTTCGCGTTTATGTCACAAACAAGTTGCGTTAAATAATACGTATAAACACAAGGATATTTGGTCTTTAATAGTAAAGGTTTCGCTAATGAAAGAGAGGCGAAAGATACCAGAGGGACATTCAAACTCATATGTCGAAAATAAAAAAGAAAAATACCAACGGACAAACAAAAGTACTCAAAACACAACAGAGAAAACAAAAGACTGGACAAGACGAACACAACCAATAACTTGGGATGACCTCAGGTGCTTCAGAGGGTAAGCAGATCCTACTCCACAGGTGGCACCCGTCGTGTTCCTCATGTTAGTAAAGCCCGGTACTACGTCTAATTCGGTAGGTCACATTCGGGATATGGGGACAGGATTGTAGTTACGACATTAGGAACATATCCGCTATCATTTGTGAAACGGATATTCCATAACGTTCAACCAACTCATGATGGCGTCCGTAAAACTTACGAAGGAATGATTTCATCTTCACTACTTGGAACTCTTGGTTTAGTAGCTTCCTTGTGAGCAGCAACCCTCTATCAAGGAAATCATGATAGGAAATACAAGCCCTTGATCATCAACTGGGAGATATATACTCAGTATGCAGTCGCAAATCATGACATAAGCTAAGGGATATATCTTTATTGTAAATGCGCAACTGATAAATGACGTTATTCTTTTAAAAAGCTTATCAAAGATACCAAGCTTATAGTTTTGTTCGCCAGCCGCGAGTTTCGCATTCACAAGACTCACCAGAGACGGTCGAATCAGACCAAAGTCAGAGTTAAGTTGCAAAAAAACATTGAGTACTAAAATTCCGAAATGTTTTATCAAATACGGCTAAGAAAATATATGCATAGGTAAGAAATCTTAGTACTTCAAACAATTCAAAGTTTTGTTGACAGTAAATAATTACAAATGACCGGTCAATGATATTTCATCACTGGCCGATCTCATTTCAATTTAAAACGTACAGATTAGAGTCATATGAACCGAGTATTTGAAATTACAAAGTTATTATTTAACCAATGCATTTATATGTATATATACTAAACTAAGTCCTCCATGCACCATTGTTTATATTTATTACTAATCCATAACGTATAGACAACAAATATTTCATTCAGTGTAAGTTTGTCTGCTTATTAAATTTTCCGTTTTTATTGCCGCAATTTACCAAACGTTTTCTTTAAAAAAAATCAACACCCAATCATGAAGCACGTGAAAATACATGGAAATACTTCCATCACGTTTTTTCCCAACCACTTGCACTGTGAGGTTGCCGAAGTATTAACGAGTGGTCTCGTGGTTTAGGTCACTGCATACGGAAAAGCTATCGGTCGATGTCAGTATAAGAAGACAATAATTCAATAGCAGTACATTTCTGAAGATGTTTGATTAGATAATAGAATTTCTTTTAAAAGAATGTCCATGTTCACGTTTTTTATAGTAAAACTTAACCATTAAAGTATATAAAACACATTATATTTTTTTTAGATTGAAGTATATTATAACTTTAAATGTAAATTATATACTCATTATGTACATTAAACAGACTTGTTTTACTGGTAGAATCAATCAACACAATCGTTTTTTTTTTTTTTTTTTTTTTGCTGCTGCCTTCAATAGTTTCATTTATTCAGTTGACATTCGTTTCAATCACTCGACTTGCTGAGTTCATGCCCAACCATCTCCAACAAAGGTTAATCATAGGTCACTTGAATAAAGATTTGAATGAGGTTGGATTATTGACTTACAAGCCAAAACACATTAGTGATGATTTTTGATTAGCTTGTTTTGACAAAATTGAACCAAAACTGACGGCAAATAGCGAAGTATTATTTCAATATTCAGCTTTTACTTATGTTTGATACAAAACAAATCATATGTTTTAATTTTTTGTCTTAATCGTAAATTATGCCACTTTAACTCGACCAAAAAGAAACAAGTAGTCCTTGTCTAAAGAATTTCTAAATCATTATTTTCATCATCAGAAATAATGCATTGTCAAGCATGTCAGAGTTTTCGTCCGACCGAAGTGTTGAATTGACTTTTAAAAAATGACTGCCAATTTGGATAGAAAATGATTTCAGTGGTGTCTGAGAAAATGATAATATGATTTTTTTTTTATTGGGATTAGCACCAAAGAAGGAAACGGACGACATTCATACTTTATTATAGTGGTTAAAAAAAAAATAAGACAATCAATTTTAGATGAGAAAAATTACCAAGCAATGGTCGCTAATTGAAGTAAAGGCATCATTCCAAACTGTCTTTTGGGCCGGAGAATTAAAAATATAATCTGAATAGAATATAAATGAATTTTGGATGTTAGAAAAGAAGGTATGTGTACAGAGAAACAATGCATATATAGATATATATACGTTGTCACCTCTGCTGTTCGACCTACCTTTTCCGAAGGTATCATAAGCCAAGTACTTAGTCGGCAGCTGGTTGTTAACATGAACTATAATTGATATGCTAATGTTTCTGTAAAATTATTGTTTATAAAATGTTAAATTCTTCAAAACATTCAGATCTTTATATTCCCCAGGTACAGATTGTATTAACTGTATTTGGTATATATTATTTTTTATTTTCGGTTTTTAATGCTCGTCTACTTCATATTTATTTGGCTTTTGAACTGTTTTGATTTTGAAGGACAGTGATAAGTAGTATGTAGGCATTACACGTGTCTGGCTTACCAAATTATAAACCCAATATCTTTAATGAGGTTTCACCAAAATCATTTTAACCACCATAAAATCTCTTAATTAATTTTTATTTTTCAGCTAAGATGGTAAATGTGGGTACACAACTTATATACTCAATAAATCCGTTAATTATATCAACGCAACAACCTTCAAAGGAGATTACTAAGCTGCATAAGAGACCAATACGATTTATAAATAAAACAGTGTAAAACAAAGTGCAAGAGCGACCGTCAGTATCAATCAAAACATGCGGGAACAACGCAAAAATTGCATGTATTCTATATTTGGGTTTTTCGTTTTTATGTTCGTTTATTATGCATATTACCAGAATACTCGTTTCTCTTATTACAAAGTATCAAACGAAAGGTTATTTACTATACCTGAGTTAAGAAATACCAGTACTCCCTTTTTAGTAGATACTTCATCTTGCCAAATTCCGCATATAGATCCGTTTGACAAATCAGTGAAACGTATGTTAAGAAATGGAACAGTCTTAAAGTGTGCCGTAAAGGATGATCTAGTATATTCAAATGGAAATACTATATTTATTAATTGGAAAGCTGTTAATAACTCGCAATTTAAAAATAGAATAAAATACTGCAAATATGAAGTCATTTGGCGACCATATAATGAAATGAAACACCACAACTATTTTAAGTTTATTAACGAAAGTAATGAATTCGTAGATCATGTTGATATATCAAATGAATTTGTTCGTGTAAAATGTTACACTGGAGCTGGCCTACATTTGTATACAAATTTCTTTTCTTTCGTTCATTTAAAAGAAGACGTCGAAGATCGATGTGAAAAAAATGCCATTAAGTTTGCAAACACACAAAAAGAACAGTTAAATGTTTTGATGTTGGGTGTTGATTCAATAGCTCGAAATAATATGCTACGTTATATGAAGAAAACCTGGTCATATTTGGTAAATGAAATCAACGCCATAGATTTACTTGGCTATAATAAAGTTGCTGATAACACTTTTCCAAATATAGTTCCGATGACAGTGGGAAAATCTGTCGATCAGTTACCAAGGAACAAATCAATATGGTTGATGCAAATGGACGACTATAATTTTATATGGAATAATTATTCTGCAAAGGGTATAGAACTTTTATGCCGAAGATCACCCTGTCATAGGAATGTTTGATTTTAATAAATCTGGATTCAAAAGCCTCCTGGAGATTACTTCAATAGGCCTTTGAGTATTGCTATGGAAGATATTAATGGGGTTTGGAATTCTTATCACGATTGTGTGCATGGGAGAACAGAAACTGATATAGTTCTAGACTATTTAAAGAATTTTGTTAAAATGTTTCAGTATAAACCACATTTTCCTTCACATTCATGACAAGACTAACACATGATTATCTCGAAGGAACATATAAAGCAGATAACATATACCTCAAATTTTTCAAAGACATGTTTGAAAGTGATAAATTAAAAAACACAGTTGTATTCTTTTTCAGTGATCATGGAATGCGTTTTGGTAATTTAAGAGAAACATTTGTTGGCAAATTGGAAGAACGTCTTCCTTTTATGTTGATTGTATTCCCTCCATGGTTCATTAAAAAGTATCCAGATATTCATAGAAATTTACAGATCAATGCTAGAAGACTTACAACTCCTTTTGATATCTTTGCAACATTAGAACATATTTTAGATTTCAATGGAATTGAGAAAAAGGAAGTAAAAAGGAAAAGATCATTGAGCTTACTTCATGAAATTCCCGAAGACAGAACTTGTGATGACGCTGGTATCCTACCTCATTGGTGTACTTGCTCTAAAATTGAAAAATTAAATATTCAAAATAAGACAGTTATCAAAATTGGTAATACTATGGTATCTAAGATTAATCAAGATTTAAAAGATTCCTTTGCCGTTTGTGAAAAATTATACTTGAAGTCTATAAAATATGCACTTCTTGTTATACCGTCTGACAAAGTACTTCGATTCAAAAGGACCAGAAAACACGTCAAAGATAGAAAGGTTATATACGGCGATCATCTTAAGTCTTTGTTTGGGTATCAGATAACAGTACAAACAAAGCCTGGAGATGCTGTCTTTGAAGGGACATTACGGTTTGACGAGAAAAGAAAAACATATGACTTGGTAGGTGATGTCAGTCGAATTAATAAGTACGGTGATCAATCACACTGTATTGAGCAACATCATCTTAAAAAACTTTGCTACTGTAAAATACAGCCATAGATCATCAAAGTCCTCAGTAGTACCATTAAGATAAATCAAGTATGAAGGAAAATTGAGAGAACAGTAGTCTACCATTGTTCAAATCTGGATTAAGAAAACAAACACCGTTTTCGGTTGGTATCTCTAAGGAAAAGTTTACCTCTGATGAATATTATCGATTTGTTTTATGTTTTAACGCTTAAGCAAGTCTTGTTTATTAAACTCTTCAAACGTTTGATATCCAACATACTATATGGAGAAACATGAGTCTTCCAAACCTATCTCTGTATCATAGTATAATATTTCATTTTTAAAGCAGTTGTGCCTGACTAATATTCATACAACAAAACGTAATATTCATCTTCAGATTGGGTTTCAGCGAACAAACTTTTCTTACTTTAGGTTTTACCTTAATTAATTGTAAATGCATTCAAATTTGTCAAATAATCTTCTAATTTTGTTACATTAACATATCATATTGTAACGAAAATATCTGAACAATACTTTTAAGTTCATCAGTGTAAATGCATTATTTAAGGTAGTCCATGAAAGGTTACAAACTTTAAGTAGAATGAAGTTGGGATATCTTTATGATCTTTGCAACGCTTTTTTTTATAACTAAAAGTAATATTATGTTTTACATATTAAGATAAGCATAACCGGACATTTTACTTGGTGAATGGTCATTACTACAGACAGGGTCCGCGTAACACTTAACAATTCAAAATTTGAAAAGGTTTTAAAATTTGAGTTTTTTTATTTTGATCAAAATTATAAAATATAAACATTCCAAATTTTTAATATTTGATAGTTTTCACCAAATATTTAGAATTTTATAATCTGAAATTCGTTTTAAAATTTAATAGTTTAGATATATAATAAAATTTTGAAAAATACTAAACTTAACGTGTAGTTTTGACCATTTCGATTTAAAAAAAATTTTTTATTTAAATGAATCATATGCAGTAATTACTGGGTCGACTTTGTGATGACTGCTCTAAATTTGGTTATAGATAGTATAGGTGTCAGACCACCAATTCACTCCCTCCAGTTTAGAACGTATGTAAAAGTAGCCCTACTCTGACACTTTTGATGTCATTGTTTACCTAAACTGACCAAACAATTTGCAGAAATAAAACTTTTGGTGAAAGAGAAATATATTTAAACCATTTTGAGCCAAAATTTACTTGTCTATGAGTTTGCATTAAAAATTGAGGATTAATGCGCTCCATAGTATACTTATTTAAGATTTCCAGAAAACCAGGGGTCATTTTTAGTAGTAGTTGTCGTCCGAAAGGCAGTTCTTTCTTAGAAGTTTTCAAAACATGGGTTGAAATTGGCATGTAGAAAGGTGATACATGTACAATTCAGGATATATGAAGTTAAACTTACGGTAAATATTAAGAAAGCTCTGAAAATTGCAAAATTTGGTTGAATAGATAGGGATTTTGAATTGGTGGTCTGACACCTATATGTCTGTATATTTGACTTGGATACCTCCACGAAGGGCTTCAATAATGATACTTTTTTTAATAGCGAATAAAAGGAAACGGTATATTCGCTTTTTTGTATTAAGGGAAAGTTCAGTATTTGTTATTTGCACTTGATCTAATATACCATCAGTTTGCAGTGGTAGTCTAAATTTGCCGACCTTCAACCCGAACGGCCTCTATTACAGGACCTAGCTGTTGTATTTATTGTACTCTGTTTTCGTCCTGAATATGCATGAAATATTTGCCACTGGACGTTTAGAAACCAACAATCAATCATTTAAAACTGTCCGTTGATGAATTTAAAAATTATAAAGAATCATAGGTTTCAACACCCTCAGGCAAAGTTGACCTTAGATTGATTTTGCTATTTTTTTTTTTTGTCCCTTTTGGTGATATAACTCTTCAACTGTTTCGGTGCTTATACATCCTTTGCTTACAAATACTCAGCTTTGAGCGTTCGGATGTAGGTAGATTCAAAAAAACGCTTCGAACGCATTCAATTGTTCGTTTTCATTTTTTATTGGATAGTCCATTCAATTAAAACATTAATGTCAATCGAAAATAGTGCATGGGCGGATTAAGTGTGTAGTTATTGAAATTGTATCTGTTTGGGTGAGGCCTCTTTAGTAAAATAATAGTGTGTACATATGAATTTTTTCTGATTTTTCAATGCTTTTCCTTGGTTTTATTTCCCCTATTTTTAAAACTCATCAATATTGTAATATGTTTTGTGTCTTATTTGGGAATATATTATGTTGTTCTTAAATAGATAACAGGTATAAACTAGAAGAAAAATCAGTTTTAAATGCCAACTATTCACATTTTCTTAAAAAAAACATCGGACCATTTATATTAAACCTGGACGTTTTAAATGATGTACTCGAAAAAAAAACGATCAATGTAAAACGCTGAATTTAAGTAAAATTCAAGGAAATTGTGTATAGTTTGTGCTTTGAATATGTATGTACAGTCATAAAAAAAATTGCAGTAAATCGATCTGATCGCATTTAAGGTGGCTCGGGTGTCTTCCTCCATCTTGGATTTTGTGTAGCAGATAGCAATTGGTTTAAATCTTTAATGAAATGTGCAAATTTTGAGAGTAGTATGTGATTCATATGTAAGACTTCAAATGTAAACATAGAAAATTATGTGTTTTATCATATTTACGGCTGTATTTTCTAAAAAAAAAAAAAAAATACCAATATTTTTGTTTGATTCATTTTCTTTTTTTTTTAACTTTGCCAAATAAGGGCAGATAACTCAGATAGAAGTGGAGATAACTCAGATAAAGTAATTTTACAATAGAAAGTGTTGTGAATTTACCTATTTTAATATGTAGCAAGAAAACAAGTCCGGTGACCCCATTTTTTCTTTTTCTTATCTGAAGGCATGTTATAACGAGCTATCTTCTGACATTTTATCTTAAAATTCTATGGTGTAGTTTTCTTTTTATCACACAAAGTTGGATTTTCCATGCATAATCTATACAAAATCTGACAATTTTACACAACCTGTAGCGTGAAAAAAATCCGGTTATCCATACTTGTTATTGTATTTTTGAAAAAAGCATGATAAAAACTTCATTTTGACAAATTATTGAAAAATTCTATGGATTTTAATTAAGACGCCCCAGCCACCTCAATATCATTAAAAAAAATCAAGATCTCAGCCGGAAACAATACCTATGGTGTTTCATGACATGATAAAATGAGACACCGAACGACCTAAATCATTAAACAATAAACGAAAAGTAATATGACAAAAAGCATGCAAAATATTTTACCATTAAGATTGGCCACCTCAACATGTTCAACTTTTTAATATGTTTATTGGTGAACTTTTAAAACAAATATATCAAATTACGGTTTTTTAAACAATGTGTTTTTCTTCTTCAAAATGTATTAAATTGGGTTTGGCAACAGGCTAAGCACCTGTAAGCCTTCTCCAAGAGAAATAAAACTTCGAATACACAAACATATAACGCCAACAAAAATATTTCATTATCAAAACTACCTTGCACCTGAATTGTTACGATAATTAACGTGGTGTTGCTCATAAATTAAAACTGATGGCACGCATTAATCAAAATGCCCACAGCTACATATGGAGAGAAGGATGCTTAACGTACAGCGTCAACTATTACATTGATATTCAGGCTGAAAATAAATGTTTATATGATAGGTTTATATGGTATTAATGTATTTAGCTTTTACTAGATTATCACGATTAGTTGGATATTAATGATCTACCTCTTAACATTATCCTGTCTCTAAACTACTAATATTTGTTCTTACTCCTAAATGCAGCGTTTATAGCGCATTAGCAGTGCAAACCAGATATACCAATAACAAATAAAAATGATTTGATCCGAATGCAATCCAATCCATAACCTCACACAGTCAACGTTCATTGTGGCTCCATTGATTCAGTATTTTACCTTTCGCACAAATACGTAGACTTGAAATCAATAATAAAAGACAAAATGTGATCGCCATGCAATTGATAAAAGACTAAAGAGTATCGTTCAAAACGTACGTTCAATGATTCTAACTGCCGACATGGATGCAAGTAATAAGAAGCCGTAAAGCAAAACAAAAAATCTGAAGTTAATTTTGAGAGAATACACGTGTATTGAACCATTTTGGTTGATTTACGTACAGTAGCAAATATTTACATGCTCAATCTTCCCTTATTATTCGGCTTACTGCAAGTTGGTTAGTTTTCACTGTTACTCCTAAACGATTGGCGCTTTTTCTCTGCTTAGATCCGTCAGCCCCTTGTTCTTCTTTTTACATTAACTCTGAATTGAATGTTCATTTCATTTCGTTTCGTGTTGTTTTGTTTTGTTTTGTTTCGTTTCGTTTTGGCAAATTTCATTTGGTTTTGTTTTGTTTTGATTGTATCGTTTCGTTACATTTTTATTCTGTTTCGCACTTTACAGGTACCCCAAACACGATTATGTTACAGAAAGTCCCTTTTTCTCTCGTTTTCTATTTTCTTTTTCTATTTGGTGAAATTTTAAAAATTTCAAAAAAAAAAAAAAAAATGGAATGTTGATATTTTAAAACTTTGATCAAAAATTTAAAAAAAAATAAAATCTAAAACCTTTTTGAAATTTTCAATTGTTAACTATTACACGGACCAGACAGGTATTGTTGTTGGTAACCAAAATTATCACAAATCTTTTTTTTTTTACACTATTTCGATGTCAGTCATCAATTGTCTGGAATAAAACATAAACTTTATTTATAAGAACAAAATGCTTTACAAAATACGAGAGTTATATCAGGAACAAAAGCAAAACCATGAGTATTTGACGCGTGCAATAATGATTGAAATAATAATATTTTATTCAAAAGCGATACCTCTTATACATGTTATAGAATGGACATGTTT